>CM076404.1:32697563-33020063 GCA_038363315.1 Mugilogobius chulae
ACAGTGTGTAGTCATCCCTTATCTACTTAGTGACAGATCCAAGCTAGTTATTACGCTTCTGCGATGTGTCACGGAACGTTAACATATGGAGTAGTCTCAACATAGGGGTTATTTACAAGGTAGTAAGAACTCACACATATACGTGGTTTGTAATGAATACGATTGGTAATAGGACTTGAGCATTGACTTTGTTCCTTTTCGCGCTCCCCTCTAGTATCCAACCTAGACAGTTCTGTATAGACAGTGGCTTTGTGTTAACAGCGCCATCATGAATACCTGTTTGTTTGTTTCTCTCCGGCTTATGTGTGTCCTCATATCTATTCACCTGTCTGTGGAGTGTTTGTTGTTCATTTCGCGGCCAAATAGTGTGGAAATTTGTCATTCTTGCATATGCCGATGGCCAGAGGCCACAACAAAAGCTTTCTTGGGAGTTTTACCACATTAAAGATATTTATCAGCTGAGCACAGAGGTATTTCACATGGTTTATGAATATATCTGTTTTAATGAGTCACGTTTAGTCTAAAGCAGATTTGTCAGTAAGCAATAAGAATTGTTGGCATATTAGATACTAGATACGTTGGTTATTACGCATAGCCATATCGAGATGTATTGTAGTCTAAACATGACAATATTCACTCAATATAAGCATCTCTGTCACATCACACCTCCTCTTCTGCACTCTCTATGTCCTTGTTAAAAGCGAAATTGAATATCCTTGGCGGGCCGTATGTTGCTTGGCCTCTGCCTGAGGTCTGGTTTTCCCTCTTCAACTCTTGGGTCTGATCCGGTGTCGCTTTGGATTTGCCTTAAGTAGTATCTAGCATACTTAGATACATTGCAGGGTTAGGATAACTACATAATCGCGCAGCTATTGTTAAAACACGGTTGTATTTTGAATATATATAACAGATGGTTTCACTAAACAGTTAAAGTTTGTTCTGTTGTCTCACAAGAGTGTTTATGGGACATTTGTTTTTGGTAAAAGGTTTTATCCATGTATTTTTGGTCTTTTTTACTGGTCTCTAAGTGAAGACTATCAATGACCATCTGTAGATTGATCAGTGAGTACGAGATAATCCAACAAGTTATGTGGTAGTCCTCTACAAGTCGAGACTCATGTTGTGTAAATCACGTGGGGATAATATAAACATGACACTTGCAATATCTCTAAACAACAGGAGTTCACCAAGCTGCTTGTTTTTTCATCTCTCATCATGTTTGACTCCATCTGCTTGAGGAATTGTGCTATGGTGTCCGCTTCAGTGGTGTTACATAGTAGAGTCGCTTATTTTATCATGTTCTTTTTGACGACTATCGGGTTTGTGTGTCTGTTGTTGTTTTTCCTTTCGTATTTCCAGGAATACGCAGCGACTCGTTCCACTTTAGAATACAGTCCCGTTCCTGTGTTGGTTACACCCCGTGCTCATAAGGCGACTGATCCATTGGCTTATGTGGACCATACAGGTTGTTTACATGACAGTCGCGTGGCTGGGAGGAAACTACAAATTGGTCATATGTATGCTACAGGTGCGTAAAGACCAAACTGAACCCTAGGTCCTTCTTCCCTACATTGTGGCACCATGCCTATGTCTCACTAGTTAAGAATCTGTTCATCCTCGTTTGACTCAGCAGCCGCTGCAAAAATATCTCATGCTATTGCCTTAAATCTAAAACCGCGGTGCTAGTCGTGTGCTTCACGCTCTTATGTGTCAGCTGCGTCGAGTCTTCTCTGCGTCGCAGAGTCAGGCATGTGACGCGGAAACCACCATTGATATATCCCCGATTATGTCTTTGGAATCAAAGGAGGACACTCACAGTTCTCTACTACGGTTTTAATTATAACAACTTGTTTAATATTGTTGTAGGCTTATCATAATGTGATAGTTAGCTCTTGAAGTAACTAAAAGTGTAGCTACATTGTAGTTGTAGTGTAAATACATGCCTTGTCCTCCTCTGTTCCACTCTGTATGTCTTTGTTACGATCTGTTTACTTGTTGTTTCTTCCTTTTCCCTGTTTCTTTCACCTTGGTTGTATGTTATTATTTGTTGTTTCTGTCAATTTCAGGAATACCAGCACTGTTCTGCTTTAGATTACACTCCAGTTTTCTGTGTTATTAAACTGTAGTGCACGGTATGAACATTGTCTTTTAAAGTGTGTTTTGTTTTGTTTTTTCTTCAATAAAGATTCAACAACTTGATACTGTTGTATTGTCTTGTCAGATTATTTTTTGGACCTTATACATCTTAGAATAGAGCTGTACATGAATGCATTTGGTAAAGTATAAATACAGCTAATATAATTGAGGTATTTGTCATAATTACTCATTTCACAAATAGTACATCTTTATTTCACTTGTTACACACTTGGCACATTTGTTACGCCTTAAGTGCAGTAATAACGCTTTATTACCCTTTATTACAATTGTTACTCTTTATAATGTTGTAGTACTTTATTACACGTAATAACCCAATAATACTATAGTACATTCTTGAGTAATTACAGCGTAACTATTAGTTGTTTCCTTGTACTTACATGTTTAATCCTTAGTAACTACCTGTATTTACACCTAAACAAGGGAGCTGTATTCTAAAGTGTTACCAAATTTCCTAACCAGCAGTGAACCGGAATTAAACGAGGACCAGTACTTGCCAGTAACCATCATTAGGCCAAAACCAGGTCTAAAGCAGAATTACAGCAAAAATGGGACCAACTCAAGTCTAAAGGGTCTTTCGTCTGAACCAGTTTAGCAACTTTTCCACGTGTTCGGTGTGAATGAGGCTGCCGGGGGTCAGAAGTTGCGGAGTAGGTCATGGAGGAGGGGTTTAATAGACTTTTGTGCAAAATCTGTGCTGCCAGTTGTCACATATGCAGCAGTTTGATTGGCCAGTGGTTGCTTGTTATTTACAAAATAGTTGTTATTTACATGAGTTCAAATGGGATATAAGGACTAAAAAGAATGGCAACTATTTGGACCAAGGAAAACAAAGACGAAGGAGTTGTAGTGACTGCAGTACGAAGGCTGCACTGTGGTAGGAAATAGAAGTTAACTTTGACAACTATTGGCGCGCAACTAATGTTTTCATCAAGCATTGCGTTACGTGCATGCCTACTCTGCATTTGTTCACCGACAGGTAGCTGTTTGGATCAGGTTTGTGTGAATGTTCTTTACATTGGTGCGAATCAAATAGACTTGAACAGAAACTGCGTCGCTCCATCTACCGACAGCGACTGAGGGTTGTGTTGGTGTGAAAGACCCTAAAGGTACAGCCTGAATTAAACCTGCAAACAAGAAAAATATGTATATTTGAAATATTTGGAAGATACAGGGCTAATTTGGTCAATGAGCCTAAGTTGAATAGGCCTGGCCAACACAGTCTATGCATATCTGTACTACGACATGTTAATAGTGATACAACAATGGGGACATTTTCTTTGGGTTGAACAGCTAAGTTTAGGTCTGAAATCAGAAAAAAGTTCAAATTGCATCAGGATACGGGTCAGTCCTGGTCACATCTACAGCCTGTTTGTCCACCCACCCACCCCGGTGTTTTTTTTTTGTGTGTGTTTGTTTTTTGAGTTTTTCCTTGCCGCGAAGGAGGATCTAAGGACAGGGGATGCTCTGGGACAATTATCCATCAGCCTGTCAGTTGTTGAACAATCTGCCTGTATTTCCCAGTAATGATTGTTTCTGATTTTCAAATGTTTCTGTTGGTATTGACCAAAGGTTTAATTGTTTGATTTTCTGACCAGATTTGTTTGCTAAATCAACATCTTGTAAAGTCTGCTGAGATAACTGCTGTTGTGATTTTGGGCTATACACGTAAAGTGAATTGAATTGAAAAATGGGTAAATAGGCCCGTAGCTTGAAATTGGTCAATTTTACAATTACAATTTCGTTAATATTCATAAAAAATAAGACAGATTTACATCCTGCATATAAATTAACTGGGACAGCAATACACAAAAATGCAGAACATTTTTTAGTTTACTTATTCATTTACGCATTTCTGTGAGATTGGGCTCGCCTGACATAGACTTACAACTGACAAAGACACTACAAAAACGACCATCAAAAATCAGCTAAATATTTAGTGCATCAGTAAAAACAAACTGTGTTTCAATATTTCTTATGATACCGTTATATTTCAGATAATTTTATTATCATTAATGCTAATCTAGTGTTAGTTTTCTATGCACAACTGGCTGCAATAAAGGCAAATCAGCATCCTAAAATTCAGCTATACATTGGAATTTTGTTGTCCAACTGTGGCACCTGATGTTCTCCCATCCATGACAAGCCCTAACTAGCTAGCTTTTTTGACGAATAGGTATGTCTATATTTGGCTCTAATGGTAGAGCATAGATAAGTTTATAAAGTAAATTACTGTTGACTGGGCGCTCACCTGCATCTGCACTGGTCTCACACTTGTTCTCTCTCTCTTCTGAAGCCTCATTTATCAGCCCTCACCGGTCGCCGGCTGTATTTCGTGCGAGCGGACGTGGGTGGTGCTGATGTGACGAATGGAGCTGCTGTTTGTAGCTCGTGCTGTTTTATCTGTCTTCTGTTTACCTCTTTAATATTCACCTGCGAGCCACAGCCGTAAACAGTGTCTCCGCCGCCGCCGCTGCCTCCGCTCAGATAAAGAGGCTGTTAGGAGGAATAAGTGTCGGTGATGGGCTCAGCAGCTTTGTGCATTCACAATAATATGAAAATATGAGCAGGATGAGTTGTAATCCATCTCACCTGCAGGTCAATAGTGCACTGAGAGGTCTGAGAAGTGCACTCAACACTTAGCTGGAGTCGTTTTACGATGACTTAACTGTATTAGGCTGGATGTCTATTGGGATAAATTGGAATAGAGTCTCTTGCGTCTTCCAGTCTGACGAAATACCAGTTTGTGTGATGTTGGTGACTTTTAAATATTGCATAAAGCTTTTTACTGTTAGTAGTGATCATTTTGCTTTTGGGCTGGTTAAAGAAGTTGCTGCTTTATGCAATATCTTTATTAAGATGTGTGTGAAAGCTAGTGACCTCGCTTGTCACTGGCAATATGCTATTTGGAAGGTTTTATGTTGTATTGTTGATTCACTACTTCTGCTTAAACTGTGTATGACAGGTTAGACTACATTTTTCAGTAAAACATAGTCGACATGATTATATTTAAAGTAAAACTAAACGCAGAATATTTTTTTTTTCCTTCTGTCAAACTGTGTGTTTGGGGTTAAAATTAAATTATACCGTTTCCGCAAACTTGCTCATTTTGCAGTTATGTTATAAAACGCTGTGCCACAATAGTCAAACATTGTCAGTGCATTTTCAGTACACGCCGACGTCAAACCGAGTTGATGCCACAGCCAAGCTGACCAGGATATAAAGACTACCTCTTATGAGTTTGAAAAGTGGTCACCCACTACGCGATGACGTCCTTTGGGTCAGATGGATAAATGGGTGAGGCGAGTTGCGAAGGGTGGCAGTTTTGAACCTTGAGTATGTTTCTTTTTTTGTGTTCAGTTTTAGAAAATATTCACTTGGTTTTTTGTGCTAATGTAAAGGAAAGGTTTCATACATATATGTCTGCAAAATTAATAAAAAGGAATCTTGAAGTGCAGGAAAACAACTAGACCTGCACAGCCTCAGCAGCTGTAAACCTCACTGCACGTGAGGATTAGTCCCACACAAAACTGGCCTCGCTCATGTTCGCTGTCCATATCTAGTGCTGTCAATCTGTCTGTTCACACCCACTGGGCGTCTCTTAAAAAACCTACGGGAATTTCCAGCTTTTGCGAGTCTTTTTGAGGTGCAGTACTGGCAGGAGTAGGTCTCTGACCGTGTGTTTAGCCTCACTTTAAGCTTTAAGAGGGCAGAGTGGTTAGTGGTCTCTCTGGGTGGAGTTTGCATGTTCTCGCTGTGTTGCCTTACGTTCTCTCTGAGTACCACCTCCCAAAAAAAAAATGCATGAATTGGTTGTGGCATGACTGTAAAATCTCCCTACTGAATGAGTGAGAATGGGGCTGGGCGATTTGGTAAAAAAATGAATGACCAAAGACTTGGTGACCAAGGTGACCGAGCCTTTGAAAAAGACTAAAAGAAAAGAGTAGAACATTTTTGTTTGTTTGTTTTTTTTAATAATAAATAATGTGTGCTGCCGCAAAACATGTTAATGATTTTGGCATGTTGACAGTGCAGCCTAAAACCCCAGAACCTTCAAAATTCATAAAATATTTTTAAAAAGAACCCCAAAGTCATTATGAAGAAGTGGACATGGCAACAAGAGAAGTAGGTTGAAAAAAACTGTGTGTACTTGAACAGACAGAAGCATCAAATAGATAAAGATGAAATCACAACGTGACAATTTTACCTAATCATCATGGTTCTATTTTTATCACGATCTTGCCCAGCCCCAAGTGAGAGACTGAATGGTTGTCTTTCTGCATCTGTCTCTATCAATGAACCCAGCAACAAGTTGGTCTGGTCACTGTCCAGGATTTTCCCCGCCTAAGGCCCAAAATCACGGGTAAAGGCTCCCGCGATTCTGTGTGTGGAAGGAAATGAACAGGGAAAAAAGTGAACGAATCATTGGAATTTTCTGGTTCTAACAGAATATATCCAAGAAGTTAGCCGCTATACCTGCTAGCCACAAAAAGCTTCACTGACTGGAGCCAAAAAGTAGTCAAATTACATTTTTTTAAATAAAATAGAAGTATCTATTCTAATAAAACTTTTAAAATAATATGTACGCCCCGCATTATCGAACCGTTCTTTCACCTAAACCAATCAAGTAAAATCAACATCAAAACTCCTTCTCCTTTTCAAACCAAGGACAATCAAACATTGTCCGGTCAACTAAATATATGAACTCATTTGCATAATCTATTCATGCTTTTCTGGACCAAGATGACCTCCGCCAAAATGACGTGTGCCATTTTAATGAATCAATGACTCTGACCTGAGGAAGGACAAGCATGTCTGGGGCAGTCTGACTCTCTATTAACTCAAAACACCATTAAACAGCTCACCACATTACTGCCATTTCTCCCATGGTGCTAAATGTTTGTGCGCCGGTCTGGATAAAAGCTCATAATTGACACACGAGTGAAACAAACAGGAGATCTATTTTCAGAGGCCGATTCATGAGCTAAATTTGACAAAACACACAAAGCTCACAGAGGTAGCTAAGTCTATAATTATAAAAGTTGTCTCATTTAAATAAAATAGATGTTATGCTTGAAGTCCATTGTCTTAACAACTTGGATGTGAAATGAATGATAGGTTCATTTTTCCTTTTTAAAGACAAGACTGATTATAATCTGTGAAAGAAGGAAAGTAGGTATTGAAATCTATGCATATTTGAGCACATTGCCAATATTTACAGGAATTTGTTTTTTTGCCAATCGCACAACTTTAGACTAGACCACCGTTGCACAAACCTTCAATTCTCTTTTCAAAGCCATGTATTCATGCGCAGGACTTTTTCAAGGCTGGAACCATCATTTCACTTCAGCTACTGTCAGGTATTGCAGAACTGCAGACGATTCTGGAAAAGCAGGAACTACAATCGTCCAATCAGCGGACAGAGATGAAGCAATAAGTTGGCCAGAACCAACCTAACCTTGTGAGGAGTTGTGAGCACGGACTGGGAGCGAGGCGTCAGCGCCACGGGTATGCGTAGCAGACACACATGTGCGCGCGCACACACTGGGACAGAAAAGTGCAGCCGGACAGAGCACGAGATCATCAAATAGGTATGGTAATGTTTGTTAAGGACAACGTACAGATGGCAGAGATGCTTATACCAGACTTTTTTCAGCTTATTTCCGTCTGTCGTCTTGGAGGAGAGCAGGCATATTGGATATGTTTTTAGTTTTAGGAGGAGACAGGAGTATCTGCAGGAAACCTACGCAGACATTCCACATATAAAGGCAACGACCGCCCGAGAGTCAAACCCAGGACCTTCTTGCTATAAGGCCAGAGCGGTAACCGCTGCTCCACCCTGTCGATTAAATGACACAAGCAGAGGTTTGTGCAATAACATAGGAAGATGTTGTCCAAAGTCTAAACACCAAGAAATAGGTACGTGAATAGACAGATAGATAAATAAAAAAAATAAATAAATAAATAACTACATTAAAAATGAACCAATAGAACCTAAATAAATAAATTCATAAATAAAACAGATGTAAAGCCAAAAAGGTATCACTTTATATTAATTATACCTTATTTAGCCTTACTAAAACCTTATTAAAGCATAAATAAAGAGTTAACAATTAATTGACAAATCATCAATTAATGAATGGAAGTTTTTATTAAGGCTTAGTAACTGCTCAATAAGGAGCTTAGGGTTTTGGGTTGAGATTAGGGTTTTGGGTTGAGGGGTAGGGCTTGTAGTAATTAAGTCGTTACTAAGCCTTAATAGCCTATTTTGTTCATTAACTTCTCATTTGTTCATTAACAATTAATCCATTATTCATGCTTTGTTAGGAGTGTATTAAGGCTAATCAAGATGTAGTTAATATAAAGTGTTACCGCCAATAAGGCTTTCTTGCAATTTACTTTTGTGTTAAAATGACAATACTGCAATTAAAAAGCTAAATTTTTAATTGTCTCATTATTTTGTCACCAAAGTAGAATTACAAACATAAAAATATATATATTTTCCAAACCGTCAAAGAAGCTTGAATTCTTGATTTGCTACACCCCCAGAACTGGCCCAAAAAAAATCCATATCTGCCCATCCCTAATAAAGTATGCCATGTAATAAATCTAAGGCTCTCCAGAAACATGTCAGCAAGTGTTTCTGCAATTGTAAGTCTAAAACAGTGCTTTTTGTTGAAGTCATTTCAATTGAAGTCATTTGAACTGCAGCCAATGAGGCGTTCTCCACAGCGCCCTCCCTTCTCCTTCCTCTTTACTGTCAATGATTTCATGCCAGAAACGACTTGACGGATGCTAATTCCAGTTTAATGGTTTCCGACTGTATTAAGCCATGACCACTTGAATTTTTATGGGCCCATTTAAGCCTGAGCCTGTGCGTCTGCTGTGGCAGGTTGGACGCCGCGGCTGCTGTTGGACGTCAGGCACAATTAGGGCAAAAGGCTGGTGCGCTCCATCCATTTGGCCGCGGTACAGAGTGACCTCGAAGCGAACACGGCCCACAGTCAGCGCGCGAGAGGAGAGCCTGCCACCCGCCGATAAGGGACGCTTTACCACGCCAGCGCTCATTACCCTCCCCCTCCAAGAACCGAGACAGGAAAGCTAGTCCCGGACTCTCATTTGGCTCACCTGGACTGATGGAGGAGAGCAGGTGGAGCACGAGACGCCAACCTCGTTTCTCATTAGTTGGCCTGCGAAGTGGAGTTTGAAGCATGGCCTCGGTGCATATACAGTGCTCCATTCATTTTCTCCTAATTAGACCTGTGCATCTGCATATAGAGCAATGATCTGTGCAATAGAATAGAGACAAACAAGAAATGTGGTATTTGTATAGTGTAGAGAGCATTTCAATAAACAATGAGTGCGTTTACATGTGCTCAAAAAACACAGTTATGAGCAGTATTCTGGTAATGGTTTTTACATGAGCTCAGAGAAGAGTTCCTGGTTACATGTGCACTGGGAATGTCGTAAGAATTAATATATTTTCAAAATAAAAAATTGAGACACACAAGTTTTTGCGGAGGATAATGAACATTCGGTAAAAATAGCAGATAAATAAGTATATTCTTATGCACTTTGTCAATTCATGGCTCATTCACACACACGTATATTCTCTGAAACGTCTGTCAGTTCAACTTGTCAAAAATGTATTTTCAAGCACGGTTTTGTCTCTCTTGACAAAAGAACTAGCAATAGATTCCTTCTTTCACTGTTGGAAAGTGTTAGAGTGATCAAAAATCTGGACAACTGGAACATGTCTTGAGTAAAACTGGGAGAGACAAATAAGTGGATTTGGATACATTTGCTGGGACATGGGACACATGGCTCAAAATAGAGGCTGTCCCAGGTAAATAGGGACGTCTGGTCACCCTAAGTATCCTGGATATTTAGACAAGTAACTATGGCAACAATGACACAGATATAGCAAGGAACTAAGGATTTAGGCAAATTTGTTTTTAACATGTTTCCAGCAACAAACTGACAGAATACAAGAAAATAGGAATATAAGAGTTTAAAACTGAAGTTTTCCTTCACCAAAAAATGCGCAAATAATGTAAATGAGATTGCAAAGTACAAACACAAGACCAAAATTTACCATTCAAGCCATGATAGTAAAGACTAATCTCATTTGATTCTTAGAAGGAACAAATTCTGCTCAAATTAAAATATTAAACCCCACCAAGATAACCAAGCTTGTACAGACAGGACTGTGGCCAGAGGAGAGGTCCAAGCTTTAATTAAGAACGGATCTATTCAATCAACATCCAACAACATCACTTCAGAGGCTGACCCTTTGCCAGCAAATTGTATCAATTTAAGTAAAAGTCAATGATTATCTAATCTGCTTTAAAATAAGGTTACAGCAAATAAATCCCAGTTAACGTTGGGAATGCTTCCACTCAGTATTATACAGTACAACACACACAACACTAACTAAGCTAATAATTGTGTGGATTCTGGCTTTGAGTTACTTTCACAATAACATGACAATAGTGACAATGCAGCTGTAAAATACCTCAAGGTGAAGAATACATGTAGAAGCTGCCAATTCCAACTAAACCATTTCTTTGTGTATGTTCTAACACAGTGTTGTAAGAAGAGTGGAAGAAGATGCATGAAGCTGTAGTGCATCTTGAGTAAAAGCACAGGACCAATCTCCAGATCTGTTTCAGGCTTGGTCAGAACTGTGGGACTGTAAAAAAAAAGTGCATAAACCACAAAGAGAGAAACTCTTCACAGAAAGGCACAAAACACAACCTTCTTGCTTTGAGACAAACGTTCTAACCACTTTTATGGAAATGTTTATACTTTAGTGATCTTTGCCAGTCTGCCAGACATCTGCTGAGGACTAACACCGGGCTCACACTGCATCCAGCAGTTTTCAAAATCATTACGAAACTACTTCTAAAACTTATATGTCAAAAATGTTGGTATATACACAACTATTTAACACAAATGATGTAAATAAATGGCCTGTGCTTATAAACTGACGTGAAATAAGCCCAAATAAACCACAGGCTACGTTTGAGCTCAGATAAGTTTCTACGGATCTTGACTTTTTTTTTTTGTTTTATGAAACTCCACAACACCACTACGCCATGTTGCTGGTGTCCAGAGTTGATCTGGATCAGATTGTGATGTGTCTCCAGAGTTCTAAGTGATTCACAAAAAGATGTGTAATAATTTGAAGTCTGTGGCTGTGACTCGAGGGTTAGGATGGTGGAGTCACTTTAAAAAAAATCTTTTTTTGCAAAGCCTCTGCAACCCTGAGCTGCTTTTTAAACCCATTTTATTCAATGCTTTGAGGTTGGATTATGTTGGACACATTACACATAGGATTTACAATTTTTTTTACAGTATTTTGCATCGACAAACAGGAAACAGCTGATGCTAATGCGCTAGTTTTGCTTTGCTAAGTCTATCAGAGCAACAAATAAGGTTTTCCTCACTGGAAATGCGGTGGTTTGTCACAGGATTTAGTCGGCGTTTGATGGGGAACATTATTTCATGTTTCTATCTGCTCTTTTCTGTCTGGTTTTGGCCTAACGTGGCACACTTTGGACCCAGCTATCAGGATGGAACAACTCGCTTTGCGCAGTGGAAATAGCATAGGACTGTCGACCCGGCCTATGGAAATGGGGCTGAAGATGTTCTCGAAGCTTATGATGGACCTTCCAGTTAAGGATGGGTCAAATGCAGAGAATGAATATCCGTCCCAAGCGATTAATAAGGGCTTACTTCCACCTCTCTCTTTATCAAAGTTGGAGTTATTGGTAAACGTTTTGAATTTAGGCTGCATCTTGTTTTCCAGGCTTAGTTTCTGATGCTCCAATTTCTCCAACAACCTCATAAACACCAATAAACGTTTGTGTTTTGAAGTGAAAGTTTGCCCATTTACAAACTCCACTTACGCCAAATTCTGTTTAAAGATAAAAGAGGAAATGCAAAACAATTCACATTTTTGTTGTCTGCTTTGATAGCACAATGTTATTCACTTTACAAGATCACAGACATAGAAAGAGGACAAAATACAGAAACACACCGCTGTCTGCTGCAATAATAAGTCCTCTTTCTTGTATCTTAAGGCGAGCGACCACAGATTTTATTTCTTCACGGTTGTTTTGTATAGATTTTGCCGCAACAACTGAAGAAAAACTAGGTCAGGACTTTAATATTCATGTTAATAGTAAATCCTGTTTGGCTCCGGAGGCAGGTAGCGCAATATAAAAAGTTACAACCTCAATTTTTCCGCCCACACGAAAAATAATGGAAGAGAACATGATGTATAGCAATCTAGAGCAGCTTCAAAGGGGGAATTCTTATATTATTTTGTCATAATGTTGTTTTCCTCCGCGGCGAGATGTAATTCTGAGACACAAACGGAAAACAGAGTGGAGAAAAGTCAGTGAGGCGGGACAGGAACGAGCTGCACAAGAAGGTCACAGAGGAGAGAAACATAAAGGTGTGGATTACATTATACAGTGTTTTTTCACACGTTTTTTGTTCAATGCATAAAATAGTGCAGAGCTGGGAAATATGTCTAAGTTTAGATAATATTGTCATAGTTGTTTTGAAGTTATGCAAAATGGAATATCGAGTATATAGTTTATAGTAGAGCTTGAGCTGAATTTCATTTTACATTACAAAGTTCAATAAACAGCTATTTTAACCTATTTTTTCCTCCAAAAGATGATATTTTTTTTCTATTCATTTTGTAGAGTGTGCAATATTGAACATTTGGTGGTATTTTATCTTTAAAAAATCTAATTTGAAGTTCAATGAATAAACTCAGCATTACATAATACTATTTGCAGTATTTATCACTTTGGATATTTTTAAGATCAGAATGTTTTCTCATCTTCTCATCGGTTAAAACCAGCTGACTGATCACTAAATACACATAGGGAAGTAAAACAGTCCCATTTTTTAAAGTTTTCACAGTAAACATCACTTGCCTGACCCGCCAGTCCCTACACGCTTTGACAGACACTTTACAAATCGTGAGGGTCTGAGAGCGGAGCGCCGAGGATCAATTTCGTGAGCGGCCTTTCGAGCGCTGAGTCAACCAATCACAGAAAACCCGGAATTCCACCAAAACAGCCACACGATGTTTTCGTAAACATGTAGCTCGAGGATTTTTTTAGTCTGAAGCCCCTAAACACGGTTTGCTGCTCAGGTTTTAAGGAATTGATACGTTCATTGTTCAAAAAACGAAGCACGAGTCGAATCAGCTACATTTGCCTTCTTGAATGTTTTAAAATGGAGCTTACAAGCAACTTCCGACTTTTTAGTGTCACGTGTCAGAATCGCTGTGCTTGATTGGATCATCTTAACATTGGACGGGAAAATTATTGGCCGAGGCTCCGGTTTCAGACCCTTCTGCGTTCAAACAGTATGTAATAGAATGTAGAGGGCAGGCCTGTCAGGCAATAACATCACAAACACGCGTGTAAAAGTTCGCACATCGCCGCTGATTGAGGACTGATTGTCCGCGCGCATAGTTAATAAGATGTTATCGGTTTGAAGTCTTTAACGGGCCGTATCTCCATGATTTTTGGGTCTTCTGGACGATTTAAAAACTCAAGCGGGGCTCAGACTCGTCTGTACAGCAGAGTTCACTTCTGTATTTAAAGCGCTAACAGCAATGGAGCAGATCCTCTGTTTTTTGGGCTGAATCTTGTGACCTGCGTTAACGCCGACAATATGAGTAATCGTAATTATGTTAAAAAATACTTTAAAAAATAGTCGCTTAATGATACAAATGAAGACAGTTACATGCTAACATGCTAATAGCTGGTTTTCTGGAAAAGAAACTATATTTAGAATACAGTAGGAAAGTTCGTAGGGAATGCAACTTTCTTGCCAAAAAAACATGTAGTTCTATCTGCAATACATATTATGATGATTGCAATCTGATGATCTTTGCGCGGTTGGAGCAATACCTGCAGCCCACGCCTTAAGAGGACAAATGTTTCTAAAACAACACGAAAGTCCATCGCCGGCATAGGTTGCAGTACTGTGAAAACTTTAAAAATGGCACTTGTTACTTCCCTATGGGTATTTATGATCACGTCAGCTGGTTTTAACCGAAATGACGAAGATGTTAGAAAAACATCTGGCTGATCTAAAATATCCAAAGATGCATAGAGAGATACGGCCATCATAATCCTCCACAGCCGACTATAAAAAGATATGTAATAATATTAAATGAACTTTAGTTAATATGTTTCATTCGTGAAGTCTTCACCATAGATAAAAGGTTTTATAATTCATGAAAAAACAATACCAGCCCAAACCTTATCAATATTGACACCTCACAAAATGAATAGAAAAAAAAATATCATCCTCTGGAGGAAAAAATAGGATTAAGAAATCAGATGGATATATGATACTATTGTGGCATAGTATAGCTGAAATGAAGATTGCAAGCTCTAAACCATCCTCTCACTAAGCCCTGAAGACTCCGGTAGACGTACTAACAACCGGACATATGTGCCTATCTTGCGACAACATAACTNCCGTTAACGCCGACAATATGAGTAATCGTAATTATGTTAAAAAATACTTTAAAATAGTCGCTTAATGATACAAATGAAGACAGTTACATGCTAACATGCTAATAGCTGGTTTTCTGGAAAGAAACTATATTTAGATACAGTAGGAAAGTTCAATCAAACTTTCTTCCAAATACTGTAGTTCTATCTGCAATACATTTATATGATGCAATCTGATGTTTCGTTACAAAACTGCAGCCAGTTTAAGGACAAATGTTAAAAAACACAATCCATTGAGTGAGCGGATCATGGCTCATCTCCACAGCCATATAAAAAATGAAATTATAATTTTAAATGTGCCGGGAAGCATGTAAAAGGAATCCCATGAAACGGCCCGCATGAATGAATGTATGTGGGCAAAGGGAAGAGGGAATCCATCCAGCCGGGCCGGGACGACACAAAGGCCAGTGTGCAGGACATCCTAATGAGAAGCACATTTAGGTCAGCGCTCGGCTTTACCTCCCTGTCTCACCCACACACTCTCTCTCCTCTTCTCTCTCTCTCTCTCTTTTTCTCCCATATCTCTCTATCTCATCTTCCCTCTTTCTCTCTCCCTATTTTCTATAGCTTCCTCTTTCCGACTCTCTTCTCTTCCTTCTCTTTCTCTCTCCATCTTCCCTCTCTTCTCTTCTTTCCCTATCCTCTCTCTCCTCTTCCATCTCTCTCCTCTTTCCTTATCTCTTTCTTTCTATCTTTTTTCTCTCTTATCTTCCCTCTCCATCTTTCCTCTCTTCTCTATTACACCCTCCTTTTCCATCTTTCCCTCTTTTCTTCCCTTTTTTTCTTTCTCCCTCTTCCTTCTTTTCTGTTGCTCTCCTTTTCCCTTTCTCTAATTTTTCCTCTTTTTCTCTATCGCTCTGCTTTTTCTCTCCTCTTCCCTCTATCTCTTTCTCTCTCTCTTCTGCTCCTCTATCTCTCCTTTTCCATCTATCACTCTCTCTTTCTTTCCCGCTTTCTCTCTCCTTCTTTCCTCTTCCTTCTTCTCTCTCTGTCTCTTTCTTCCAAGCCTACTCCTCCTTCCATCTCTCTTTCTCTTCTACCCTATTTTCCTCTCCCTCTCTCTTTCTCTCCTCTTCCATCTCTCTGTCATTCTCTCTATCTCCTTATTCTTTCTTCTCCCTCTCTCTACCCCTGTTTTTTTCTTTCTAGCCTTCTTTGTCTCTTTTGCTCCTCTGTTCCACCTTTCTCCTCTTCCCTCTCTCTCTCTCTCTCTCTCTCTCTTCCCACTCTTTTTCTCTGTCCTCTCTCCACTTCCCTTTCTCTCTTTTTCTTTCTACTCTCGGTCTCCTTTTCTCTCTCTCTCTCTCTTCCTATCCCCCCCCCTCTTTCTTTCCTTTATTCTCCTTTCTTTCTCTCCCTCCCTCTTTCCTCTCATCTCCCATCCCCCTCTCTTTCTTTCCTCTTCCCTCTCTCTCTTCCTCTTTACTCCCCTCTCTCTCTTCCTCTTCTCTCTCCCTCCCTCCCTCCCTCCCTCTTTCTTTCCTCTTTTTTCTCCTCTCTCTCTCTCTCTTCCTCTCTCCTCTCATCTTTCTTTCCTCTTCCCTTTCTCGCCCCCTCCCTCTTTCTTCTTCTCTCTCTCTCTCTCTCTCTCTCTCTCTCTCTCTTATTCTTTCCTCTCCCCACCCCTCTCTCCCCCTCTTTCTCTCTCCCTCCCTCTCTCTCTCCTCTTTCTCTCCCTCTCTCTCCATCTTTCTTATCATCTCTCATCCCCATCTTTCTCTCTCTTTCCTCTTCTCTCTCACACCCTCCCCTTTTCTTTCTCTCTCTTCTTCTTTCCGCTCCTCTCTCTCACCCTCTCCCTCCCTCCCTCTTTCTCTCTCTCTCTTTCCTCTCATCTCTCACCCCCCTTTCTCTCTTTCTTTCCTCTTCCCTCTCTCTCTCTCTCTCACCCTCTCTCCTTCTCTCTCTTTCTTCTCTCCCTCTCTCTCTCTCTCTCTCTCTCTCTCTCTCTCTCTCTCCTCCCATCACCAGCTCTCCTCAGAGAACCATCACAAACCCTCAGCTCTGGGCTCCGGTTGCTGAAATTACAGTCATTGAACACAAGTTAAAGGCAAAAAAAGCAGCATTTTGAGCCGGCCCTGAATGAGCCCTGAATGAGCCCTGAATGTGTCCTGAATGTGTCCTGAATGAGGGTTTGAGGCGCCGGCTAAAGGTGCTGCACTGCGTTAGCGGCGGGGTCAAAACCACTATTATCGCCGCTCACAAAAGACACTCGTAAACACCTCTGAATGGCCTGTAGCGCCAGATCACAAAGCAGCCAAACCTCTCACATCCCAAAAAGAGAGACTAGATTCAAGGCGGGTCATTGTGTTTAACAGCAGGTGGAGAAGGACAGAGAGGAAAAAAAAAAACACGTTACGAGGGCAAAATAATAGAGAGAAAGCACTGGACAGTTGGATTACAGGCGGAGGAAAAGAGTTTTACAGAAGGCTGAATCCAAAGAAACAGCAATGTATGAAGTTTTTTAATTTTATTACTAACGAATAATTAAAACGAACAATTATTTTGATAATGGTTTATTTATTTCAACTAAGTGATAGCTTTGTTATGTCACAAGAGGTTGAATATAAGATATTTTTGGTCAAAACTACAAAAAATAATGCTTAGTTAGCTAACAATTTCATGGATTTATACATAATACATTATCTTCGTTTGGGTGGATTTGGTTTGTCAAGTAAAATGATCTGCCACTGGATTAAGATATTCTTTTTTTAAGCTGGTGACGTACAATTTATTGTCTAATTTGAAATTAATTTAGAGCCGGGCAATTTGGGGAAAAACATCATTTTGGTTTTCCTTACACAGATTGTTCTTGATTTTGGATTAGTTTTATTTAAAGTGTAATTTGAGATACAGTATATCCAATCACAGTCCATTGCCTGGATGTGCGCCGTGATGTTTTGTAATTTCTCCGAGGTTGCCTCTATAAGCGCAGGCAGCCTGTTGAATGTGAGTAACTCGGGCAGAATTCTTACACGCTAGTAAGACCGAAGAGACTTTTTTTGTTGCATTATTGTATTGTAGTATAAGCTCTTTGTTTTACGCTTACACATGAGAAAAACGTTGTACATTGAATGTCTAATAAAAAAAAAGTCAATGCCGAGTAAATAGTGTCATCTAGCTTTGCAAACTACGCAAGAAGAAGGCTCATAACATAACAGGTACTGCTACAAGGACACTTGGGCATGCTATTGAGGAATGAACTGCACTGGAGATTAATACAATGCTCGTCTGGTGATTATTTTGATTAGAAGGTAAAGACAGACAATCATTTATAGCCTAAATATCAAAGTCTCTAATCTAATTTGTCTTTGTCAAGCTTTTGGAGTTTGAAAACTTGTAAGTCAGTCAAAAATAACAAATAAAATAGTCAGCATCTACAATTTCAAATACATCAGTGTCAGCAAGAGACTGTTGTGATAAAGACTATTGCAGTGCTACAAAAAGACCTTTTCACACTAAAAATAATAATTAAATTGCTTTTAGTAATTATTTTATGAACACAAACAAACATTTATTATGTTCCAGTTCACCAAAAAAAAAAAAATATATATATATATAGATCAATATTCTGTCTCAATGTTTGACTTCTGCCACAAACTAAAGTTTTTGGTCAAAATGCGTAGGCGTCCCTTTCTCGATTAAAGGACTTTTAATCAGAGTGCCTCAAACCTTCTTGTGCCAGTTTCACATGGACCTTTTTAACTTTACATGGCTTTTGTGGCAATTGTTGTAAGTATTGTTTTCTATGTTTGAGGAGCACCTGGGTGTTGTTACTCCCGTCGATCCAGCAGCACTAACTACTCTTGTTTTTTGTTTTTTTAGTTTTTACTGACAAATTGGTAATCCTCAAACCAAATATTCGACGATTCGACATGACAGAAACTCAACCTCTCAATTTTTCAACTTATCGCCCAACGTTAAATCAAAACAGATATTTTTAAGAAGAGAAGTTGTGCCTTCTAAAGTCCAAAAAAGTCTTGTTGTATTGGCAAGAGTCAATGTTAATAATCTCGACCACTCACTTACCCTGCTTTTGTAATCATGATAACAACAAACTGAAACTTAATTAATAGAACAGCCCCAGTTGATGATTTGTTTACATCTATCACTTAAGGAGCATTTTGTGGTGTGCCATATCAAGATCTCATTACCCAGAAGGCTTAGGGGTTTGGGAGCGAGGTTTGTATAATGAGAAAGTTCAGACATATTGTGAGCTTTTGCTTCTTCTCTTTGTGACACTAAACTAAACTACACTCGTTCCAGTGTTCGAGGGTCATTTACCTTCCGCCACAATATATTCAAACTTGTCCAGTTAAAAAATCAGGGTGTGTGCAGGAGGTAAAAACTGAATACAATGAATAAAAGCACAGATGATGATCGCTTGAGGGATCTGCAGGAGAAGGAGGCAGCCAGGTGCTTTTTGAGGAAACAGATAAAATAACTCACAGTGAAGATAAAATATTGGAAGCAGTCAGAAACGTCTGAGGCAGAATGAAGAGGGAGAAAATTAAACTTCTTTATTCACGGATGAAACAGGATTCATAAACTAGTTAAGAAATAATAAAACCACAGCATATGAAAGTCCTTTGATAGTTTAGGAACAGAATATTATCCTTGTACTTTTTGGATCAATTTGAGCCACCTTCTTTTTTGGTAATGGTCTTTTGTGCAGTCAGAAGTGTGCAGTGTTGCCAGATTTCAGAGAGCAGTAAGCAATCAAGCTTTGGTAAAAAAAAAAAAAAAGTCGACAAAAAGCGACATCAGCCCTTGGATAAAAAGTTATTAAAGAAATGAATTAATTGAAACCTTGGGAGCTTGTGATTTTGACATATTTTTTATTAAATTTTTAGAAAATTAACAACGACGTTAAAACATGAAAATAAGCTGAAAATCCATGCTTCAGTCATAAGTGGCTGCATTTTAGTTTGGTTCAATTGAATCTGAATATTACATATAAAGTAAGCCCAAAAAATTGCAAATTACAGTTATTAAAATTCACAAGCAACTTTCAAAAACTGAAGCCCAAAGTTGTAATAAAAAAAAGCAGACGTGGAAACTGGAAGAAGCATGCTAGGTCCAGCCTATCTACTTAGGCAGAAAACACCCTGGACACTTGCAAACAAGCAGGCGCAGACAGACAATCATCCACACTCATTCTTTGCATCTACATGAGAGCTGTAATTATGACTGAAGATCATTTAAATCTGAATAAAAATGTATTCAGTTTTAAAAAAGACCATGTAAGCACTTAATTCTTAATTAAGTGGGTGGTTTATTCTGCTTTAAATCAGAATAACTTTATTCCTTTCTCATGTAGCCGTTTTATTCTGCTTAAAAATAATCGCACTGCACATGCTCGAGCGTTGCCTTTCTGACTTGGTATTGCACTGCAAGATGGTGGCACGAACTCGGAACTTTTTTGTTTTATATCTAAGTGCGCTACAAGAGCTGCAAATAATGGAAAGAGTGGATGGCAGAAAACACAAAACTTTTTCAAAGAGGTAGCGAAAGGTTTGGAACAAGCAGGCTACGTGAACAGAGACGCTGCGCTAACCCGAAACAAGTAGAAGAATGGACTGCAACTTCTCCTCAGCCACAGAACATTACGTGGAGCTGATGATGATATTCTCCAGCTGCTAAAAAGTTTGTATCATGTTTGTGTCCATGACGTTACAACAAAACACGGTGATAAAAAAAAAAAGCCAAAATCTGATGTGTGTTTTTCTGGTTGACGTAATAACGTAATGACATATAAGTGCGGTCACGTTCCAATCAGAACTCTTCCTATAACACCCAGACATTAAGATAATTTAAATAAAGCAGATTCAGCAGTTTTACATATAAATCATTATTCAGAAATATTATTTCTATGTAAACTTGAAAGAAAATATTTTAATTCCGAACTATTTAAAACAGAAGCTCACATGAGCCTCACACATGGCTAACAACCCATGAGAATGTCTGTTTTTTGAATGACAATAGGTACAATTTGGGAGAAACTTTGTTTACAGACATTTACAACTCTCACAGGATTAAAAACCCAAGCAATGTTCCTGTTTATTACAATTTACCTGGAATCCAAAGGTAAATATAACCTTGTAAGGTGGACTCAAAACTTTCTTGAATTGGATTAGTTCTCTTCCCAAAAAACCCCCATAAAGAAACCACATATTGCCCAGTATACGGCTTAAACTAGCTCGGAAATGGAAAAATCAAACTTCATACATTTCCCTTGTGTCCTGGAAGCCTGGCAGTCCCATCATTTCATTTCAGTGAGCAGGAGTGACAGCCAAATATAAGGAGAGACACTGCCCATGCTGCTTCGTCCTTCCACTTCCCGCTGCCATGAGATAGACGTGCCGAACAGGACCGAGAAAACAACACTCTCCCCGCCGAAGCCAAAAAAAAAAAAAGGCGCGAGGAGAGGAAATGGGTATATTTGTTTGTGAATGTAGCGTAGTAGGCTGGTCCGGACAGGGCAGCAGCATCTATCCCGCCGCTAACCTCACACTAGCAATAATAGATGAGCCCGGGCGGACGGGGAACATGCCGAGAGCGTGCGGATCGGAGGTGTGCTGTGCTTTCTATTGCGTGACAGAGACAGAGGATGAAACACAAGAGTGAAAAAACAATGTTTGAGCGCAGGATGGGCAGAAGGCTGAGTGACAGTTGTGCAAATGTAGGCTGTAACTGTTTCAGAGTGTTTTTTCAAATTTGTCAGTAACATACAACAACACGAACAACAATTGCTATAAGATTTACCTTGCAGCTACATGTCAGAGTCTTAATATTATTCACCAAAATGAGTTCATAAGCACTTTTCACAACTTTCAGAGGCCAGAGAGAGTCAGTGTCCAAATAAACCTAACAGCAATACACGCTGATATCACAGAGAGTCTAAAAAATTACATGAGAGACACAGCCAGTTAGTGACTATTTTGACCTGAAACTTGCTCATTTGCTTAGTTTGCACTAAAAATGCCAAAAAATTATTCTAAACGATAGGCAATGCAATTTAAACACAATATTTAGGGATGTAACGGTGCACATGGTCGTAGTGAATCGTTTTATGTAAATTTGTGATTTTCCTCAACCAAGGTGAAACTAATGTTCACATGGGCATATTTCTATTGACCATTTGCACGTGTCGTCACGCTCCTGGAGGGAACGCCCACTTCTCCATGCTGGATGGCAAAAGCGCTGTCTGTGTGCATTACAGCAATGGAAACTTTGCCGAAAACTTGCTCGTTTCTAAGTAATTTGAACTGATTTCAATTGTAAATTGGCTGTATCTCGTGGAACACGCTGCACTAACAGGCAGGAGGTTTTAAGTCTAAGCCTGGAGCTTTTTCGTTTACATTTTAATGAAGATAGAAGATCGCTAGTGGATGGCAGCAATAAATCAAAAGACCCAAATCCCTCTAAATCGCTACAGATTTGCAGTGAACACTTTAAACAAGGTAAGTCAATGCTAAAGAGAAAAAAAAGTATGACATTTGAAAAAAAAATGCAATGAATACCTGAAACAGCCTGCATTATGCGTGGCTAACACTAGCCTCACATGATATACAGCTAAGTTACTGAAAACCAACCTCTTGTAGCTTTTAAATCTGCTCCAGTGTAAGACAAAACCCTGTTTACCACAGAATGGTGCAAATCATGAGGAGTAAAGTCAGGCAAACTTGAAGATTTTATTTATTCGGCAAACATAGCAGGAGGAAGAGCGCATGCATCAGCTAGCATTTATTAGCTTTTCCAAATACCTTGTTTTGTGTGCATCTAAAAGATATCCTACTTCCACAGACAAATGTACTGAACATGCGCCAGAAGCATCCACTGCTTTGTTTACGGAAAAATAAGGAAATATGTGAGAATTTGTCAGTTTTGCGCTCCCTGTAATGCTGCGTACACGCACTTTTGCCATCCAGCATGGCGCAGCCACGTGATCAAGTGACGTAGGTGCAAATGGTCAATATGAACACCATTAAGCGATGCAGCACTAGCTTCTCTTTTGAGCAATATAATAGATCCATGATTTGGGAGTTTTAAAACTTCTTCCTTGCGCTATTATTAATCAGCGCTAGGGCTGGGTGATATGGCAAAAAATTATTATCACGATTTTCCTGGAGACACATCACAATTCTTGAAGACTATTTTTTCCCTTAGAGATAAACACAATCATCTGCTTTTCCTGAAAGTTCCTGCTTTACTGTGATTGGTTAAATCCAGCTGTCACTTACTCAGAGCAGAACAAAGGCTGAACAGTGTTGCCAGATTTTCAGAGAAAATTGTGACAAAGCCTTTGAAAAAAATCAAAAGAGAAATGACCTCAATTTCTAATTGTTCTAATCAATTAACTAGAACATTGTGTGATACAATTTTGGCATTTCTAACATTAATAACAGCTTTTGAAAATATGCAGAAAATGCATGTTTCATTCATAAATAGATATATTTTTGTAAATCAAACTTTGTTGAAATTTACCTGGAACGCAAAAGACTTCAACACATGACCTTCAACATTCAAAAGATGATTAAAAACAGTTGCCCAAATTCGTTATAAGGAAACAAACTTGGCAACTCTGAGGCTCAGAGAAGTAGGTTGAAAATAATTGTCTGTATTTTAACAAACAGATAAATTAAATAGAAAAGTGGGAAATCCCGATTTGACAATTTCACCAAAAAAGCAGATTGTCACAACAGTGAGCTCACGATTAAATTTTTTATCATGATATTGCCCAGTCCTAATCCGCGCTACATCCGTGCATGGATTTACATGACTCCGCACTCGTAAACACTTGTGTGAATCAAACAGAATAGTCTCAAAGGCTTCTCCAAACTTCCTCCTGTTACAATGATGCACAAACACTGCATCTACGTCATGAGCCACTGTTCATTTAGGCAACATTAGTTGAATGTCACACTGAGCAAATACAAACAAAAAAAGATTTAGGGAGACAATTATACATATATATATATATATATATATATACACATATATATATATATATATATATATATATATATATATATATATATATATATATATATATATATATATATAATATATATATATATATATATATATATATATATATAACAAGCTCAATTTTAGCGTACAGTTACACCCCTAACAACATACACAGCTTAACAACCAAAAAAAGCTGTTTTAGGGTTTAGCTTCTCTTTAAGAAGAGATGTGAATGCTGAACGAAGCTGTACAAAATCTATTAAAAAATGGCTGACAAATGGTGCCAAAACGGTGTACAACAAAGCAGGTAGAAATAATGATTCGCATGAGATTTTGTACCTCCACCGGTTACACTCGTTTTGGTTTTGTGATTTATGACACAGTTTTCCCGCCACATGCTGAGCGCTTCTCCACAAACCCCATTCATCGTCCTCTTCACCACGCCGGAGCCCTGCAGGTGCTCATTCTGAAATCAGCCAGAAACTGACAAAAACTCACGAAGATCAGAATGTAGTTGAAGACAGAGAGGAGAAAGGCATTGACAAAAGTGTAGAGAGGGGAAAGCAGCGCTGGCGTCAAAACACAAGTGAGGATTTGAGCTGACAGAGACTCCGCGTAGATTCACAAAGAAGCACTTCCAAGTCGTTTCTTAACCTCTTCTTCCTGACCTCTTTCAGAAACAGTCCCAGCGCAGTGTGAGAAGCAGAGGCCGTGGTTTGTACAGCGCACTATATAGAGTAATGTGGACTATACAACTCCCAACAGCAAGTCTGCAGGGTTTTACATAAAGCCTGTAAGTTTAACGGTACATGAAAATGATCCGTGAAAACCTCGACTTTGGCTGTACTGCGGTTAAAGTAGTTCATGAGCCTATAGATAAATCCTTCACCAGACTCAGAGCAGCTACTTTCAACCTTCATTTTGCTCTCGATACAAAGTAAGATTGTGAAGAAATACAGTGGCTTATAAACGATAATACTTGTGATGGGAGTACCTCAGGGGATTGTTTTTGCCCTTATGCTTTCAAACAAAGACAACTTTTAAGGGCACACATTGTACTAAGCTGACTTTTTTGAGCTTCAAACCATATTCCAAAATTGTTTAACAAGAAATAAAAATTATAGGGCAGCAGCAGGAGTCACTCACCTCCATCTACAATACCAGAGTCTCGAGAAAAGTCACAAAGACAGCTCACACACTCTCACTGTTACCATCAAGTTGCAAGTTCAGGTGGCTCTCACTTAAAACTAGGCCACATTCAACTTTATTCTCACCTCAATCCATCTGCTGAACGGCTGTGGAAGTCATTTGACAGGCTGCTTAGTTTCAAAAAAGTGATGATTTGTGTATTATTCTTTTATTTATTATGGATTTGATGATTGTGTTTTAACAAATGTATGTCCTCTCAGGGCTCCAGACTGCGAGCAAATGCTCGCATTTTGCGACTATTTTTGGCCCCTGTGCGAGTATTTTTTTCAGCCACTCGCTCCGGTGCGAGCAGAAATGAAAATGCCTTTTTCATTTTTTGTCTCGTGTTACACAGCATTAAATCTGTATCAAACTGCGTAGTTTCCGTGTCTTTAACTCTGGAACAATACATGGGCACGCGCACATGGGTAGTGCGTTCAAACGTAACTCGACTCCATTCATGACTTTCGTGACAACGCTTATCAGGGCTGTGAAATGTCGGGCGTGCGCGTCGATGTGGGGTCCTGTTCTTCTCTGTCACATGCAGAACACAGAGGAGAGCATTAACTAGGTGTGTGTGTTTACCGTGTGTGTTCGTCCCTCCTCGTCGTTCCTCGCGCTGCCTCCGCCCCACGTACTGCTTTGGATCTCCGTGTCACTATTATTCCGTGCGTCAAAGTAAAACTTTCCGAGCGCCACTGAACGTGACCAACGTGTTATGGCTTGCGTGTAAATACACGGGCCAACAAAGTATTCACAGTCCGTTCATTTGTTTCTTCGCACTTCAGTCCGTGCGCGCGCACGGTCCTCGTGCACTGTGTGTCCCGAGCGCTCCGCTTTCACTCCGTTTATGACTCGATCCTTACAGAGACACGATCCGAAATCCGTGACAAATAAAAACATCTTTATCCTTTATCCAACGTCTGGGCTTTACGTGCAGAGGCAGAGTGGATGGCCCGGGTCAGATGCTTCCGCCGGTGACCCGCCCCCTGTGTGGAGCTGAGGGGAGCAGAGGACGCGCGGTTTGTGGGAATCTCCTGTGTGAGACTGTATTTTTAAGCTGATAATTTTGTTCTTACGTCGTGTCAGAAACACATCACATTTTACAATGTTTGTACTTTATAATCTAGGCCTGGATCTAATAGTCCATTTCACTTTATATTTGGCTGTATTTAACACTTACACAAATAAGCTTCATATCTGCAGTTAAGCTTTCATTTTGTCTTTGTGGTCACCCAGTAGGCTACTTTATTAATATTCTCTAAATGTATAGGCTACAGTCTAAATAAGTAGGACCCCCAAAACTTGTAATGTTCCATTTACTTTTACAGTGTGTAAAAGAATAGCATAATACTGACCTTTTAAGTAAATGTGGTAGAGAAGTGACTATATAGGCCTATATGTAATTGCAATTTAAGATAGAGTTTGATTAATGGTGCAGCCCTATTGCTACCATTAATCAGCAATATTTGTTAACTGCTTGAAATGTTAACTGCTTTTCCTGCTGTTAACATTTCATAAATATTTTAATATTTAAGTAATTTTTGGAAAATTTTGTAACAAAATAAACTAACTAAATATACATTCAAAACAACACAGCATAGCTAATTGTAAAATTTAAACTACTATTAATTATATATGAATTAACAATTTACGGCCTGTGCCCCTAAATTTTTCTCTGTGCCCCTAAGTTGAATCAGTTAGGGGCTACGGTGCTCCTTGAGAAAAAAGTTAGTCTGGAGCCCTGCCTCTGTCTGCAGACAAAGTTTCTAACAGATAAATAAAGTTATTTTGATTTAGGGTTGCAACTAAAGATTATTTTGGTAATCGATTAGTTGGGTGATTATTGTTTTGATTAGTTGTTTAGAATCACTTGAATACAAGAATTTTGCCAAGTTATAGAGCTGAGTTACACTGGAAAAATTTATCATTTTAAATAATGTAGCAAGTTCTTAAATGCTTGAAATTTATGTGATTCATTTATAACTTGCTCCAGCTCTATTTTGAATTTTTCTCTCATCTGGGTGTCCTCTCTCCTTATGGCATCAAAAACACTCGATTTTGAATTTTTCAGATGTGTGTCGTCGTTATTTTTAGGTTCATAAATTATCACTGGACATGTTATGTGCATTTCTGCTTCTGTTCATAACAACTGTATGCTTGCGTTTTCCTAGCATGTCAATGTACAACAATCGAAATAATCTGTGCTGCACTCTTAACATTTTTTGGTCTTTGTATATTTCCAGTTTTTATACACAGGACGCCAAAGTAAAAGTACTCAAAACCACATTTAAAGAGCAATAATTATTTAAGATGCTGCTTCTACAGTATCAAATATCACACATATTCTCTAATCTGGGTGTCTACATCGAGACAACTACACTAAAAACCACCATGAAACGCAATATTGCACATAAACAACTGCTTTATTTCATCATAAAAGCTAAATCTTATGACCTGGCAATATAAAGAGATTGATGGCCTTGTTGTGACTTCCTAAATGATAAATTCAGTGTTTTAATGGTGCCTTGAGGGTTCAGCAAAACGGAAGCAGTGGCAGCCTATTAAAGCACTTTTCTTGCCGTTTCTGGTGAACTCCATTATAATTGTGCTGACTGCTCCCAGACACCGAACCTGGCTGGGAACAAATCCACTTTCAGCTCGGGGAAAGTGCATGCGTGAGCCGAAACATGACTTCTGTATGTGGGATCTGTTTAATCCAGCGCTTGTACCAAACCAAATCCTGACAGGCCTAATCCAGGACTAATTATCGGGAACATGATTGCCCTGTCGCCGCCTCTTCACGGGAACATCTGCAGTCAGAGGTGGGAAGAGTCGCCAAAATTTAGATTTAAAGCAGACTTATTGCCTTTTCTGTGTATTTAGGAAGAATCTGTGGCAAGTGTAGATCAATAATTCACATTTTGTTCATTATAAAACACAAAATTGATCTAAAACAGGGTAGAATTACAAACACGTCCATTGACTTCTTGTTCAAAACTGCAGAACAACTTTAATGTTTAATTTACCTTTAATAAACATCAGATTTTAGATAACTTTGGGGATTGGTGGTGAGTGGTTTCTGAGCACTTGAACATCTTACAAACATACATGAATCAATCCAAATACAATTTAGTTTTACCCTGTTATAAAATGATTTTAACCTCAGAAAAGTGGGTTTTATAATAGGTCCCTTTGAGTAAGAATAATAGGCCTTATTCATGACACATTCTTACGCTCCTTACGAACATTTTTGGCATTTACAAAAAAATTTTCTTAATGGACAATGTTCGTCTGTAAGAACAAATCCTAAGAACACTCCTAACAGCTGTGCAAAAAACATCCGGCTGAGCAATTCGGAGGCTGAAAATGCATTAGGTTAGTGAGCAAGACTGAAGTAGGAAGTTTAACATTCTATATATTTTTTTAAGTTATTAAAGAAGACTTATTAAGTAAAATCTACTTTTCTGAGTTTTTAGCCGTGTGACAGCAGTGTCTCTCATCATTACTTTACCCAAAGTTGTATTTGGATTGATTCCTGCATGTTTGAGTAATCTTGTATTGTCCCGCAGCTTAAAATACATGTCCTCACCCACTTGTTGCCCTGCCTCTTCCTTGTAAAATTTTACTTTGATATGCCACAGATAAATATATATATATATATATATATATATATATATATATATATATATATATATATATATATATATATATAGTATATATTATTTCCTGTTGTTGGAAAGTGTCTACATGACAATTTTGAACCTTACATGTTTTACTCACAATTCTATTTTTTGAAAAATAGCAAGTAAACACAACTCGGTTGGAATAGGTGGTAGGTGCAGGACAATACAAGATTACTCAAACATGCATGAACCAATCAATCCAAATACATCTTTGGGTAAACTAATGATGAGAGAACACTGTTGTGACAAGGTTAAAAACTCAGAAAAGTATAAGTTTACATAATAGGTCTCCTTTAAGGAAGCAAAAATTGGGTCGACGTCACTTTCCGCTCTACTGCACATGCATTAGGCAGAACGAGATCCTCTCCATCTGCTTACATGGGGAAACTTCTTTGAATTAAACAACGAAATCGGACGACAGCTAGCTGTTTTAATCAGGTCTGAACCCGGTCTGACAGACGTCTGTCTCCTGAAGCTTGAGACAGCGTTTTTTTCACTCACCTGAATGTAACTTTTAAAGGTCGTAGGATCAAATTTCATTCACAAAAGTTGATTTAGCAACATAACTTTTGTGTTCGCACAGTGATAAACTCTTGTAGTTAGCAACTGAGCTTTTTCGACTTGCTTCCACTGTTTGTGTCTATGAGCGGCGGCTCCTTCTGCGGGCGGAGTGTGCGAGCATCGTCCGTGTTGATAAACAAAAAATTTGTCTATAGCACATTTAAAGCTGGAGTATATCATGTTTTTAGTTGTACTTTGCACCAAAAAGTATATTGCACACACAGCGCTTTATGAAAAAAGTTGACTACTGTGTACTTAATGCATCAAAGATTTTAGTTCACAATAAGAGCTCAAAGCAGTGTTCTGATTAGCTGTGCTTGGATGTCCCACTCCGGTTTGTTGTTGTACGTTTTTAAGTCTTAATTGCACACAATGTTCATGGATATTTGTGAAAGCTAGTAACTTGAATAACAGAATTCAGTAGCTCTTAAAATCACAAACACCAACTTTAAGTAAATGCAACAGAGGAAATGTGTTTGTATCACAGCAGCAGCAGCAGAGCCACGGGCCAGATCAGATGCCGGTGGATTAAAACGTCAAATCTGCTGAAACGGAATTGGGAGTTTTTCAAAGTGACTTGGAAAGCCGCTGAGGTGACAAATTAAAACATGTCCTCTGTGTGTTTCTGCAGAATTGTGCCTCTCGCCGCGAGCTAGTGCTGAGCTCCCCCGAAAACCTGCTAATCCCCCGGACGCGCCGCCACCAGCAGCACGCGCAGCCGACCGGAGAGGAACACGGAGAAGGTCCCAGCCGCGGATAATGTAATAATAACCAGTATCGTGTTACAACTGCTCGACACGTCACGCCTAAGCTCCCGCGGTGTCTGTGGATGCAACGACATGATTTCTTTACATAGACCTGCTCCAGCTTCTCTCTCTTCTGTCGTTGCGTTTTATTACTGTCTCGAGACGGTCACACAAAGTTTCAAGGTTGCATGCAAAGTTGGTTCTCTGCAGAGGGCAGTGTGACTTATAATTAGCCTCCAGCTGTTGTGAAATACAGTCATTTTGCTGCTTTTTTCCTTTGAACAGCTGTGTTTGTCACAAAAGGCCTCTGCCCACAGGTAACAGAGGTTTACTTAGTTTTTTGTAAATCCTAGTATTTTATATTTTCTTCTTCATAATCTCAGTTCAACCATGTACTTTGTTATAGTAGCCCATGTTTTTCTTACCTGTTGTTGTTTCTCTGCACATCATTGAGCTATTTTCTTCTGATTTAGCCTTAATCTTAATTTAAATTACATAGACCTGGAGTAGTTTTGTCATAAACACAATTTAGTTTCAAGACCTCGTGCCTGATTTTTAGAAATAAAATACATTAAAATCAGTGGTCATGAACCATAGATTTGTAAGAAAAAAATATGTTTTATTTTCATATTGACATGGCTCAACTTGTGCTAGCTTCTAAAAATTGAGGGGAAAAAAATTCCAAACACATCCTGGTGCATAATAAATAGGAAAATCTAAATGCATAGGTAAGTGAGCATGTGTCAAAAAAGATTAGTTTAAGATTATATGACGGCAAAAAAAGAATACAGTGTAATTAAATGACATTTTACTTACATTTGGAAAGGATCTTTGACAGTATTAACTAATTACTGGTTTAATGGTGCATTCAAAGCAGCTCGTAACCAGGATATTTCACACAAATACTTAAATTGGAAAATGGTAAATCCTACTTAGAAACCGGAGATTCTCGTGGTTCTCTCACTTCACATTCAAGATCAACTGTGATAAAAAAGTCTATATGATAAGTTAATGTTTACAACATGTTATTTAGCTTGTTACATATGTTTACGCTAAGGTTTACTTTGAGATAGCTTGTAGCTTAGGTATAAAGATTTTTTTTAATTTATCAACGCGGACAATGCACACGTACTCGAATGCATGAAAGAGCCGCCGTTCATAGACACAAACAATGGAAACAAGTCAAAAAAGCCCCGTTGTCAGCTAACTACAAGAGTTTATCACTGTGCGAAAACAAGTTATGCTGCTAAATCAATATTTATGAATGAAAGTTACATTCAGGTGAAAAACACTGTCTCAAGCTTCAGGCTCTTTCTGCACAAAGCATGCGCAGTAGAGAGGAAAGTAACGTCGACCGAAAATCTATCTATAGCTATTTTGTTTACACACAAGATAATTTAGTTGGAACGCTCTGAACTAGGAACTTGTCATTGAGATATGTTGTGTTCTAAATTACCAGTTCTTATTTCAGAGCGATACAAATAAATCAACAGCTAATGCTAACTGCATCTTTTCAAGTTTTAAATATCTCAGTTGCCTGGAAAACATTATTATTAACGACAAGAGTGTGGATTCTGATTCTGTGGCAGTTCTGGCGGCCATCTATTATTCAGCTACATTGTGCTGTATTTTATGCAAAGGTAGGGCTGACTATTAATCGAAAAATCAAGAGAATCAGAGGTAAACTATTTGTATTTTTATATATGATTAGATCACAGTTGTGTTTACTTTGCGACTATTAAAGTGCGTTCCAGTCGTCCTCAGAGATCGGAACTTGGACGTCGGAGTGATGTTTTCTCTTGTTCCAGTGGTCAAGTCGGATTACTCTTCATATTATGAACCAATCAAGTAATAGCTTGGAAATTTCCCCAAACAACCAAAATACAGATCTCCTTATGTCAGTTTATAAACTTGGACATTACTGTTACATTTACAGTTCAAGTGTGTGATAATTTGTGATCATTCAAATGTTTTCTATAATGTGATGTGAAGTCAACATTCCAAAAGGGTTGGTTTACAGTTGACCTTTGAACTGTCACAGACTGCTGATCTTGCTGTAGGTTTGCAAGTCGACAAGTTTCAGGTTCAGACTCTGGTCTCTAAGTTCGAGTCTGAGTCTGGATGAGATTATCATTTCTGAGAAGAGACAAGGAACAGCGAGAACGAAGCTAAAAAGGAAAGTCTTGGAGAACTGATAAAAGAGAGACTTTGGGACTCTGCTTCTTTGTGAGACAATAAATAAATAAATATATCAATAAAGTCGTTCCACAGACAGATTGAGGTGTGCTGTTCCAGTGGAAATTCACAACTGGAACACACATTACTGCAAAGAAGAACAAAAAACTGACGTGTGTATTTATTCTTTTTTTTTTTCATATTAGTTTGCCTGAACATGAGATTGAATTCAAGCACATATGCAAAAAGGTATTTAAGGGAAATGTGCAATTAAATGTTCAGCTTCCTATTAATGTATATAAGATCTTCAGAAGACGTTTGTTCCTTTAGGTTTCCACGGCAATGCTCTCTCATTATCGCAAATCAATGCCTCAAGAGGTAAACTTCAGAGTTTCCTGGAACACGGTGTTATTAGAGGCCTTCAAAACAAGTCAGTCGCTGTGATTAAGACTGTGTAAGCCTGTCTTTACAGTTAAACAAACATCCACAAAAACAGATTCTTCAGATTCCACCTGTCGAAAGCAACATGAAGAGCTCGTTTTGTCCAATGAATTTCAATTGAATTTGTCATTGGAGCCATCTTTGACTGGAAGCCGGCCGCAGCTCACACAGTTCACTCTTATTTACTGTCACTGGTCGGGAGCCAAACATTAATGTCATCTTTAAATCACTCTGAATAATCTCATTAGGATCGGGTCCATTAAATGCCACCAGTGTAATGTAAAGGGCGAGCACGCAGCCCACGGACACGCACTTTATCACTGTACCAGGACGCGCCGCTAATTAATCCTGACAAGGTTGAATGTATAAAGCCAAATTATGCCATGTAAAAACGTCGCTGCTTTATTATTAATTTGTCCGTTTGCATTATTGAAGCTGCTTCCAATACGATCGTCACCGTGGGGGTTTGCTTCTTCTTAAAATGCACTTGACAGGTTCTCGTGTTTTTGTAATTATGACTTAGTTTGATGTGATAGTCCCTGCGGTGAGTATTTATCATAGTTTTATATCTGTCAAGTCGCAAATTATGAAGAAAATTGTCAAATAAAAGATTAAAATGAGCTGAAATCTAGAGCAGAATCTCTCTACGGTCCAAAATATGTTGAGTCTCAGTGTGCCAAGAGCCAACAATACATTCCTATTGCTTATAAAAGGTTTCATGCTTAAATTTTCTAAATTAACATTAGGGCTGTCAAGCGATTAAAAATTCTAATTGCAATTAATCACATGATTGTCTTGAGTTAAGCTTTCATTCTTGTTTATTATGTCTTTAATTGTAGAACGTATTAATATCTTGAAGTGTAAGAGAATGGTTTGTAGGCTTTCCCACAACATTTTGACATAATGTGGCATTGACATGTCTCACTCATTATAAGCATTTACTCATATCAAAGTACTTTCTGTGGCTGGAGATTATGAGGCTTTTATTGTGTAGGAGCCACAGGAAGTCTTAGTTAGAACTAGCGGCGTCTTGGTGTGGCCAAAAGTAGAACTTTGAATGTTTTTGCTGGAGTTTTGCAAGACTATTCTATTGGATATTTTCAACAACTTGAGTGGACAAACATTGCATTTAGTGACTACGGGACTTTGTCGAGACACGGGAAGATGAAAACACGTACTGAGTCTCAAAGGACCAAAGAACAGCCTCCTCATCAACTGATCGAGCTGCACAGGGACAGAGCTGAGGTAAACACACACACAGACGCACGGCTCACATCCCCGCTCAGACAGTGGTGCGAAAAAAGTTACAAAAGTCTACAAAAGTGTATACTCTCTGCTTGTACGCTGTGTTTTCCTATGAACTTCGAACTGTGTTTTTCTATAAACTTGGGCTGGCTCATTATTCCAAAAATCGAGAGATCGAGAACGAATCGTCAATTATTTGGTAGTGGGTTTTGAATTGAAAAATCGAAAACCAATCTTTTGTCAGTAAAAATGTGTGGCTCGGAGCAAAAGTCAAACTTTGTGGTAGAATATTGATTTATAGTTTAAAAGAAAATCTAATAAATGGGACATAATAAAAGTTTTTGCTTTGTTTTGTTTATGATGATGAATGGCATTTTTCTTTCATTTTTTAAACAAAATCGAATTGCAAATTGAGATTGATCAATATGAAATCAATCTCAAATGTTGTTTATATTTGGTCTCAGATCGGCCAGGCTGATTTGAACCATTGGAGCGTTTCAATGGGGAAAAATAGGCGTGCAATTAATTTGCATCGATAAAAATGATCGCAAATAAAATGTTTTTTGCATTAACGCGATAAAAAAGTAAATACACACAAGTGGCAGAGATAAGATTTCTGAGCACTTGACCATCAGCTGCAGGACAATACAAGATTACTCAAACATGCATGAATCAATCCAAACACAACTTTGAGTAAACTAATGATGAGACAACACTCCGACAAGTAGTATTTACATAATAGGTCCTCTTTAAGTTTTCCATGCTTTGCTAAAAGTTCACTAGGTTTAATTAAGGTTCATAAAGTGTTATCAAATTATAAAAGCGCAAGAGGAATTTTAGCTTCTGTGCACAGAACATCAGCTGGCTTGTTCGTATTCAAGATAGCTAACTTGTATGAGTAATTCCTGTTTCCTGCATTAGCATTTAGATACACAGCTCTTAAAAAACACACACATTGGTGAAATATTCTCCTGATTTGTAAAGTCTTTAACAAGTTTTCACACAATAACTCACTGTTCATTGTCTGATCTTCTAAGAAATTAACAAAGCAGGAAGTACTCATAAATACATAAGGTAGCAATTTTGAATATAAACACACAAACTGACGTTGCGTGCACATAGTTAGCATTATTCTGTTTAAATGTGGGCAGAACTTATACTTGGCGCAACAGTCAGTCACAATCCACTGAATCCCCTGTTGTAAAGTAAAGACAAGTTTTTTTTCTCCTCTAATCCTTTTTGTCACTTCTTCTTCCCGTGTTTGTTCTTTGTGAGGCGGTCCTACAGCCTGACAGCCCGTCACAGCCCCCCTCAGGACCCCCTCTGTGGCGCTCTCAGACAAGCAGCACCACCAGAATAGAACCTGTCTTAAGATGTTTAAAAATATCACAGGGGAAAATATATGGAGGAGACAGACGTTTTAAGGTAACAATGCAAATCACGCGGCTCAGGTTTGGGAGCTTGACAGTTACAGTAGTCAGAGTCTGAGCCGCGAGGGACACCACTGACAGCTTTGGAGTTTTATTAGGCCACATTATGCTCTTGTTTTGCTGCACTGTTTGCAAAAGGTCAAAATCTGAGCTATTAAAGGCACTCTATACATATGATTTTTAAGGTATTCTACAAAGGTCTTGACCACAAAGAGTTTAGAATCACTTTTGACAACTTTCAGAAACCAGCATCAAAATCTATTCACTCATACAGTACAGAAGACACGTGTTATATATTCTGGGCAATATGGTGATAAAAGCCTGCTTATTGGGTCGACTCAGAGTTGCCAAGGCTCCTTCTTTTTCATAACTTTGGGCTTGTTTTGTTGGAAAGTTGCTGAATTTTAATGGTTGCACGTTACAGTGTTTTGGGCTTGCTTTCACATGATTAAAAAAAAAAGGTCTTTGTCCATTTTCAGATTGGATCCACAAAAAGATATCACTTTATGCCAAAATCATTAATACACAATGTTCTAATGAAGTGATATATATATATATTTTTAAATGCTGATGTCACAGTTTTTTTTTTTCCTTCAAAAAAGTCAGTCACTTGTTTCTTTCTGAATATCTGGCAACAGTTCTCAGCCTTTGACAGTTGGATTAAGCCAGTCACAGTGAACCTTTTGAAAAGTTAGTGCTAATCTGGTCCAAGTGAGCTACTTGCCATGGTAATGAGCTTACTGTTGCTAAACGGGCCTAAACTGAGATATTTTTTTATATTAACCTTTACCCAAATATTTTTCCTAACCCTATCAATTCTCCAAAACGTTCTTCGGACCTGACTATCTATTTACCCTTCTGAAAAAGAATAATAATTTGATTGACCTCAAAGGCAACTGGAAAATAGACAGTCAACAAGAACCGTAATAAAATCTAAAGTGTGATGTGGCTTTAAGAAAATCATGATATAAATTTATTGCCATAACGCCCAGAACTACCACCTTTCGGAAGTCATGTTGAGTCATTTAAGTATGCTAATAGTAGGTAGCTGAATGTTAAAAACATTAACAAGTGCACTTCCTGAGTTTTAGGCTCTACAATTGCACAATTTTGGCCATCTGTAATCCAAGGCATCTGATTGCGACACCAAATTGTCAACAGTAAGACTGGCTCAAAGATTAATCTTAGAGCCATCAAAGGCAAACTTATCTTGATAGCAGAGTGAGACTTCCTGTCACTGCATCTACAACTGATCTTTGTCAAACATGTAAAGACCAGCACTGCTCAAAGCAACGACAAGAGAGCTCTTTTTTTTTTTTTTTTACCAATTTCTTTTTTTTTTGTCACTTTTATGAAAGTATCCATGCTAGCCTCCGCTAACAGATAAAACTTCAAAAGTCTTAGCCAGACAAAGCCTAAAACCTGATGTTCTTTCAGATAAAATTCAGTCATAGCTACAATTGATCATGTGAAGTATTGTAATGAACTGCAATATAATTATTCCTGTTGAGACCAAAGGTGGAACCAAGTCACGGTTTTGCAAGTCTTTGGTCTCAAGTCCAAGTCAAGTCCCAAGTCAAAGAGAGACAAGTCCAAGTCAAGTCTCCAGTCTTTGGTCTCAATTCCAAGTCAAGTCCCAAGTCAAAGAGAGACAAGTCCAAGTCATATTCTAACTTAAAGAGAGACAAGTCCAAGTCAAGTTCTGAGTCAAAGAGAGACAAGTCCAAGTCAAGTCTCCAGTCTTTGGTCTCAATTCCAAGTCAAGTCCCAAGTCAAAGAGAGACAAGTCCAAGTCAAGTCCCAAGTCAAAGAGAGACAAGTCCAAGTCAAGTCCCAAGTCAAAGAGAGACAAGTCCAAGTCAAGTCCCAAGTCAAAGAGATTCAAGTCCAAGTTAAGTTCTAAGTCAAAGAGAGACAAGTCCAAGTCAAGTTCTAAGTCAAAGAGAGACAAGTCCAAGTCAAGTCTCAAGTCTTTGGTCTCAAGTCCAAGTCAAGTCCCAGGTCAAAGAGAGACAAGTCCAAGTCAAGTCTCAAGTCTTTGGTCTCAAGTCCAAGTCAAGTCCCAAGTCAAAGAGAGACAAGTCCAAGTCAAGACCCAAGTCAAAGAGAGACAAGTCCAAGTCAAGTTCTGAGTCAAAGAGAGACAAGTCCAAGTCAAGTCTCCAGTCTTTGGTCTCAATTCCAAGTCAAGTCCCAAGTCAAAGAGAGACAAGTCCAAGTCAAGTCCCAAGTCAAAGAGAGACAAGTCCAAGTCAAGTCCCAAGTCAAAGAGAGACAAGTCCATGTCAAGTCCCAAGTCAAAGAGAGACAAGTCCAAGTTAGGTTCTAAGTCAAAGAGAGACAAATCAGAGTCAAGTCCCAAGTCAAAGAGATTCAAGTCCAAGTTAAGTTCTAAGTCAAAGAGAGACAAGTCCAAGTCAAGTCTCAAGTCTTTGGTCTCAAGTCCAAGTCAAGTCCCAGGTCAAAGAGAGACAAGTCCAAGTCAAGTCTCAAGTCTTTGGTCTCAAGTCCAAGTCAAGTCCCAAGTCAAAGAGAGACAAGTCCAAGTCAAGACCCAAGTCAAAGAGAGACAAGTCCAAGTCAAAACCCAAGTCAAAGAGATGCAAGTCCGAGTCAAGTCTCAAGTCAAAGAGAGACAAGTCAAAGTAAAGTCCAAAGTCTAAGAGAGGCAAATCCAAGTCAAGACCCAGGTCATAGTGATGCAAGTCCAAGTCAGTGTCCCACAATCCAAGTAGACTCCAGGTCTTCTGCATTTACCTTCAAGTTGTTTCAAGTCTTTATATCAAATTATCGAATACATCTAATCAAAATTCATGCAGTTTGATTTTGAAAAGCTTCAAGTTGTCTCAAGTCACAGGGCTCTAAGTCCAAGTCAAATTGTCAAGCTTCAAGTCATTAAAACAGTTACTCAAGCCTGTCTTTGATTGCACCATTTTCACCCAAACTCTATTAAAAATGCGTACGAGAACATTAAAATTGAAAACACTTTAGCAAATGCGTTATGTGGATCCAAATGAGATTAATTCCACTATGTCAGCAATACTAATTCACTAAAAAGTGTGGAGAAAATGAATCATTATGCCGGCATAAAACAAACAATGGCCCGAACAATAAACTCTGCAATGGCTTTGTCTCTGAGGGACTAATAAACCAGACGCAGGTGGTAAAAATCAACATCCATTAAATGATTGTAATAAGTAGTAATGCAGGATAATAAATGATAATGGCGGGAATGAACGTGGTCGGACTCTCAGCTGGGACGGTGGATTACACTCTCTTAAATACGCTGCTTATTAAAACAATTCATCCCATTGGAATACTTAGAAAATACGAGAATAGGCCCTGTTGCTTAAGGCAGGTTTGCAGAATCAGTTTACAGATCAGTAGAAGGTGTTTTGGAGCTGTGTTGTTGTATTTTTGGTTGGTTTATTCGGGTTTTACGACGTGCCTTGTCCAGTGAACCGGATCTTTTCGACAACAGCTTGTGGCGGTGCATCATTGCAGCCATTACCACCGGGAGACAACAACAAGAAGAGAGGAGTAAATGTCTGCTCTGGACAGACGGACTTGTTTGTGGGAGGGCATTTCTGACAACAGCCAACGCTACACTAAGTCATTTTATTTGTTTGTTTGTTGTTTGTGTAAAGTGCATATGACAGATTAGACGACAGTCTTCAGTAACATGATCATATTTAAACTTTCACTAAACAATTAGTTTGTTTTCACACAATTTGGCAGTTTTGATGAGGTTTACAATTCCTTTGTCCAGTAAATAAGACATATGTAGAGGTACATTCAAAATTATTACCTCACAAAGATATTGTAAAAATGGGTGTACATGTGTGCTATGGGCATACAAGAACGCACCGATACAGCAAAGGTCTGAGCCTTGTTACAACTTACTATTGAGCTTACAAACTTTTCAGTGTTTTTCTATAGTCTAAGTTTGCGTAAAACTGCCAATGGCAAGCAAACTTCAAATAGAGATTTCTAAACTAGTGCATCATGTAAGACTGTAATGACACTAATCGTCCTCTTTCACATGTCACTAGTGAAAACAGCAGAGAAATTACACAAACATCACCAAATAAATGTTGTACATATAGCTTCACTTCACTGTGGAGGAGTGTCCAGGTCACATCGGCGAGTGATGGAGTTTGAATAGCATTTTCTGCCTTTGGGAAAAACAATATACTGTAACATTGCCAATGTTGTTTAATAAAGCTTCATAAGACACAAATCAGTTCGTTTTGCTCATAGTTTTTGCTTGAATTGCTTGTTTTAGCCATAAAAGTTGCAACTTCTGCCATTGTATTGAATTCATTTGTGTCATCCTGTCTACTGGAGGAAAATGGCGTCGCTCTTTTTGTGTGATAGCAACAGAGTAGATTGCACATCTACTAATTTAATGTCTGTGAACGGAAGTGAGCTGTGGTGATTATTTTATTTTCTGTTGCTAAACTGGCCCAAAATGTTATATTTTTATCTTAACCTTTACTCAAACCCTTTTTCTAAACGTAATCACACTTCTGACCCGACTATCTAGCACTGACCATTACAAAAATAGACCACCTAAAACTAAACTAAAATAACAAAATGCTAGAGTACTGATTTGCCCTAACAAGTGAAACTGAAAGTAACTTCTCTTGGAAGGTCTGGGAGACAAATGAAAGTTGGGGTAACTGACTTTTTAGTTGTAAATTTGTAGTAAACTTTGTGCTTTTCACTAAAAAGTATATTATAAATGCACCACATTATAAAGAGTTTTAGTTCTATCCAGGAGCTGAATGCTGCGCTCTGATTGGCCGAGCTTGGGTGGTCCTCTCCAGCTTCACTTTGTTGTTTGTAAAAAGTTTATTGACCAGAAATGCAGCCAAAATTAATCCATGTTAATATTAACCATGTGTCGAAGGATTTATAAGGAATTAGACAGATTCAAAACGTAAAAAGTGTTTGCAGCGTGAAAATAAGCTACCACATCTTTAATCCTTTAATTCCTCATACTGACTGATCTCAATTTTATTTATCATTTTTAGCGGAGGAGCATTTCCATTAAATGCCCAGTATCTCTAGGTAATCATAGTAGCTGTATATGATCCCAAAGTCTGTGCCAGTGATAAATGAGAGATCTGCTGTTTTCCTGATGCTAACTTGCTTTTTTAAAATTTTAGATGTCAGCAACTAAATATTTAGCACAGTTGTAAACTTTAATTTGTTGGACTGCGGCAGACATCACATTTTATTTCTGTTTGGGGCTTTTGGAGGAGAAAATTCAACTACTGAACATAACCTCTATTTAAAAATAACTCCCACAAAATACAAAAAAAGTTGTTTATTAGCTCTCTTTGGCCAGTCAGTCAGAAATGTCCTTGTAACATCTGACTTCTCCAGCTACAGTAACACGCACGTCGGCATGATTTGTGGGCAGGTTTTACAACTATTTGGCAAATTGCTTGGGACTTTGTGAACCGTCGTGGCTCCACACATGGCTAATCATGGCAGTTGTTAAATATGTAACAGCTCATTAACCTTCAGCTGTGGGACGGAGCCGGCGTTAGCAGCTCGACGGCGATTAGCACGCAATGCACTCAAATAAAATCCCATTTAGACGCAACACTGTTTGTACTTTTACTCCAGCAAAGAAAAGAGATGGTTTTAAGTTCTATACTGTGCTTTAATGTCAATAGGAATGGGTGATATACTGATACAGTACATTTATTTTAAGATTTTAAGATATTTAAAGGGAAAGTACAATGTTATTAGAAGGAAAAACTGGTACTTGTCTTCCACCTAGCCTTGTGACATTGTATTTGATCAATCAATTTAAATGTAGGCCTATCGATAAAGCACTATTTGAACCTAGAAGCAAATTAAAGTGCTTTTACAACTTTCTGTACCATAATCTATAAACTCTATTAAAAGAAGTTTATAAACAGGTTAGTGCAGTATCAGTCATGACAATAGGTCCTAGGAGCAGGTTAATTTGGAATCAGTCACAACAATAGGCCCTAGAAACAGGTTAGTTTGGAGTCAGTCATAACAATAGGCTAGCTCAATCGAAGATTATGGACAGGTTTTTGCAGTCATAACAATAAGGCCTCAAAATCAAACTTTATCAAATCAAATCAAATCAAACTTTATTTATAAAGCGCTTTTCATACAAACCATGTAACACAAAGTGCTTTACAGTGCATTAAAAACAATTTCAGATACCCCCACCCCCCATTTCAATCAATCCCATATTACAAGCTTATACCCCCACCCCTCATCCCCGCACACAAAAACACACCCCCACCCTCACACACACACGGACACGCACACACTAAAATACATATTGCTAAGTTTGCCTACATACATTGGGCTGGGTACAGATGGAAAAAAAAGAACTTCATGAACAGGTTAGTGCAGTATCAGTCATAACAATAGGCCCCCTTTCTGGACAACTTAGTTCAGCATCAGCCATAGCACATGGCTCCCTCAAAACAAGTGCACAAACAGGTTAGTGCTGTAACAGTCATAACAATAGGTCCTCTCAAAAGCAAATGTATGAATAGTCTAGTGCAGTATCAGTTATAACAACAGGCCTCCTCAAAACAAGTCTATGAACAGCTTAGCTCAGTATCAGTCATAACAAATGGCTCCCTCAAAACAAGTTAAGAAACAGGTTAGTGCAGTATCACTTATAACTAGGGGTGTAACGGTACGCTAAAATCATATTCGGTTCGGTTTTCAGTTTTCACAGTTGTCGGTTCGGTATTTTTCGGTACACTTTCAGTTCAGGTTTTATGTTTAAAAAGAAAACAATATTTGTACATTTCACTGTAAAAGCAACAATATTCTATTAATATTAATTTAACGCTGATACCCTGCAGCAGGAATATCTCAAAGAAACAAAATCTATTTAGATTGAGCTTGTATTTATTTATTTATATTTAAAAAACTCACTAAATCTGTATTTTTTTGTATTTATTTATTTTAATTTAATTTATTTATTTTTGCTTGTATTTGCTCAGTGCGTGATTCTAATGTTGCTGAACAGTGGCTTATGACGTGGTGCTGTGTGGCGCTGAATCAAGAGGAAGCTCATAGAAGCAGCTTAAGTTTTTTGGAGCCTTTGAGACAGTCCTTTTTGATCAACACATATCTATCGAGCGGACATGTGAATGTGGCGATGGACTTTTTTCACAAGGAGCGGTGTTTGTGCAGGATTTTACTCACAGAAAGCCTTGTAGTTGTGACTGCGTGTGCTACAGGTGACTGGGACGCGGTAGCGGTGAGTTCAAATGTTCGTTTTTGTCCCGCGATGATTCTGAAGTGTTTACGAGCGCGGAGACATGTAAATCCATCAGAAGTATTCACTTGGCATCAAGTAAGCAGCGCGGATGAATAAAAGTCCAAGGAAGACGTTTAAAAAAAACACAAAATATAAGCTAGCGCTGCATCACTTAATACTGTCCGTGTAGAAACATGCCGTGCGTGAACAGTTCCGCCCCGGTCGCGCAAAATCACATTTATTTACATAAAATAGTATTGAAACGGTACACACGTGCACCGAACCGAACGTGCTGTACCGAAACGATTCACTACGACCATGTATACCGTTACACCCCTACTTATAACAATACGCCCTATCAACAAGTTCAAGAACAGGTTAATGTCGTGTCAATCATAACAATGGGTCCTCTCAAAACAAGTTTATGAACAGGTTAGTGCAGTATCAGTCATAACAAGAGGCACTCTCAAAACAAGTTCAGGAATAGGTTAGTGCAGTATCAGTCATAACAATGAGTCCTTTCAACAAGTTTACCAGGTTAGTCCTGCTCCGTGCTCCTAATCTTAACCAACTCCAAGCTATAGACACAATCTTACCCATTTTTGTAACTTCAGATCTGGACTTACTCATTAACCTCAAATGAAACTTCCCCATGTGGCCTCAACAAAAGAAAATAGCATGACTACTACGCGTTTCACATAATAGATAGGCTAGAAAAAGGAGAATCATCCTCATGACACTATTTTTACATGTTGTAGTATAAACATGCAATCTGTGAGAATATGTTGTAATAGCCGGCAAAGACTTAAAATGATTGCCCTGTTTAGTTGAGTGTTTTCTGTTACTGTGAGGCAATTCAAACGAGGCTAAAACAATAGCTGTAGCTTCAAAGTTGCGGAAATCCAAGGCTGAAGTTATTAGTGACGATGGTTGGAGTCAAAAAACAATGGAGCACTTCCTGTAATACCACTTAACGAATAAAGATGGAACAGAGTGTTTTCAGTTTGAGAGAAAAACACACATTTGTGTTGTGTTGCATTAGCGAACGGAGAAAAACTCCAGCTGATGTTTTTACGATGAAACTTGTAATATACAGTATGCCCTTTATATAAAGAATTGTGAACCTGAAGTATGCTTTTTATGTATACTCAGTGATCTTGATAACATGACAAATGCTATAATAAAAAAATTGTTTATGATCAGGTTAGTGCAGTATCAGTCATAACAATAGGCCCTAGAAACAGGTTTGTTTGGTATCAGTCTTAACAATAGTCCACCTCAATAGATGATTATGGACAAATTAGTGTTGTATCAGTCATAACAATTGGCCCATCTAAAATAAGCTTACAGTATGAACATGTTAGAGCATTATCACTCATAACAGGTTAGTGCAGTGTTAACTGTTAATCATAACAATAGGCCCTCTCAAAAGAAGATTATGAACAGGTTAGTCCAGTATCAGTCAGAACAATAGGCCCTCTCAAAAGAACTTGTTAGTGTTATATCAGTCGTAACAATAAGCCCTCTCACAACAAGATTCAGTCATAGCAATACGCCCTAGGAACAGGTTAGGTCATAACAATAGGCCCTATCAAAAGAAGATTATAAACAAGTTAATGCAATATCAACCATAACAATAGGCCCATTCAACAAGGTCAAGGACAGGTCAGTGTAGTATCAGTCATAACAATAGGCCCTTTCAACAAGGTTAAAGAGAGGTCAGTGTAGTGTCAGTCATAACAATAGGCCCATTCAACAAGGTCAAGGACAAGTTAGTGAGGTATCAGTCATAACAATAGGCCCTTTCCACATGTTTAAGAAACTGAGAACACTGCTAGAACATGGTTACAAACTCAGAAAAGTGGATTTTATATAACATAGGTGCCCTTTAAATACAGAATCGTGAACCTGAACTTTGCTTTTTATTTCTACCTCTTAATCTTGACAATATGACAAATGCTGTAGCAAACTGTGCCAAAAAGTTAAGACTCGAAAGGGCTTTTTGGAAACACAAAAAGCAGCTCAGAAAGTTTGTAAAAGTTGTTAAAAACAGTACAAAGTAGAAGAGTGTTTCTGATACAACTCATCCATCATCATTACAGCCTGTGCATCCTGTTCTATGTTGTAAGTGATTATTCATTCCCACCGGCCTATTCGAACCACAGTTGGACACTTTTTTTGGCACGCTCTTTCGGACATGACTCAGTTTTCAGCCTATTTGGTTATATACTTCTTTTGAGAGAGCGGCCCTTCAGGGACATTAGAAACTGTGGGAAAGATCCTCATCTCCCATGGTGGTAAAAATACAGTTGTAGTAGGGTTTTATGGCGGACCGAGGCAGCATATTTACAAGTCTGGCTTAGTGTGCGGCGATGGGAGCATTAGTCAGGCCGGGCTGCTGGAGGCTGCACAGGGCCATTACTCTACAGGCAAACTACAAACTGGCATTCGCAGAGAAGAGAAGTCCCCTCCAGTTTCACTTCCTGCTGTTTTATTCATGCTAAAGCCTTGCAGAAACATTTACTAAAGCCTCGCAGAAGCCATTTACCAATTTGTATTTTCTCAGGTGGGTTTGCTATGCTAAATAATGACGTTACACTTTGAAAACTCTGAGCTGCTAAGGTATTCATGAAAAAGAGATACGTATCAAAGTCTGTGATAATACAACACAACTATAATTTTACCAGTAATGGTGCAGCAGTTAATTGGGTTGTTCCACAGTTGTTTTGTTTATTTTCTATATTGATGTATATTGTATTCCTGTGAAAGTTCTGCAAACCTGTCATTGCCATTATCTCCATGGTAGCCATTGCCATTTCCTGAGCCTGGTATATGTAGCTTAATTCTCTTCAAGCATCAAAGTGAAACAAGAGATTCTTAATACTTTGTAAGTTCGCAGTTTTCGGTATAACTTTATATTAATTATACCTTATTTATAACCTGGCCAGCCAGATGGTTTATCTCGCGGTATTTGTGAATTCACAAACACGAGATAAACCATCTGGCCTTCGTCCAGCTCGATTGGTTTGAGAGTCCGAAACGGCCGTGGTTCGGCCCACTCACATCACAGCAGCGTGGTTTTGAGGCCCAATCACATTGTAGCAGGGCGGGCTAACACGGGCCGTTAGCTCCCCGGTGCCTCCGCCGAGTCTGATTCAAGCTAAACAAAGACGGCGGCTTCCATGGATGTTTCTGCTGCTTTTGATGCGGTTTCAGGAGAAATACGGAGTAATTTCTTTTTGAAAGAAGAGCAGTATGTGTGACATGTACTTGTTCTATCCCACGCAGACATTGGATATACCATTACGAGTTGTTGCTGTGATTGGCTAGCTCAAATAAGGTAGGCCCCACACCCAATCAGCTAGAAGTATTTCACTAACCGCCCCGCCTTTTCTCGAACGCTTTCAGCGAGTCAAGTTTGGACGGTCCAACCCTCCACAGATCAAACCCCGCTCTGTTTTCCCTCGCTGAACCTCCAGCCAAACACTGTCTCTCTCTGCACCTCATTTCATCGTCGTGATGGATTTCTGATGCTCTCCATTTACTGATTCACACAATCCATATGCTGACAATTCATACACAGAATCACTTTCAAACAAACCGGAGAGAGGGGCAGGCGTGCGTGCCAAGAACCCAAAATGAAATTGAAATGAAAGCGCTATTACATTAATCTTTATCTAATCTACTGGAAGCAAGGAGAGGTCACTTGTAATTACATCCAACTCACTTTGTGCTAATGAACAACAGTTTTTTCACTCTTCTTGTTGTTTAGTCTATACTTGCACACAATATTTTTTATGTTTTTGTGTATTGTATTTGGTTAATAGGATCATAGACATATAAAAAGTAGGCTCTGGTCCTTTCAAACTCAAAGCATCTAAGCTAGTCCGATATGAATTGAAGAACTCTAGAAACAATTTTCTATACTTTTTTGTTGTTGTTAGCATTAGCCCACAAAAAGTGCAAGCTATGAATGATCCAGAGAGTATCAGCTGTTCAAAACCACATTTAGCAGAGATCAAAAGTAAGAGCGTCATTACAAGTCAAGTCAGAAATGTATTTGAATGAATTTAAAATGATATTTGTGATAGGTTTTTTATTACTTTTGAGGCACAACATCTCATGAAAACAAGAAAATACAATTCTTGTTTTGTGACAATTGGCAGCATTCTACTAGAAAACCCATTTGTTTACCTAAAAGCTCAAGTTAGAGGGTACTCTGCTGTTTATGAGGTACTTGGGACAAAAAAGATTGGGAACCACTGCTGTAAGCTAACGACTAGCAAACCTAAAGTTGAGATTTCTGATTTTGTGCATCTTATAAGATGCTAGCGTTACTAGTTACTAGTGAAAACAGATGAAAAAAGACATCAAATAAAAGCTGTATTAGTGATTAGTGATCGAGGTTGCATAACATTTATTCAAAATCAGTGGTGCCCAAAGTGGGGCCAGGGGGCCACCAAACTTTAAACTGGTCCACAAATAAAATTTGTTAAGAATGTCTGTTTGATTACATTTTAATGTTCGTCTGATGACATTTTATGCAAAAAAAAAGTGTCAAAATACAAAAAACTCAGCTTTATTCTCCTAAAATATGTTGATAAAATACAATTTAATCGCCATCTTTTTGCAAATAAACTAGGTTTAGCCCTCAACATGCCACAAAATTTTTCATATTGGTCCTCTTTGAGAAAAAAAGTTTGGGCAGTCCTGGTCATTGAAAAATATAAAATAACTTAACCAATATGAAATTAAAAAGCTTACAAAGACTCAAATCTGCCCATTTTGCTCATAGTTTTACTTTTATCCATAAAAGTGCAACTTGTGCCATTGTTCAATTGATTTGTGTCGTCACATGAACCGGAGGAATATGGTAACACACTGACTCTGTCATAGCAGCTGAACAGAGCTGATGATTGCCGTCTATGAATAAGACCCCGTCCCAGCGAAACTCTGCTCAGACATAGCATAGGTTCTAGGAATTTCAAAACATTGTCTAGGGTTTTCACAGTTGTGGAGAATCCAACACCTAATAATGACCTCACAGCCTCGGTGTTATGTCTGAAAAGCATAATGTACTGATCTTTATATTACATTTCCAGCAAAATCCTGCACCACAAGCTTAAGAAAACATTGTGTAAATTGCCTTTGCAATTTGGCGCTTTTTGACGACACATGTGGAGGGATTCTGTTTTAGAACTCAGATTACTTCCTGTAATTTACAACTTTTTTTAGTCACTTTCTTCATCATTTGCAACTTAACTTCTGTAAAACTATATTTACCACAAGGACTATCAAACCAAACTAAGTCAAAATTAGAAAAATGTGATAATCTGTAATAGGGGCTTTAAGTTAATTTGGTTAACGCACTAGCATACCGGCACATTTCGCTAACAGCTGTGAAAAAGCTTAAAACATGTTACAAACAATAGGGAGACTTAGACTGCATTAGGCAAGTGAGTAAAACATGTAGACTGAAACAAGGAAGGAAGGAAAAATAGGATATAGCACCTTTAAGTTTAGGGATTTAGGTATATGTTAACCGGGTCATTGCAAAAAAACCCACGTCTCTTTGTGTTTGTGTGAGCTTCATGTTTATGCGATTTGCTTTGAAAACTCACACCGTTTTGCTTTGTGTGGACACGGCCTTTGTGATCCTGAATGTGGTGATACACAGTCGAACAAGCTCTCATAAAAAAGCCCGGACAGCTTCATAGCGCGTCGGAGGAAGACACAGCACTTTAGTTCTGCTCTTCAGTCACCGTAAGTGCAGCCGCAGTCACAGAACAGGATCTCTACTGTCTGTCTGTCTGTGGCACATTCAAAACACGCCATCAAAGCTCTCTGTCTGCTGAATATTCTATTGTTTTTCTCTTTTTTCTTCCTACACACTTGTCTCCGAGCATCCCGCCGGTCAAACTCTGCTTAGCTCTGGAACATTTGGACAGCACATGAGTCCACAGACCAGGCCGATAATCCTGTCGTACACACGTGGGAGTCATTATCAGACAGACGCAGGAACAGAATATCCACTTGTTCAGGGATCTACGAGCTTTTTGACCTTCTTTGTCGTGTTATCGCTTACTGGCCAAAAACTCTGGACAGAAATGAGCAAAGTTTTCAACACTTGTCTTTGAATTCTGCAGCGAAGGCATCACTTTTCAAACAAAGTCATAATCCAATTCTTTTTGGCATGTGTTGCTGGATGTGATAGGAAGTCACTAGTGGAAAGTAGGGATCTTCCAATAGGTTAGAGATGTTCATCATGTCTTCTTAAAGTATCGGTAAGAGATGGTTTATTACCTAACTCGTTTCGACAGTCACTTCCATCTTTCTTTGCCTTTTCTTTGGAAGACAGAAGTGACCAACGAAACTAGTCAGGTAATAAACCATCTCTTACGATATAGAAGAAAGCACTTTCATAGGGATGTTTGAATCAGTGTCGCGGGAAAATTAAATCTTAAATTGGCCCATTTGTTCAATGTTTCACGTGTTTTAGCAGATAGTTGAATAAGAACTGCGTGTTTACTTTTCTGCAGCCACAGTCCAGTCCCGCTCGGTACCTCTCTCTTTTTTTATTTTTGTTATCTTTAACCAATATCTTCTTCACGCTCCGTCGCGGTGATTCGCACATTTAAATCTGCAAAAGCGTTAATTGATCAGCCGTTTTTAGTCGTAACTCAGAGCACAAACACCGGATTTACCTGAAACAAAGCTTGGCTGAGAGCTTATGAGATGTGAAACGTCTTTTCGGGCTCCAATTGTTTCAAGAGTCTTTGATTATGCGCTATGTGCTGTGAATAGAAGAAGCAGTTTTTCGCCCTTTCCATCACTGTGCGCACATTGCCTGCTTCAGCTGTATGGGCCGGGCCTCTCTTTCACTTTCTATCTCTGTTTGTCTATGTCTCTCTTTTATCATCTCTCAAACCACAGAGGCCACCAGCCCAAAAATCATGTGGCCCACAAGAAAATGTCCTGATTCTCCTGATTAACCAGCACGCCATTGGAATGTTAAAATATAGTGTTACAATTATTGCAAGACAAAACACGATGACAATTTAGCGGCTCCTTACGCAGCTCATAATATCACAATTTTGCTTTTCACAATGGTAAAAAATAAAAACAAACTGATTTCTCATATAAAATATCTGCGCCAAATATCTGTTTGTCCCATTCCTAGTTTCTACAAAGTTTGAAAATACTTACATTTTGCTTCTAAATTTGGCACAATTATTAGTATTTTATTCTTATTCATACTGTGACTTCAGTAAAAAAGTATTGTCTTTCAAGGGCTTGTATTTGGCTAATATTTGAAAGTGGAGTTTATTCATAATGTTGTTGTGCTTCATTGAGGCTGAAGGTTGGTCAAAGTTAAGTTCTTGAGTTCCTGATTACCCCAGAGGCTTTTACTCTGGAGGGAAATCCAGCACATTCTTATGCGAGTCAACACACAGTCCCTCCAGCAAGTCCTGAATCTTCCCCTGGGCCTCCTCCTCCTCCTCTCAAGTGCACACACTGACTTTTATACAATGAGACTTTGCTCACTCCAGTTATTAGCATAGTTTAATGCATAATATCATTTGCAATGTATGTAATTATGGTCTGGGTTTACTTCACAGCTTAAAGTACAACAGTTAAAAGCACTGTACTCAATTGTATTGTCAAAGAATCTAGTTGGACGAAAATTTGCTCAGTGTTTTCTGCCACTTAAAACAGCAACTCCAGGAACATTTGTACAATTGCAATAGGCACAATGGCAGAGATGCTTCTAGAAGACTATAATTTTTACAGCTAATTTCCATCTGTAGACCTGAAAGGAGAGGAAAGGTGCTATTGGACATGTTTTTAGTGGTGGGGGAAACTGGAGCACCAGGGAGAAACCTAAGCAGACACGGGGAGAACATGCAAACTCTACATATATTAAAAGGCCCAGGATTTTCTGAATAGCTATGTTCACTTGAAACTGACTTTTAACACTTTTTGAGCTGATACCATGGTGTTTATTCAAAGCAAAAGGCATTAAGTGAGCAAAGCATGTCACCGCTGTAAACAGTTTTGAATGAAAAAAAAAAAAAAGAAACTTGGGTGAAAATCATGCACAGCAAAATAAATCTTTTTGTTTTTATAATTCTTTCAGCAATACAAATAGGATGTTTGTGACCACCAATGGTCACAAACATCCTTCTGTACAATGATGAAAAATGTAATGCAGTGGGGCTCAACTCGCAATCGACCGGTCGATCTCTGAGTTAGTGGAAGTCGAACCCAAAGCCCTCTCTGTTGATGCGAACTTTAACAACGAGCTACAAGCTCGAAACTACACAAGCGCAAACTTCGTATTGAATCTACAAGCTCAATATGCATGAGCTACAAGTGCAAACTACAAGTGTAATCTACGAGCGCAAGTTTTATATGTGGCAACAAGAATTCTCCACTGTCGGCTCACTAGGAGCGCACAGTGGCCGCACAGTGCAACAACGTGGCTCCTCAACGCACGCATCAAAAGAGGAATGAGGTAGAGGAGAAGAGCAGGAGACAGGTAGTGCCACAGGATCCTACCTGCTCACGCTGTTTTGTCCAACCTACAGCAGTTTGTTTGTTGTTGATGAGAGTCAAAGGAAAGCTGTCTTTCTCAAGCCACTCCCCTCACTGTTACCGCGGTAATCACTCACCCCTGCCGTACACCGAGTCTGAGTTCGATGCGAGGCGGGACTCGCACGACTCTTGCAAGACTTAAAAGTGCTTAAAACCAATGCTTCCTTGTACACAGACCTCGGTGCATTGCGAGTGCACGTCTGTAGAGAGTATATTTTTGTCAGAGGTCGCAGCAGTCTGATGCGACTTTCAAGTCATTTTCCGAGCATTCTCGCGGTAATCCACATACATCTGCGTGGCTTTGGGCCATAGCAGATCACAGTGGACTGCAGCTAGTGTACAAAGCACTTCGCAAGAAACTCTGACACGTCTCGGACCGAACTCACCTCGCAGTCTGTGTACGGGAGGCGTCAAGTGAGGTGATGATAACTGAACTTTTTTATGTTTTTTTTGTTGTTGTTTTAACCACAATAGTTTATTTTCAAAATACTGTTTTACCTTTTAACAGGTTTACAATATTTTAATAAAAAAATTTAAGTGCACTATTAAAGAAAGTCTATAGGTCAGTTTTGTCTCAATAAAGTCTAAAAATCAAATTTTTTGACATTGCTAAATAAACTAAATATTTAAATCAGTAAGTAGATCTTCGGGCTGTGCTAAAAGTAGCTCGCTGAAAAAGGTTGATTTAATACAGATTAATATGAAAAAGTATATTGCCCAAGCTTACAAAAGATGCATAGTCAAAGAAGACAAATGAAGGTTTAAGAACCATTTCTAATATAAACAACTGACTTTGAACTGTGCAGAAACCATTTAAGATATGCTCTCTGTTCACGGCATCAGACTGTTTTAGTTCAATCTAAATTTATCTTCCAACATCAACCGTAGCAAACAAAAGTCTTTGGTGTCAAAACTAAAGACTTAAACTCTGCTTTCTAAAGGCAATCAGAGCTATTTATTTACATCTCCTGGCTTTGTTGCCAGTCGAAGTCGATGGAAAACAGCTCTGGGGATGAAGCGATTTCTCCTCGATGTGTAATCAAGTGTTTTGGGCTGAAGAGGTAGAGACAGAACAGATGTAGCGCTGCACTGGAGGCGGCACGCAGGATCCGTTTGGAGCGCCGTTTTGATCCCAGCGGTAAGAGCTCTCGGAACGCCGTCAAGACCGATCCCAGACGTTTGATCACAGGGAATATAAACAGCTTCACACAGAGCACGGAGCACAATGGGACTCTGTGTGTTAGAAGAAAACTTTAAGTGTAGATAGTGTTACTTCACCGGGGTGTAGGTAAAGAACACAGATTCCCATGTGCTAAAGATAAAACATGAGAAAACAGCCCTTTTCTGTTTTTTCTTCTCTGGGAAATAAGCGCCGTCACTGTCTGTGTGTGACAAGAGCACAATCTATTCAGGCTTTGTATTAGAGTTCTTCTGTCTCATGGATTTCTGTGTCTGCAGCAGTGGAGACAGAACTGTCAATGAGACAAAAGTTTTGTCAATATTTACAAGGAAGAAGTTTCTTTGTGTCTTTACAATTAGTAAACCTAGATTGAGTTTAGGGCAGGGCAATATTATATCTTTGGTCATAATATCTCATAAAACAGCAGCTGATTTTGTGACAGAAACTTCTTAAGTCTAGAGTTGAGTGACTTTGACACTGATGCAGAGGTAAAAACAACTGAACAAGAGAAGATGTGAAAAGAGAGCTTAAATACAATCTTGGAAATATATTGTCAATTTATTGTCTTTTATATCATCATTAAAACAATGTATGCACATTGTCCTGCCCTCATTAAGTTGATAAAAAGTTGTCATCAGTATGTGAAGATGTAAGAAAACAAAGCAATCAAGTCTTACTAAACAATTCCCCCAACAAAATATTTTTTGGACTATTTGATTTGACTTGTAGGGATTTGGGAGAACCCATTTAGTCATCAGGCATTTGATCACAAGGGAACAAAAAGAGGAACAAAAACATGACACAGCTGGCATTTGCTTCTCATACTGAAAGCAAAATTTGATCTGTTTTGTGTAGAATGTCATGGGCATCTTTCATTTGCCCTCTAGAAGGCCGCAGAAATGTGCATCAGGCCTCAGACCTCACTTTGGGAATCGCTGCTCTAGTCCATACAAAAGTTATTTGTTTTGCAAAACCTTTTTTTGGTTAAATTCTAACAACTGCATTCTTGGGCTGTTCATCAAAACAGTTCTTCTTTGGATTTCGGCGAGCTAATAGAAGGATTTTCGGTTGACGACACTTTCCGCTATGGATGCACGTTTTCAAAATTTCTCTTTAACCATTCATGGTCAATAATTGATAAACCGATTACGTAAACACAGTACTGTTTTATTGTTGTTATTTTCACTGAACGTGTTATATCTGAGCACAGCAGCGCTACGAGAGTGAACGCAGAGCAGAGAGACAGTGACAGGCCTTTGAATTGTGCACAACACGACTGAATAAAAGTCTCTTTAAACACTGTTCTAATGCAGCTGTTGCACTATGTATTCAATGAAACAACTGGAACCTTTCTTTCCTTTGCTTTAATAATTAATTTCAATATAAGAGCACAACTTAAACAGCTTAAACAAACAGATAAGGCTTTGGGTTTAGTTGGTATTAGGGCAGCGCCAATAATTGAAAAATTTCGAGATCGAATCGAACCAAATCGTCAATTATTTGCTGGTGGTTTTGAATTGAAAGATCAAAAACCAATCTTTTGACAATAAAAATGTGTAGTTTGGAGGAAAAGTCAAACTTTGAGGTAGTATATTTATATATATATAAAAAAGGGGGACATATTAAAAGATTTAGTTTTGTTTATGTTCATGAATGGCATTTTACATTTGGTTTTGAAAAGGCGAAGCAAAATCTAATTGAAAATCGAGATCGATCAATATGATAAAAAAAAAAATTTGGTTATCTTTGTTCACCCATTCCCAGTTGGCATACATTTAAAACAAACACTTGATGACATCACAAAGTAAAACAAGGCATGTTTAGGTTTGAGAAAGTAGACGGCCAAGCATGTGTAAATGAAGAAAAACTTAACTTTGAGCATTTTACACTTTAAAAAAAAAAAACAACAGACTTTCAAATAAACAGACTTTCAAATAAAACTTCAGACTGTCTGGTATGACAACGAATTAAACATTTTCAACACATTTTTTACTTTATACTCATCCTTTAATCAGAAAAAATGCTGTTCGTCTTTGGTTTAGAAAACACTGATGCAAAAACTGTAAAGCTACTGAAATGCTCGCTGAAGAATCTGAGTCTTAGCGACGATGATTTGCCTCTTCAGTGAACAATTAAAAAATCACTCGAGGCACAGCCGTTCGACGACGTTTTCTGTGAGAGACAAAAGCGAGGCCCGGGGTCGGCTTCGTCATTCATTCAACAACAATCGCTTTCCTGCAGCCAAACAGCATTTTCATCGTCGGAGTCTTTTGTCTGGCGCTGATTTCCCGCGATGGGGCCTTTTGTTTCGCGCTCACGACCGTCCAGCTGCCACCTCCAGTCGCAGAGGAAAAATTAAAATATCTGTGGATGTTTTCTTCACTGGGAACGGTCTTGTTTGAAAAGTATTAGTTTGAAATTACACTGTAAAATGGGTTCATAAGGTCAATAAGTTCAATTAACTCAGATGTTTGTGTTGATATGAATCAGAGAGAGAGAGAGAGAGAGAAGAGAGAGAGAGAGAGAGAGAGAGAGAGAGAGAGAGAGGGGGGAGAGAAGAGAGAGAGAGAGGAGAGAAGAGAGAGAGAGAAGAAAGAGAGAGTAAGAGAAGAGGGTAAGAGAAGAAAAGAGAGAGGAGAAAGAGAGAGAAGAGAGAGAGAGTAAGAGAGAGAAAAGAGAGGAAGAAGAGAGAGAGTAAGAGAAGAGAGAGAAAAAGAGGAAGAAGAGAGAGAGAAGAGAGAGAGAGAGAAAGTAAGAGAGAAAGAGTAAGAGAGAGAGTAAGAGAGAAAAAGAGAGGAGGAAGAGAGAAAGAGAAGAGAGAGAAAAAGAGGAAGAAGAGAGAGAGAAGAGAGAGAGAGAGAGAGAGAAGAGAGAGAGTAAGAGAGAAAGAGTAAGAGAGAAAGAGAAGAGAGAGAAAAAGAGGAAGAAGAGAGAGTAAGAGAAGAGAGAGAAAAAGAGGAAGAAGAGAGAGAAGAGAGAGAAGAGAGAGAGCGAGAGAAAGAGAAAGAAGAGAGAGAGAGAGAAGAGAGAGAGGAAGAAGAGAGAGAGCAAGAGAAGAGAGAGAAGAGAGAGTAAGATAAGAGAGAGAGAAGAGAGAGAGTAAGATAGGAGAGAGAGAGAGAGAAAGAAAGAAAGAGAGAGAGTAAGAGAAGAGAGAGAAAGAGAGGAAGAAGAGAGAGTAAGATGAGAGAGAGAGAAGAGGGAGAGAGTAAGATAGGAGAGAGAGGAGAAGAGAGAGAGAGAAAAGGAGAAGAGAGAGGAGAGAGAGGAAGAAGAGAGAGAGAGGAAGAGAAGAGAGAGAGGAGAAAACAGAAAGACAGAGAAAGAAAGAGCAAGAGAGAGAGAAAAGAGAGGAGGCATAGAAAAAAGAGAAAGGGAGAGAGAAAGACAGAATGAGGGAGAGAGAGAGAGAGGAAAAAGTTGGTAGAGAGAGAGAAAGAGAGGGAAAGAGAAAGTAAGAGTGGGGGGTTAAAGACAGGAGAAATAGGGGAAAGAGAGGAGAGAGAGAAGAAATAGAGAGGAGACAGAGAAAAAGCGTGAAAGAGGAGAGAGAAAGGAGGGAGAGGGAGGGAGAAAGACTGAAAGGGTAAGAGAAAGGGGCGAGAGAAGGAATAGAATGAGGGAGAGATAGATAAAGAAGAAAAAGAGAGAGAGGAGAAAGAGACAGAGAAGAGACAGAGAAAGAGAGGGGAAGAGGAGAGAGAGAAGAGAGAGGGGGGAACGAGGGAGAGAGCGAGATATAGAGAGGGTTAGAGGAGAAAAGAACAGAGAAAGAAAGAACATGAGAGAGGAGAAAAAGAGGGGCAGAGAAAGAGGAGTGCGAAAGAAAGCAGAGACAGAAGAGACAGAATAAGGGGGAGAGAGACAGAGAGAAAAAAAGTTGTGAGAGAGAGAAAGAGAGGGAAAGAGGAGAGAGAAAGACAGAGAGGGTAAGAGAGAGGAAAGAGAGAAGAGACAAAATGAGAGAAAAAAGAAAAAGAGAGAGGATAAAGAGACAAAGAGAGGGAAGAGGAGAGAGAGAGTGAAAGAGGGGAGAGAAAAGAGACAGAACAAGAGAGGGAAAGACAAAGAGGAGAAAGACAAAATGAGGAAGACAAAGGAAAAAGAGAGAGGAAAAAGAGAAAGAAAGAGAGAGGGTAAGAGGACAATAAAGAGAAGAGACAAATCGAGAGAGAGAGAGACAAAGATAAAGACAGAGAGGAAGAGGAAGAAAGAGAGAAGACAGAGAGAAAGAAGAAAAAGAAAGGCGAGAGAGAAAAGAAAGAAATCGATTGAGAGAGGGAAGGAGAAGAGAGAGAAAGCGCGAGAGAAAGAAGGCAGATAGAGAGAGGGAAAGAGAAGAAAGAGAGAGAAAGAGAATAACAGACAACTCAAGCTTAATTTACACAAAACTTAAAGACAGAAATTGTACTTACATCTTTAAGTTAAACTGCCTGATTACTTTTTACAGTGTAGATAAATGTGAAATATTTTTACTACAAATCATACACTCAATATTCACAATAGTTCAAAATATTGATGTAGGATTTAAAGTCACACACACATCAGAACTTTGACACGGCGGGAGCACAGCTGTTGGGTTCACACTGCTGCTGATCGACAGTGACAGTGAAGCAATCCTCCATTTTGCATCTGCTTCCTTCCTCCTTCAGCTGCATTGAGCAAGAGCCATAATATTATCAACACAACAACCCATCTGCACACGAGCACGACAACAGGACCCACAGGAATCGTCCATGTCTGTAAAAATGTCTGTAAAGCTTCCCATAAATTTTACCTTTTGTAATTCACCAAACTCATGTAGTTCTACTCCTGTGCTTTCAATCTGTGCACTGTTTATATAAATGAATTGATAATGGATCTGTGGCCTATTTTACCTTCAGATTTAAACTAAATTATTATTACTATTCGCTACGGATCATTCTCTAATTAAATATACAATTTTCTACACTTAAAAAGGTTAAAATTAATCAAACTATCATAAAATCTGTGACCTGCCAGAAGTACAAGTCAGTTATTGTAGTAACAGATGGTTGAGAAGATGGATGTTTGAGGATAGTTTGGACAGAGCGCTGCAAAGTTTGGATGGAGAGATTTTATCGCTGTAAATGAATTAAAAGAAAGACTGCTGTGGATGTTGGTGCTGGGTATAGCCTTCCAAAATGTTTATGCCGATACAGTTCCTTCAATATGATACGCATCAAGATATATTTTACTGACCAAAGAACTGTCACACATAAGTAATTTTGTTTCAGCTTTAAAGGGGCACTGTGTAAGATTGAGAGGAATTTTAATTATCACATATAGTCCACAAACATTTAAATCATATTTATTCTTTACAACATGAATACTTAAGAGAGCACTGTTAACCAATCCACATCAATTGTGATACATTTATACGTATTTGAAATGTTTTATTACGGGCGGAATATGGATCATTGACGCTAGATGGCAGCATGGTAGATAGGCAAAATGCATGTGAATGGCTCCCTCTGGTGTTCAAAAGTGGAAATCACTTTGTTTGTTTGTTTTTCTTACATAGTGCCCCTTTAAAGCAGCAATGTAGGTCCAGAAGTGTAAAATTTATAATGATTTAAAGTGTTTCAATACACATCCCTGTATCGATAGTACAGCTCTAGTGGATGTGATCCTGCTCGATGGACACAACAACGTGACGAGAAGGAGACACATTTACGCTGCCGCAGCTCAGGTTGTTCATGCTAGGGCTGCACGATATTGAAAAAAAATCTAATTGCGATATTTTTCTTCGATATTGCGATATCAATTCGATTATTAATATGTTTTTTTTTTCTGTTGAGCAGACCATTTTGCAACAATTTTAAAATGTTATGTAAAATATTAAAAATAAACTGCCCTACTAATTTGAAACGTTTAATGTATACATTTTAGGCATCAATACTACTGAAGCTACAACCAAGATTGACTGGCTGTTGTGCGCTTTGACACTTCAGTTGGCCTGCATAAAAAGTAACAGTCATTAAGTGTTTAATCTAGTGTGAGCTTTTTGCCTTAAGCAGAAGTATAATTTCACCAGCAGATGGCGCCAACTGACCCTGCACAGCTCTGGCGTCAGAGTGAAAAAAAAAAAGACCGCTAAAACTCCTAAAACAATGTTTATCTCATAAATACTGAGCAAAACTGCGTGACACTGCAGTGTTTATGGACAAATATCAATCATGCATGGATTTATTCACTTCGATTTAATGTTTGTGAAGAAAACAGACTGGATTTGTCTGGGCAACTATCGAGGCCAGTGGCTAACGCTAGCATCAACTAACGTGACTCCTTATTTATGAGTGGTTTTATTGAATACACACTAGAACGGTCATGAAAGCAGTGTCTATAAAGACTTTTGTTTAGTTGTGTTGTGCAGTTAAAGGCTTGTCGCTGATGCTGATCTGTGTTCACTTTCGTCGTGTCCAAAAAAAAAAAAAAAAAAGTACTGCGTAAGAAAAGGAGGAAAATTGCAGCTTCTGGGGGTAGCTAATCGCAGTTGTCAATATCGCGATATCGATTCTATATCGATATATTGTGCAGCCCTAGTTCATGCTGTCTCCAAAGATACAAAACGAAATGTCAAAAACAATAAGCCTGTTTTCACTCCTTTTTTTTTTTTACTTCAATATGTTACAAAAAGACATAAAATAACTACAAACTTTGGCCAAAGAAAAAAGTCGTCCTGTGGCTTCAACCAAAATTCGTAGTTATTTTACGTTTTGGGTTTTCATAACATATTGACATTAAAAAAAAAGGCGTGAAAATGTGTTTATCGTATGTTTGACATTTCTTTGTATATATATGTTTTCTTTGGAGATCGTGTTGCTTTCATGATAAAACAAACCCAAAACAGGAAAGATAAGAATATTGTTTATGGTACAAGCAAAGTGAGATAACCCTAATAATCTTGAGTTCCCTGTACGCGATGCATGCTGGGATAGCGTGACGACAACTGCAGGATCTCTATCCCAGGATGATCTACGGCTGTTTTTGGCTGTGCAACAAATTCTACAACTACAAATGTGATAATCTTCTGTTTGGACAGCACCTGCACCTGTCTTCTTCCCACGTCCCAAGAATGTCAAGCGGGGATAGACTCCAGACCTGCAATGACCCGTAAAGGATAAGCCGTAAAAAGGAATAAAGTAAGAAATTGGATTTTTACTGCCCATGGTCATTAAATAATCAGCCATCCATAACAAATACGCAAAGTACAGGAGCTAAGATGGATGCAGGCTTCAGCTGAGACAATATTTTTTCAATATGGAATCTGTTCAGGAGTAAATACATCGCAGCCTGTAAGTTTAGAAACATAAATTTTTCTTTTTTTACTTTCCTTAATAAATATAAGGCATTTTTTTGCATGTTTTCTCGATATTTTGAATCTCCACCATGAGTTTTAGAGCTGAAGCATGCCCTAACAATTGATAAGTTGACTAAAAAAGACATTGGCGTAAATTAAACTGGCAAAAAAAATGAAAAAATTTGATGTAGCTTTGCATGAAAAACATCGTCAAAACACTTGAATCAGCGACCATCTAAAAACAAGTAAATAGGCAAACAAAAAAGTTATTCGTTTGGCTAAATCTTTTCAAAATGTACTGTATCTCCACATAGAAAATTAACTTGGCCAGCCAGATGGATTCTCTTGTGATACTTGTTAACTCACAGGCTCCAGAGAAACCATCTGGCCCTCCACCAGCACAATTGGTTTGGAGTCTAAAATGGCGGTTTAACGACCCAATCACACTGCAATCAAAGGCGACAACAAGTACCGCTTGAATCAAAGATGGCAGCTCCCGTGGATGCACATGTTTCTGCTGCTCTTGATTCTGTTTTAGCAGAAATACTGAGTATTTACTTTTTTTTCACTTCTTCTATCCCAAGCGCACATTGGATACACCAGTATGATTTGTTGCTGTGATTGGTTAAGCACAAACAAGGTAGGCAAAACTCGCCAATCAGCTTGAAATGTTAAAAGTCCTACCTTTTCCCTTAAGGCCTTCAGAGGGAAAAGTTCCAGACGGATAATATGGAAGAACTCAAATCAGAATTCAACACAAATCCATCTGTTGTGAACCATGTTAATGGAAAATATTCTAAGGCATGGGTGTCCAACTCAAATGGAGCTGGGACCAAGTCAATCGGAGTCAGAGTTGATCGAGGGCCATTGTAAAATATGAGCCAGATCTCACAAGAAAGCGTACTTTTACCACGACATTACAGGACGTATAAATCGTATGATTACCAAGAGTTGTTTTGCGCAATTATGGTACACGTCGCAGTCCCAGTTAGTTTCTATATTGGTTACGATGTGTTCTTATTTATGAATATTAACAAAATCCTGATTCTAATCTTAACCTGTCCGAAGCTCTAGACCTAAACTTACCCATTTTAGCAACTTGATGCCTAAACTTATCCATTTCACCTAAAGAAAATGTCCCCACGTGGCTTCAACCAAAACTCATGTTTTTTTAACACTGTGAAATCTTGTGTCATTTTTACGCTTTTTCATATTGTGCAAAATGTACGACGTAGCATAAGTACACAAAAAGGCCTGAAATCGTGGACATTATATTGCTGTTTTGTGTCATGGTAAATGTACGCTTTCTTGTGAGACTGTTGGAAATAAAGGCCCACTTGTGTTATATTTAGGCTATATAAGGCTAATATAACACATATATTATATGTCCAGATTTATATTGTAACACATTACATTACGTTGCATTGTATTATATTTTATTAATACTGTCATTCCAAGAAAATTTGGGACAAAACTTGGATGCAACATATGCCTTTGTATTTCTAAAAAGTTATTTTCCATTCTGGCCTATGTGATTCTTCTAGTCCAGTGGTCACCAACTTTTTCAGCTCACAAACTACTTTTAGACTGAGCACAGCCAGAAGCTCTACAAATAGATTAACATCTTTTAGTTTTAATTAGCGATGTTGAAAGTTTTGATTTTTAGACTAGTCTATAGTCTATTAAACCAGTGTTGGCCTATATAGACAGTCTGTAATATTCTAATAACTATTGTTGGTCAACATAAGGAGTAAGATCTTTGTTCACGTGTTTAAATGATGAGTCAGTCTCTTGTGCTGAACATAGCTGATACACTGGAGCAGAGCTACTGTGATTCTATTAAGCTGACATATACTGCAGCTCAAACGCAGTGAGATTAAAACACTTAATGAACTCAGGCTGGTTTTTATCCATCACTGCGGAGGACAAGACACAACGCTGCATTATAACATTAATAATTACTTTAGCCAGGCAGCATTAACATTAGTTTGTTGGACAGCGAGCGTGATTATAGTCTTCAATTAATAAAAGGTCACTGGTCTCTATGTACAGCGATCTTTCATTTTTCAAGACACCCAAGCCCTTGTTTTATATACTATTGAGTTTGTGTCTGACATGTAAAAAGTGTATAATTAAATTGAGTTAAGCACATGATCAGTCTGGATAAACTGCCACTGAAAGTAGTTTGGGAACGATTGGTGAAAACATCTCAACATAGAAGCAACTGAAAAGTCAAGTTTTTTGTTAAATCCAGTCTAGAGAAAAGCACAGACATCTTTCTTCAACCAAAAATGCACATATCTCCTCGGTGTGCACATTTCAAAATAGTCTGTAATTCTGCTAAAATCAGTCCAAACCACAACGCTGCGCTGTGATTGGTCCAACTCACCGAGGTCTCTCCAGATGGATTCTCTAGATTTTGTGAAAGTAGTCTGGTAGATCTAGGTTATGTAAAAGAAGAGGAAAAACAGTAAATAGCAGAAGAAAACCAGACAAACAACAGGAACAGTCTTAAAGTGATATGTTGTGACTTTCTGGAGGTGTAAAATCAAATGCATTAACCCACTGAAATAAAACGTTAGTTTGGGACTTTCTCCATGCACATACATCATTTTCATGCCATAATGTAGAATATTGTAGCTAAAGGAACAAAGATTTCTGTGGAAACAAGCAAGAGGAGGCTCCTCGAAGACACAAAAGACTTAATTTTAGGCAGATTTATATGCCTAATGACTAAAGATATAAATTATATCATGTTTTTAGTTCAAAATAAAAATAAAAAATCCAAATCCAAAACAATGTTCAAGTGTATTTTGTATTTATGCAATGCTCTGCACAGTGGTTATGGTCATGGCAACGGAAAAGCTACTTTCAGTTTACATTTTTTTTGCGCAAATTTAATTTCTGTGAAACGAAAGCATAAAAATTTGTTTTTTTTGATCAGGTGTTTTCATAATTTTTCCACTTAGTTAGAATGTGGAGAAGAATTTTTCAAATAAAATGTTGAATGCTGGAGTTAGGGTTTATTAAAACAGTTCGATATAGTTACCACTAGTGATTCAACAGTTTATCAGATGGTTCTCTTCACTTTTTCTTTTACCCCGTTTTGGCCGATGCATCCCTATGAAGGGGAAGCATTGGCCACTTCCTGGTAGAAAACCATGAAAGTTGTCATCTGGACAGTGTTTCTGAAGATCATGACGTTTTGACTCTCATTCGAAAGTCATTTTTAATCTGATTAAAAACTTTCTTTCAAGACTTTCTACTATGGATCACTCTTGGACGAACGAGGGATTACACCATCTTGTAGCCCACTTCCTGGTTCAACAAGCGTGTTCTCCTTGTTAAATCTCTACAAGGATTTTAAAAGAAAAAAAAAACAAAACAAAGTCCTCTGGGCTAATCAGCTCTGTGGTAAGTCAGGAGCATAAGAACTACATTTTGGTTTAAAATACGCTTCTGCAGCTTTACAAACTACAAAGATATCAAGACATCTTGCCAAATTTTAAGTTATGATTTGCTTTTTAGACTGAAAACAACCGCTATAGATCTGAATTTGCACATAGCTGGCTAGCCCACGATATGTCTTTAAACTCTTAATATTTAAATTTTTCAAAAAGCCAATGGCACTTTACAACGAGGCAATGTATTTCCGTAACCAGGGCGATCTTCCATAATCTTGGTTATAGTCTGGTGCGGAGGGACGTAAGTGAGCTGGTTGCCATGGTAATGAGTTTATTACCATTGCTAAAAGGGTTTAAATTGTTATATATTTCATCTTAACCTTTACCGAAACCTTTTTCCTAACCTTAACCATTACTCTAACCCTTTTCTTAAACTTACCCATTCTTCTAAACGTTATTACCGTCCCTCTAGACTCGACTATTTACCTTCAGCAAATATGCCTTTTCTTCCAGTCCAACCTTTGCATTATTTTCTCCAAGAAGAATCTCAGAAAATATGCTTTTAACGATGGTATCTTAAAGCATTCTTCAACAGCAACACGGCCATTGATTTTACACTCAAGAACGTCTAAAGAACGGCTTCAAAATGTAGCTCCTTACTTACAAAACAGCATCAATTATTGAACAGAAAACCACAAAAACCCATACTAAGGACTGTAATGAGTTTAGTGTATAACTCACATGACCCGGACCGCTTTATTCTTCGGTCTATAAAGCCTTTTCTCTCCATCACAATACATCATTTCGGGAGTGGAGCTCGACAGAACATGAAGCACTCCCCGAGCATGCATTTTTAACGGAGATATTGGAATAAGATGAATATTTAATAACGCTTTAATTTAGCTCGTCTATTTATCCGAGTGTAATAAAACCTTGGCTTTACTTCTGAATAAATTGGACTCTAGATCCGGCGTGAATGTGCGTTTTAATCAATTATCCATATGCGTCTAAATGGCTGAATTCTGCTCCGGTTTGGGGGGATTTTTGGGCAGCGTGCCTTGTTGTGAATCTCTGGATGTTAATCTCTTTGGAAAGGCACCAGTCCACTATCTCTGACATGATGAATTTAGATTTGTATAACACGATCTTCTGCTTTCAAGTGCAGTAGTTTCTCCGCTAATCTCATTCGAGCGTCCAGAATGTTTTCCATTATTGCTGCGATTTGAATTGAGACTGACAGCGGTAAGAATGGACGTTTGCTTGTTTTTTGTTCGCGTGGGACAAACAAAGGAGCTATATGCAGATTAAGAAACTAAAAATACAATAAAAGATGATTTCTGTGTGAAGTACGCGGGCGAGCTTATGACCTGAGCCGAAGGAGAAAGAGAAAGAGAGAGAAAGCTGCACTGTGCTTGTCCTTAGATAGCTCCACTTTGTTTGTCACTTTCTCCACAGGCGCTGCACTTCTAAAGCCATAAACCTTTGGACAAAGTTATATCTATAGTGTATGACGGGGCAGTAAAATATCTGCTTTCTATCTCTTCTCTATATGTCAAATCAAAAACTAATGTTGCAGCTTGGGTTGGCAGAGCCAAGTCATTTCAATCAGTCGGCTCAATTGTAGGCTCGCAACAAGTTAATCCTTTAATCACAACTAACTTAGTGATTAAATATTCAATAACTAGACGTCAAAACCTTTAATGAGCTGAGAAAAGAAGTGTTATGCTGTTGGATATTGGTCGGTAACAAACAAAAACATTGGAAATTCAGAAATAAGAGGAATCTAGGAGGACTACAATGGCGCCAACATGTCAGCTAGCATTTCTTTATCTCACCTTTATTGGCCCTTTGCTTTGTGTTTAAAAATTAGCAAGTAGTATTTTTAAGGTGCTAGTCATGTTTTCTTTATCTAACTCATGCTCTTTTGCTCTCAATTATTCATTCAAAGTTCTTCACCCTCACTCACTCAGTGACAGCAGCAGCCCTGGAGCAGCTCAGCGCCTCAACTACCAAGTGTTCCCTAACCTGCATGTTATTGGTTGGTTGGGAAACTGGAGTACCCGGAAAAAACTACCCAGACACGGGGAGGAACGTGCAAACTCCACCTAGAAAGGCCCGAGCTGTGCGGGAGGTGAACCCGCGACCTTTTTGCTATGAGCTATCTGCTCTGCCACTGTGCCACCAAAAATGCACTGGAAAGCAGAAATTGCCTGCAAAAGTTTCTTGGAAGGACAGTACAATATAACGGAAAAGAATGGAATGTATTGTGTAATGTGGAAATATGTGTAATATCAACACAAGAAAGTGTACATTCACCACGACACAAAAATACCGTATTATGAGCACGATTTCAGGCCTTTTTTGCGTATTTATTTTAGGCCGTACATTTAGCCTGATATGAAAAAGCGTAAAAATACACAAGTTTTGGTTGAAGTCATGTGGGGACATTTTCTTTAGGTGAAACGGGTAAGTTTAGGCATCAAGTTACTAAAATGGGTAAGTTTAGGTCTGGGGCTTGGGGCAGGTTAAGATTATAATCAGGATTTTAGTAAATGTACGCTTTGTTGTGAGATCGGGCTAGTTATATTCTGCTCTGCTCTAGCAGCTCTTACTCTGATTGGTTAGCGCGATCACGTGGTACGCGATTGCCCAGATGCAGTTATACCAAGTGGAGCCAGGCTCTAATGAGCACCACCACTGACCCAAAGCAGCTGTCATATTGAATCACTGAGGCTTGGACAAAATACATTCTCTGACAATTTGATCATACATTTCAATGACATCAGACCAGCTCCAGCGGTTTGACCCAGTCATAAAAACACAGCTTGACTTGGTCTGAATGCAAGCCTGAATTGTTTGTAATCAATAACCTGTTCCCACAACATATTTCAAACATGTCACTTGCAGCAGAAACACAAATAAGCTTCACAGCTGCAGTGGGACTTGGCCACAGAATATTGTTTTATTGCTGAGTGTGCAGAGTGCATGAGCGTATATACAGCAGCCACATGTGCACAGAGGGGAGAGGAGGAAGCAGAGCAGTGAAGCAGCTCTTTCCTGTCAGACTCAGGCCCAGGGACGATGACAAATCATGTCCAGAACAAGCAGACCTGTCAAAGTCTCATCCTGCTCCTCTCTCTTAGACTCTGATGTCCTTGTAACTGTCCACAGCTATTCACTCAATGACAACTTCTACTCTGGACTTTCTCCATTTAAGATAAGAGCAGGATCTTCCTTTGCCTCTTCTGACAGAAAAGTGAAGAATGATTTTGATTTGGGTTCAGATGAAATAGACACAAATACTGTATTGTCTTTAGGCATTTTTGTTTGGGGTTTTAAAAACAGTAAAAACAACACGCTCAAGCTTCAGAGACAAATAATTGTGGTCAGTTTGTGTCAATGGCTTTGCTCATTGACGTCCGCTGCCATGTTGGCCTGTAGCTTCAGCTGTTTGCTGTTCAACAGACTATTGGACAAGCACAAATGTGTTTCCTCCATGACACTTTGCACAATGAGTGAAAGCAGAACTGAGCCAAAAGTGCAGGCCCTGAATGTGTCTGTTTGTAGTGCTGTACTCGATATATTGGGCTATACTGTGACAAACTTGTTTGCACAACGCGTATTGTTACAGGGAGGTGTATTGAGATAATTATCACAATACGTATCAGGAAACTTAAAGGTGCACTGTGTAACTTTCTGGAGGTGAAAAGTCATCTACACAATTCAATAAAATTAGAAAGTTAAAACAATACTTAGGGACTTTCTGAATAGAGATGAATACACTTTATGCCATAATATGAAAAAAAAAAAAAAAACTAAAACAAAAGGCTTTTCGGGTTCCTCTAGGCCAAAAAACTAAAAAAACTCAAAGCCCGCTCAAAGTAAAAATGCTGATTTTTATTATTTAGTGTAACAAAAGCATCGAAAAACAAAAAAAATACATATTATTTAAAACAATTCAGTGTATTTTTTGGCAATGAATAAAAATGGCAATTTGACAGATTTTTACGATATATTTTTCCAAAATACTGTATACCTTGATATGTATTGTATTGAGGGAATTGCATCAGGATATGTATCGTATCGTGACCCCTTTTATTGTAAGGCTTTTGGTGATACCCAGTGTTTACTAAAGTAACAATTTCATGAAGCCCTCAGACCTGACTGTTGTTGTGACTTTGGACTCTACAAAAATAAACTGAATTGAAATTGATTGGTAAACTAGAGCAAAAAATGAGCAAAAACATAAATGATATGTTTATTGAAATAACATAATGTTTCATAATATTTATCCATGAAGTTTTATAATTTCTGCTGCTCTTATTTTTGCTTGTTTTGGTGTTTTCTATAATCTAAACTTTTTTTGTGAATATTAACTGTCCAGACTTTGACTTCTCCACACTTTCATCCTCTAAACCACTGGAGACAATCACTCTGTTAATCCTCAGACTTTCAGTGGCATTTGACTTCTAAAAATCCTTGTTTGTTTTTCGGTACAAAGTCAGCTGACTCCGATGTGTCTCCACTTCCTCTCCGCGCAGCAGCATCTTGGATCTTTGCCGGCGGCCATGACAGGTCTGTGCGGGGGGCTCCGCTCGGGGGGCAGAGTCCAGAATTAAAGCCACACAGAGGGAGGACTGTTCTCGCTCTGATCTGCTGTCGGCTAAAGGCTGAGGAGAGAGAGAGAGAGAGAGAGCTGGGAGGGGAACTACTACTGTGTCTCTTTACGGTGTTGCCTCGTAAAACATTTTTGCCACAGCTCAAAGCGCCTTACACTGTTAGACTGAGATGTATGATAAACATATTCTGCACGGAAATAGAAACATACCAGGGATGTTTTAGATTAGGCTCTGTCCAAAAGTCTTCACTGCAATAGATCTTATGTAGGGCTGCAACTAAAGATTATTTTGGTACTAGATTTGATTATTCTGTTGATTATTTCTTTTGATGAATTGGTTAGCAACAACATGTAGGCTATTTATCTGGTACAAATACATTTTCTGTGTTTATGATTCAACTGTACAGCCATAGGTTAATTGGTTGTAGGGCTGGGCGACATGGCAAAAAATGATCCCTTTTTTCCTGGAGACAGATCACGCTTTCGATTTTATCACAATTCTTCTATCAGATGTTTCTAAAAGTTTCTATTTTACTCCAGCTGTCACTCACTCAGAGCAGAACAAAGACTGACCAGTGTTGCCAGATTGTCAGAGAAAAACGCGACGATCGCCTTTGAAAAATAATCCAAAGACAAGCAACCTCAGTTATTCAAATAATCGATTAATTAGAACATTGTGTCATAAATAATTTAATGTTGGTTTAGAGTTTAGACTGGATTCTGTCTGATTCTGGGTTCTACAAGTCGATATGTGGAGGAGACGTTTTTTAAAGTGGACCTATTATGTCAAATTAACTTTTAACCTGTTATAATGGCCTTCCTTCATCATTAGTTTACTCAAAGTTATATTTGAATTGATTCATGCATGTTCTTCAGCTGCAGCTCAAGTGCTCAGAAATCCCCGTTCTCACCTACCACCTATCCCCTCCCACTTGCCTGTATTTACTTGTTATAATTCAAAAGATTAATACTCAAAGTGAAGCTTATATGATTCAAAACGGTCCCATAGTCACTTTCCAACAATAAAAAAATAGTTTTTAAAAATCCTCTTGCTTCTTACAGTTACATTTTAAAATGAAGAGGCGGGGCTTATCAGTTCAGCAGTTTTGAACAGGAAGTCAGTAGAGCTGTTCCTATTTTTAAGTTGTTTTAGATCAACTTTGTATTTTACAATGAACAAAAGGTCAATTACTGATCTGCACATGTTCTAGTTTCTTACTAAATATTAAAAAAAAACACACAATAGGACCCCTTTAATACAGCTGTTCAAAGATACGCATCTGAAGCCTTTGTGAAAATTCCAAAACCGCGAGACCTTTCTTTGCGCACAGTATCGAGAATATTTGATCTCGTCCCATCCAATACCAATATGTCCCAGCAGATACCATTATTGATAACAGTATATCAGGTGTTTAGGGGAATTGTTTCTGCCGAGCTGATCCAGGACTTCTGCTGTCACTGAGTGTGGAAGAGGGGGGTTACTGTCGGTCTGTCTGTATAAACGTGCTGTATAAATAAACCATTCATTCATCCATCTGCATAACCCCTTTGCAACAGAAGAGACCTATCCACTCAGAATCATCCTATGTGACTGAAACGACAGCATATTAATTCTAACGTGGCTGCCATGTGTAGCCGGCTGATAATCTCATCCCCGGAGAGCGAGCGTTTTGAACTCCGGTGACAAATCTGTGAAGGACACTCGGCAGGAGCAGCCGTGGAAGTGGGCAGTGCAAACGGAGACAGATGAACGACCCGCCCCGCTGCCGCATGTCACCGAGGTTACAAGGAAAAATAACACATCTGACTGCGCCGCCACATTTAACACAATATTTTAATTAGTGGGATGTGACCCGCAGTCGGAGAGGTCAAGGTGCTGTCATCAGTGTACGTACGGAGAGCTATGTGAGGCTTCCATTCACACGCCTTAGTAAATGTGTGTTATTGAAAAGGACAAAGCCTGTGGAGCTCTCTTGTCTGAAATGAAAAGACGCTGAAAAGCAGAAGTTCACTCACCTCCATTTAATTCTTTATATTTCAGTGGTTACAAGGCAATCACAGTCGTTCTGTTGAGCTAATGACAAGTCAGTGCTTATGAGCAAAGAGAGAAATTAGTTTTTTAATTTGATGATTCAGGCATATTAGTTTAAAGGTCAATGCGAGTCAGTAAATCTCTCTGTAACGTTCAGCTGAAAGAAAGGGAGATCAAATATTGTAAAGATCAATGAAATGTTGATAAATAAGCAGAGATGGGATGATTTTCACAAGACAAGCCACGAGTTTGGGACTTTGGCGTGATTTCTATTTAGAATTAACAAAGCAAATACAGAATTAAGTTATTGTTATTTATATTTGATTTACATTTCATCATGCCTGTAACAGTATTCTTATGACTGAACTGTGGCTCAGGCTCCGCCCCATTTCTCTTCCCCCTCTGTTGCTGCAGACAGACGCTCACAGAGAAGAAGGAGCACGTCTGTTCTACTTTTAGCAGGTTGTAGGGTCAAATATCTCATTGTGTATCTATCTTAAAATATGTTTAAAGTAAAGCTCACCCTCCACACTCCACCCAAAAACTAATTTCAAACACAACAAGCCCATGTATTTAAATAGATTTCAATGGGTAAAAGGGTAAAAGCGTGGCCTTAGAGTTGAGAGCAGCAGTGTGATTGGATTGAGAACAGGTGTCTTCAATAAGTGTTCAATTATGAGTGGAAAATACACGCTGACGTCACATAGAGTCTAGAAATGCAATAAGAGACACAGTCAGTTTGTGACCGATTTGACCTGAAACTTGCAAATTTGCAAATATTACACTAAAAATGCCCAAAAAAAAAAACAATGACTCTAAACGGTAAGCAATGCAATTTAAACACAAAATACACAGCTTAAATACCACGGTTAAGCTTCTCTTTAAGTGTGAAAGATATCGCGCTGTTCTCGTTATGTTAACAACCTTTTTCACAAGATTTATTACAATGTTTAGGACTAATTATCTCCGTCAATATTTGTCCTATGAATACGAAATAAAAACTGTCCGATTATGTGCTCTACAAGTCTATATGTGGAGGAAACGTTTTACAACAACTGCTGATAAGACATGTAACTAAACTATTTGTGAACATTGCCAAGACCTTGAGACCCTTATTTACGTGTGCAAATAGTATCGTGACAACTTGATCTTGTCTCATCCCTATATCAGGTATTGATAGGGTTGATATTGATATTCTTAAAGACTGACCCAGACAAAGCTGAAATAACTTCGCTAGAGGGCAGGACCTAGACAAATCCTCGCTCCATCAAAAATACAATTTTCAATCTGAGTCATACAACTTTTATGTCTTCTTTTGGAGTTTGCATAAATATCTATTGACAATTATTCCATTACCAAGATCGTTTTTTTAATAAATGAATAATCGATTTCTTTGATGCAACCTTTTGGTTTTATTTGGACTTTTGATTGGACATAACAGGACTGTTTATCGACTAATGTGACCTATGTTTGAGGGTTTTTTTGCACAAGGTTGTTCAGTTGTTACTTGCACATAATTTGATCAATTACTCGTTGGTATTTACTTTGTGGAGACGCTCAGCCAATTACAGTCCCGGTATTGGTTCATCTGGTATACATATATGTATTTCCTCTTCTGGTCAAAACAAAATGGTTACTTCTACTTGTACTGACAATACCACAAGCTATTTCTAATTAATAGTTCATCTTATTCTTACACTATGAGGACAGAAATTAGACAATAGTATCAAATTTTAGTTATAAATAAAGCAGTAATTATTGATAAACACTTTTAGAGTTGAAAGCATCAGTTGCAAATGAACAAACCTGATAATCTGAGTTGAATGTCGCACTGTCACAAAGCTAAAGTGTTTAAAGTGTTTAAAGTGTTCAAAGCCGTCACAGTGTGGGCAGCGAGAGTCTCCTCTTGTTAATCACGGCGCATGTACAAACGCAGCTCTACAGCCCTTCAGAGTCGAGGATGGTCTGGTGTGGGAGATAAACAGCCGTGTTCGGAGGATGTTTAGTGGAGACAGAGCGAGGCGGTGGCAGCAGCTTTAACCCGGGTCTGTCCCCTTCACCTCAGAGTGAAGAGCAGAGACGGGACAGAGGAGGAGGATGAATCTGCAGACACAGAGACTCTTATGAACCACACATGAACATTCTTCTGATTCTCTGGTTGTGACTCTCTGTGGAACTGACGAGACAGATGAACATAGTGTTTATTTATTCATATTGAAACCAATGTTATTTATTTGGAAAAAGACAAAAAAGCTTATTATTCCAACTTCTTTCAGCTCAAACCCTGTTTTACTGTAACTCTAGCTCATATCACTGTGTAACTTTCAGAAGGTGAAAAGTCCACTACACAATTCAGTAAAAATAGAAAGTTAAAAGCATATTTTAGGACATTCTGAATGAGGATAAAAAGGTTTTAAGCCTTTATGTGAAAAAATACAGCTAAATTAGGGCTGGGAGATATGGACAAAAAAGTATATCTTGCAATACAGTATTTTGTTCATATCTGAATATACGTTATTCATCTCAATATCTTTGAAATAAGATTTTTTTAAGTGAAATATTTTTTCTAAACTTATAGTCTGCCCTCCAGAACATAGTGTTGTAAATTTTCATTGAATAAATTTATTTTAGCGGCACCTTTTGCTGACCTATGCATAGCACAAGTTTATATTTTGACTGTTACAAGAAAAAGACAATTTAATTTATCTTCTCCTTCTTTTGTCACTTTTCACTGTAACAGCTTTTCATCAATTTTATGAGCTCTACTTAGTCAGGGATACAATATCTCGATATGTTCGATATGGCCAAATTCATATCGTCCAGTAAATATCTGGATATGTGATATATACAGTATATCGATATATTTTACAGTTCTAAGCTAAATTAACATCTTTTCCATTAATGTCGAAATGATCAATTTTTGTGGTCCTGCAAGCTCCGTCAAAATACAGACTTACACCCGTCTCACACTGGATCCGGTCCGTACTCCGGTCCGGCGTACGGAGGCTTTCTATTTCTTGAAAAGTAATGAGAGGCTCTCACACCGCGATCTGTCCGGTCCGGCGAGCCGCGCGACTCTGCTCCAGTCGTCCGGATTGTTTCCGTTTCATTGAAATTTTTCCGGACCGCCGGAGCGCTCTGGAGCCCTTTTTGGTGAAGTTGTGAAAACAAGACACGACAAACAGGAAACCAAACGAGCGAAGTAAATCCGGTGGTTTTCAAAGTAAAAACATTACGTTTCTACTACTACAACAAATACGGCAAAATGCTCGACATAAACGCGACTATTGAACACACAGGAGGTAAATAAACGTCCCGTACTTACCCATTATGCGTCAAAAAATCCGACAGAAAATAAAGTGACGTGAAATAAGCCCAAAACTCGGCGCAAGTGTTACATACATACATACACACGTGCCAGAGATCGCGCAAACTCCCCAAAACTCCCAAGTTGAGCGTGAATCCCCGTGAACTCGTGGTCTCGCGAGGCCAGCAGAGTCCGTGCATACGCATGCATATTCTGGAGGCAGTGTGAGTGACAACCGGACCCAGACGGATACGGATCTGGATTTGGACTGGAGGCAGTGTGAGCCCGGGGTTAGATTTTTATCATTTATTTACGCTTTGGTTGTTTTGTGCTTCTTGTCTTGTGTATGTATTTTTGTGTTGCAGCTGCTGGCTCCTCAGTCCAAGACAAATTTCTCTCTTGGGACAATAAAGTAATTGATTGATTAATTGATGCACTGATCACAATTTATTATGGGGACCTCCCTATAGTTGCATCTCTTTAAGAGACTCCGGTTGTGCAGATTGACAGTATTCATCCAGAGAAAGCAGACAGTGCAGCGAGGACACAGGGTCAAACTCTGAGACATCCTTTTTAACTTCGCAGTGTGAGTGCTGTTGTAGCTGTAACCTCACCTTCTCACCGCTCCATAATCCTTCTGATCTGAGCTGCTCTGAGCCTGACCCGCTTCATTTCCTGTGGCACCCACAGCGACCGCTCCTGCATCAATATCCACTCGTTAGCATGTCCGTTAGCGCAGATAAATGCACGCTCCTGTAGCTCAGCGGGGGCTCCTCTTTCCCTCTTTCCATTAGCTTCGGCATTAGGATGCACAGGAGACGACCGGTGCCTGGAGTGATCAGCGTCAATTACACCACAGCAGTGCAGGAGCGGCCTTTACCTGTCAACACATCATCAGCCCGAGGAGGAGCGGACAGACAGCGCTCACAACACTCTCCTCCAGGGCTCGTTCTAAATAACAGCAAAGGTGGAGGATATGAACAGTGACTAAAAAGGTATTTGCATTAAAGATGGAGTCTGATTTTCACACCGCAAATAGTCCAATAGGTTCAACTAATTGCAAGCTCTCACAAATCCTTCAGCACATAAGTCTTACAAACATATTTTTACAAACCGCAAAATAAGACTGGAGGTGACCACGCAAGCTCAACAAAGAAGAACACTTTATTTGGTTCTTGAAGCGAAATAACATAATTTTGATTGATTGAGTTGACTCAGACTGTACACAATGGTCTGGTTTTGTCACAGTGTGGTGCAGTTGCAATAGACTTTTTGGTGGAATACTTAATTACTAAATTAGGACTTCAGTCACGTTAACCAGCTTTAAGTTCTTCAGGTATCAGAAGCTTCTTGTCTGGAAAGAGCAGACGATATATTTCTTGCCATCATGTTTATCAGTTTGAATGATTGACAGATGAATCGGTCAAGCAGAGACAAATACTATCATTTGAAAACCAACATTTCTACTTACAAGTAAAAAATACACACAAAAAAACTTTTTTAATGTGAAGTGAATGTAGTTTGATTTTTTTTTTCTATAAAAAAGGAAAATCAGAAAAAGATTTGACAGGGCACTCTGGTCCTGGAGGGTGACACAGAGGTTAGAACAAGAGCTGTCGCTGTTAAAGATTTCTTCCTGTGGTCTATTTTGGTGTCTGCGGTTTGCGATAATATTTTATATACAATAACTTGAAACAAATACATAACCTACAATGATGTAGGAATTACAATTTTTGAACTATATGTAATAAAATTCTGTTAATGCCAAAAACGTTTGTAGGAAGCCCTGAAAAACAAATTTGCTGAGTCCCATTATCATTAGTCAACACAAGATACAGTAGATGTGTTGTGAATTCATTTTGCCATATGAATATCTTCCAGCACAGATTCCTTACATTGCTCCAGTAAAGCTTGTAGAATTTAGCCAAGAGAAAAACACTGCAGCGCAAACTAGAGGAGGAAACAGTGGCTGTACAGAACGGTCAGATTTCCATCAGCACACAGTGTGATGTGTTTTGTGTTCTAGTTGTTCTTGTTGACTGGAGCCGCTAGATAAGGACGAGGAGCAGGGCTTTGGCACCGCTCCCGTTCCTCTGTCACTGCCTCTAAACCCGGCCCAGCTCCTCTGCTCCTGCCAAACCACCATCAGAGCCGTCCAAGCGGGGACATCTGTACAGCGAGGCACCGAGCCACGCCGCCATGCTCCGTCTGTAGATAGCACCCACTCACCATCACCACAGCTCAAACTAATGCAGCACGGACACTTCAGAGTCACTACATTCCTCATTATGAGCCCGAGTTTGGAGAGACGAAGAGTGTTGCATTAGCATTTCTCCTAGGCTAGCTCATAATTACAATAAACTCAATCAAGTGGCCAGTAGGCGAGGTTTTATTGTCGTTATCAGGGCTTCTGCAGGGATCAAGAGGTCACATGTAACACAAAACATACAAATTAAGATCTATTTGTGAGTCTAGACCAATTGCTGGTTCTTTTCCAGAGGGTTTCTTACAATATAAATTTAATTATTTAATCTTTTCAATCAACCAAATAACAGTAGAAGATCTTGGGAATATTATTGAGAAAAGTCGAACAGTAAAAGCTGCATCAGTGTGAAATAAATCAGGAAATCTGACAGAAAACGCTTCATCAAAATGTATGTATGTACTTTTTAAGGCTTTCAATTCAAACTTTTCTATTTAAGACGTGTTTTAGACTTTTTGAGACCCTGCAGAAACTCTGCATTATTGACTAAATCAATAGACTCATTCAGAGTCAACATCATTAAAAGTGCAGGCGCGCAATGGTGCCATCCGCACTGTTTCTCTATAACTTTCTTTACAGAACAAGCACATAGTACGTAAAAAAGTACGTAAACACTAAACAATTGAAAAACTTAACAATGACTTCTAACAAGGCTCTGACCTCTCCTAATGTGTTTCAGAACTTTGCACCATTTGACACTCTTTATAACTCGTGATTTCTGCTGGTTATTAACTGGCCAATAACGGCCCGCTAAGGCTAAAGGTTAACAAAACAAATACAGTGTATGGCCCCAAAGCATGTGAAGTATATAATATGCTAAGAGTCATTCATGCAATAACTTTCTGTAGAAACAGCACAAAATAATGCCACATGTGCAGTTTGTTATAAGTCTGTAGTTCTCCACTTTGTTGATCTTCTATCAATGTCATGGTAACTCACCTCCTGTACTTTTCCGCAAATTACGTAGTCACACTCATCAAGGAATTGCTTGTAGCTTTTTCCTTGTGCACAGGAGGTTTTTTCCACCAAATAAAAATAAATATCAGGCCACTAAAAATCAGGACACTTGTCATGCTCACATTCAGTAACTGTACTTGGATCTGGGAGTCGCAGGCTGTTCACCAAAGTGAGTCATTTAACTGGAAATTTTAGATCTTTAGATAACACAGCTACTGCCAGCCCCATACTCATACTAGACTTCTTTGTCTACCACTTGTAAACGGGTCAATAAGAAACGTGATAAAATCGTAATTGTGATAAGTCTCCAAGAAAATTGTGATGTTAACTTTTTCACTTGAAAGTTTTAGCATTGATTAATATCTGATAATACTGTGAGTCAAGTTTTTTGTGTGATTTTGTCTGATTCTAAAGTTCCTATTTCCAAACTTACTCTTTAAAGTTAAATCTCGAAGCCAGAGCTCACAAACAACAAAAGTGCACCGACTGTCCAAACTCACTGTCTGGAGATGGTCTGACCTTCTCGCTCTGCACAGGGACACGAGCCAGACGAGGCCAGCGCTTGCATAAGAAAACATAAACAAAAATGCATTAGCGAGCTCCTGACAACGCGTGTACTTTACAGAGCTTCTGCGGTCCGCCCGAGTGACAAATATCAAACACACTCACTGTCATTTGTGAGCAGGTAATGACTAGAAAGCACGCTTCTCCGACAGTTTACAAAGACTGATTGTAATCTTATTGATTCTGAGCAAACCTGCCACATTTTCCAGTCTTTTTTTCCTCCTAAGCAGAAACATTTGTTACGACACGGAAAAGACCCTCATTAGCTAATCCACCTGAGAGTCAAAGAGTGAAACATGGTGCAAGACCAATATTGATCTGTACAAAAAAAAAAAGAAAAAACAGATATAAGTCTGGACATTCCTGACAAGAGAACAGATCCTAACTCGCTGTGACAATTGACACAGAAGCAAAAGTTGTTCTGTGACTTAAAATGCACCAAAATTTGTCTTGAAAGAAGTATAAGGTAAGCCCAGGTTGAGCTTTTAACCAAACATTAACATCACAAATTTACTGGAACCAAATTACAATGCGATTTGATCATGTTTCTTACTATTTTCCAGTGTGTTTGAAGCACTGAGAGTCCTGCCTGAATTTGAGCTTTTGGCAGAGCAGCGGCCCTCTTTAGTTAAGGCAATAGCTCAACTCAAATCAAAATATTATGTCTTTTGGATGGGGAAAGGTTCTCACTCTTCAAGTCAGGAAGGAACAGTTTTCCCAGAACCATAAATTGACTTTGAAGAAGCTTTTTAAGGGAAAATCTCATACTTCATTGTGGTTGGTTGGTCAAGCTGTCATACTGTAGGAGGAATGAGTGGAAAAAGTAAGGCTTTTTTTAAAGGTGCACTGCGTAAGTTAAAATGTTCAAAGTTGCGGTATATCAACATACAGTTTGTTTTATTCATTTTTCAGGTGACGTGACTTTTTTGTCCTATTTTCAGGTGAAAAAAGCTTGTCAGCAAAGCAAAACTCCATATTTTATGCTTGTTCCACTGACAAATTGAAACAGTCAAAACAACTTGAACTTGTTATCTTAGGATGTTAAGTTTTCCTAATCTACATCAGCTCAAATTTTGCCCAAATCTTTGTCAGGAAACTCTTATATTCTAAACAACTTGTCAATTCACTGAAAAAATAATCGTCCAACTTTTTGGTTGCAGATTGTATTGGCTACAGTATATTTTAGAAAATGCGTATCAGCTCCACCCTATTCTGGTCCTGCCTTTGTGACTTTGTATTGCTTGATTTGATTGATTATGTGGAAAACTCAACTCAGTGTTATGCACATATCCGTCTGATGTTAGCCTCATTAGCCTTTTGCAACATAAACAACTAACTGAATGAAATAATCGACTGAATAATTACCAAAATAATCGTTAGTTGCTGCGCTAATCAAAAGCAAGTCAGAGTTCAAACCATTCTGCCTCGACAGCTTAACTTCCACTGCTCTCCACCACATTCAGCCAAAGCTCCTCTTCTTCTTCTTCTTCTTCTTACACTGAGAGAATATTACACTGATGAATGTCCATTTAACTTGTTATGAAATCAGATTTGCAGTTTGAAAGTACAGCTCTCTATCGGCGGCGCTGTTAATCACAGAGCCACACGCTGCGGTCCAATTGAATCTCTCGGCATAAGAGTCATTCCCCTCCTCATCATTCGTATAAAGGGCGCAGTCTTCCTCCAGCAGCAGAGGAGAGGAGACCGCGGGTTCAGTCTGAGGCCAGTAAAGCTCGGTATATCAATAACAGCGGCGCAGAGTGAAGCCTCCCTCAGGACACAGACTCAGAGAGAGCACAAGGCCAAGTACAATTCATTCAGACGCAAAAGCAGAGCCGTGACCTGTGCAGAGGTCAGCGGCGAGCCACACACGCATACAGCGGTTTACGATCTGCTCACAGACGCGTTCGATGCGGGGAGGAAACCAAGACCACACTTGAACTTTTCTCTTCTCCGCGGCGGACATATTGTGCACGAGTAGAGCGCGACGTGACGTGTTTACCAACCATCGCGGTGACATTTAGACAAACTGCAAAAGTCTCAGTCCGACGGCAGAAGTATATTTTATCTGGAATCTGTTTAACGCTGTCAGGAAGGCTTAGTGAAGGAAACTGTTAATATAAAGTATCCATATTGAGTCTATGGATTGTGTGGTGAAGTGAAATAGTTAGAAATGAGAATATACATTTGAATAGTTACATTGCAAGTGCAAGAACTGCTGCCAATTGACACAGAAGCAAAAGTTGTTCTGTGACTTGAAAATGCACCAAAATTAGTCAGACAGAAGTATACAGTAAGCCAGGTTTTCTCACAAAATTACTGGAACCAAATTACAGTGCGATTTGATCATGTTTCTTACTATTTTCCTGTGAGTTTGAGGCATTAAGAGTCCTGCCTGAATTTGAGTTTTTGGCAGAGCAACAGCCCTCTAAAGCTATTAAGGCAATAGCTCAACTCAAATTCAAATATTGTGTCTTTTGGATGAGGAAAGGTCCTCACTCTTCAAGTCAGGAAGGAACAGTTTTAATAATTTTAGTAAAAGCAGTTATCCAAGTCAAAGAGAGACAAGTCCAACTCGCCAAGCTGAGTCCAAGACTTTATATCAAATTACAACACATATTGTATTTCTACAACTTTGTCAATTTTTAGAGATTATCCCATTCAAAAGATACTGTATGTTTGGCTCCAAATTGAAATGAGGGACAGTTTGGTCATGCAAAATTTAACAGTTTATTTTTGGGAACATCAAGTTGTCTCAATTCACAGAGCTGTCCAAAGTCCTTGACCTTAAAGTTCAAGACGAATCCCAAGTCTTAGTCCATTTTATCAAGTCAACTCTCAAGTCATCAAACTAGTGACTCAAGTCTGACTCAAGTCCTTACCTCTGTTAGTAATGATAGTTATTGGCATTTTAGAAAAGAGAACTGTACAAAACTTGATCTAAAGTTGACAACATTTGTTTTACATATTCTCAGATTATATTCTTTGGCCAATCAGAGCAGGTGATGCTGCAATGTTGTACGTCTCTATTACAGAGGAACAGATGCAGCAGTGAGACAGCTGTTGACTGGAACATCAGCTGCTCGTGCTGTACTCAGTGACTCCTAATTTTAAATTTAATAAGTACAAGTACATGGCTTAACCAAACACTGCAAAAAAGGAAAATCTAACCTTAAAAAAAATTACTTGAGTTAAGCATATTAAAGGTGGGGTAGCTGATTTTCACACTGCCAACACAATTCAGGTTTTGAATCTGAACATTTCTTCTCATAAATCCTTCGACACCTTATTAATATCCACATATTCATTTTGGTTACAATTACGGCATATAAAGTTCTTTGTAAAAACAACAAAATGAAACTGGAGAGGACCACCCAAGCTCAGCCAATCAGAGCGCAGCATTCAATTCAGACAGTACTCGGTGGTCTAATTGCTTGAATCAAGAATAGATTTGCTTCAAAATCTTGTCACTTGAAACTAGCATTTTCTGCTCAAAACAAGATTTGTCAATTTTTCTTTTAAGAAAACTAGGTTAGTCAAATTTTCTTATTGCCCTGGCAGAATATTTCACTTGAAAGAAGAAGACCTCAAAATAGGTACAATTTCCTTACTTTTTGAAAGGCCTTTTTTGCAGTGAAATGTTCTTTCTTCATATTAAAACAGTTAAAACAGTTTCCAGATCGTCTCACAATATAAAAGCCAACAGTGTAAAAACAACCGGTTCCCTATAACATAAATGTTTCATATGGTTTGTTAGAAGTCGATTTATGATTCAAAACAGCAACAAAAAACATTGATACATCTGGTTATATCATCAGTCACTCATCAACCCCTAAAACGAACCAAAACCAAGTTAACTACGTAGCTTTGTAAATCTGATAGCAAATGTGACAAAACTCACTCAGCAGCCAATGAAGACAGACTTCCTCCAGAGTCTAATGTTGATGTCACTTCCTGTTTTGTCACTACAAGTGCGGGATTATAGACTTAAACATGAACCGCTCTAACTCTATGGATTATATTTTTGCCTCTTTGAGCAGTTCTGAGACTTTGACTATTCAAATCTTTTTGTGAGTCCCATTTTTACTGCCTTCATTCAATGCCGGCGCCGTTTTGGAAAATATCAATAGTAGGGATGCACCGATCCAGCTTTTTCAGTTCCGATACCGATTCCGATACTTTGGTTTAAGTATTTGCCGATACCCAATATCAACCGATACCAGTGTAAGAACTGAAACACCTTATTTTTCTTATCAAAACATAAGACATTTGGCCATATAGTGTAATGTAGCTATTATTTTTAGTGCAACAACTTGATCTGAATAAAATGTCAAACATTATGAAACATTCTGGATCAACACGAGCCAGTAAATTAGTCTCATTATGTCCAATTAAAGGCACAACTATGATATTGGCTGAACCGATATCATGGAGACGATACCCGATCCAGCAAAAATTGCCTGGATCGGCACCGATATCCGATCCCAGTATTGGATCGGTGCATCCCTAATCAATAGTAAGTCCTTATAATCGCCTTTGGGAAAACGACCATATGTGACATGATTTGGAGAATATGTTGCTACAGGCATTAGGCAAAAGGTAAAAGGTCCCAGCAGAGAGAAAATGATAAACGATCCAATTTATCATGAATCCAGACATTGCACAAAGACAATTAACAGTATAAGAGAACATGCACTACAAAGTCTGTGTATAATTTGCTTATATAACACTTGTAACAGCGTCGCTCGAGGGTCTTATTCCCCCGCGGCAGTCGCATTAGGACATGTGTGACTGTGGACTGACCTGAGCGGAGACATCAGCTTCTCTCTTGGTCCGACTGGAGGAGAGCCACTGCACTGTCACCGTCTGTCCCTGGGGCAGCCCTGGAGCATGAACAAGAAGAGTCAGGACATGAATAACATATGTGGGGCGTCTTGTTCTCCTGTGGGACCTGCTCTGAAATCACTGGGATGAGAGGTTTCTTTAGTGCAAACTTAAGGCTCCATCAAAGCAGCTCACACAACTCAAAATACTGGTAGAATAATATTTTCTGACTCAAAAGAAGATTTCACATTTGTTTGTCAGATTGGTTATTTTTATGAGGTTTGTAGTTGTATTTTGTCCAGAAAATATGACATGTGAAGGGGAACCCACAACTGTTACCTAGAACCACAGTGTAAATGTGTGTCAACCACAGACATATAATTATTAGATGCGCAGTTTGACTCTGATGCTATTGAACACTAGCATGTGAGCTAGTCCGATAAGGTTTGAAGAACTACAGAGCGGTCTCCTGTTTGTTTTCCTATAGCCGTTAGCATTAGCCCACAAAATAACAAGTTATGAAAGATGTGGAGTGTCGCTGGTACAGACCACATTTAGCAAAGGTCAAGCCTCGCTACAACTACTGTTGAGTTTACAAACTTTTAGTGTTTTATTGTAGGCTAAGTTTGTGAATAAAACTGCTAAGAGCTAGCAACTTCAAATAGAGATTTCTGAACTATTGCATCCTTTAAGACTCTAATGACACTAATCGTCCTCTTTTACATGTTACGGTGAAAACAGCAGAAAAATGACAAAAGTTGTACCTACAGCTTCTCTCTCTGTGGAAGAGTGTCCAGGTCACATTGGCTAGTGATGGGATTGAATAGCATTTTCTTGCTATGAATGTATCAGTTTGGGGAAACATAATACAGCATTACCAATGTTTAAAAAAGCTTCAAAAACACAAATTAGTCCGTTTTACTCGTTTTTGCTGAAATCACTTGTTTTAGCTCGTTTTATCCATAAAAGTGCAACTTCTGCCATTGAGTTCAATGGAATTGCATCATCATTCTACCAGAGAAATATGGCGTCGCACTTTGTGTTGTAGCATCAGAGCAGAGCTGCTGATTTCACGTCTACTAATTTAATGTCTATGGGTCAAACCCATCATTTTTTGCATATCGCAATCACAATATTCAGGCAATATTATTTAAAACCAACCGGAAAATGTTCAAACAAATGTTTAAATGTAATAGTTAAGGATCAGAAAAATTAGGCTGTAGTCGACTCAAGACATTTTTGATCAACTTAAGTCGTGCTATCAATCAATTAGTAAACTAAAGGTCTCTCTTCTCAAACTAGTGAGTGTCTCAATGTTCTGACCAAATATTTGACAAAAAACATGGCAATATACTTTCAAACTAATACACTAATACACTTGTTTGACATTACAAATCAACTAAATACAAGCGTATGTGGAGTTAAAGGCATGCCAACTTTTGCGAAAAATGAACTTGAATAAATGCATATGTCATTAATAACTATACACTAAATAATAATAAAAATCTGCATTTTATTTGAAAGAAGGTATTTTTGCTCTGGGAGGCCCGAACACGTCTGTTTACACAGAAAAGCAATTCCTTTAGCTGATTTTTTTTCATATTAAGGCATAAAATGTATTTGTCCCCATTCAGAAAGTCCCAAAGTATAGTTTAAACTTTCTAATTCTACTGAATTGTGTTTTGATGACTTTTTAGCTCCAGAAAGTTACACAGTGCACCTTTAAATAAATATAGTTTAATGCTATGTCTGTTGAAATACAACAAGTGAATGGGTCAAATCATTAATAGAAATAAGCAGATTGAATATATGTGAATTAGTTTAATTGATGGCAAAGTACAATGTTATTACAAGGAAAAAATGCCAGTGTCTTCGAAAATATGACAGCATTTTTAAATAAATAAATCATCTAATCTGTTAAACATCACATCTGCCTATAGAAAACACTTGAATTAAACGAAAAGCACCGAAGCACAGAAGGACTTTCATATCCACTCCAGGGAAATGTTTAGTTCCAATACCCACTACACTCAACAAGACGCACATGAAGCTTCACTCTGAATACATATAAAAGATGTCTGATTTAAACAAGACATTCTTTAGTGAGGGTCTGAATCGACATGTTTACCGCGTTAACGACAGAAGAAGAGCTTTTCAAACCAGCAGACACAGGGGAACCAGAGCGATGCTGGTTTTATTCTGTCAAAGTCGAAGAAAAGAATCGATAATGGGATGAGAACAGCAGCGTGACTTAAGACAGATGTGTGTGACTCAATTATGTTTAGATATTTTCAAATATTGGTCAACAGCAGCTTAAGACTCTGTGTGGTAAAGAGGAGTTAGCCGCCTGACGTAAAAGAAAAGCGTTGATGAACTGTGCTGATTTGTTTGGAATAACAATGAAACTGCAGTTCACAGAGATGTCTTAACACTTTATTGAAAAAAGATAAACAGACAAAGCTTCCCGCCAAGGCTTAAGCTGAAGATCTGACTACTTGCTGTCTCAGCTGCAAATTCAACTCAACGTTTAGTGGACCAAACATGAGAATACTGATAACATGCAATGCTTAAATGTGCTAGACAGAGATTCCCATTCAAATTATTCCAGTACAAAATCCTTGCTTTCTACACTTTTCCATTTTGATAAAACCTTCGAGATGTGACATTGTTGTAACATTGCATTTTGAGTCAAAACTTCTGATTGTGGTTTTAATAAACATTTCTGGGAGTACCTTGACGAGACAGTGACATTTTTAAAATGGATGCAATAGTCTTTGTGTGACCCCCTTCAAATGGTCATGACTGTAGAGTCATGACTGGTCTGTCCAGTGTGCTTAGGGAAGCGTTGCATTTTCAATCGCTTCAGGTATCTGCAGATAGCCGATATCAACTGATATACATGTATATGAAGTACAGATCGAAAAAACACTAATTCTCTAAACTCATTGAACTTGTTTAAAAATAGGTCATATACGTAGTGCTCCCTGACCCTTCCCCCAGGTCTCCCCTGCAAAAGAGATTCTGAATCTCAGTGGGACTTCCCTGGTTAAATAAAGGTCAATTATGTAACTGTTATTGTTGTGCAAAGCTACTTCACAGTTTTAATGGATTATTAGTTTTGATTAACTTTATTCATTAACCTTCACATTAAAACAGGGCTATTTCCATTACAGACACATTTGCTATACAATATAGATGGATTTTCGGTCGACGTCACTTTTTGCTTTACTGTGCATGCTCCATGCAGAAAGAGACGCTGTCCATCTACTTGGCTTGAGACCTCTTTGATTAAAACAACTAAACTGGACAAGAACAGCTGTTTTGGATCAGGTCTGAACCAGTATGACAGACGTCTGACTCCTGAAGCTTGAAATGGTTGTTTTCTCACCATTTCTTCACTCACCTGAATGTAAGGTTTAAGGGTCGGGGTCGAATTTCATTCACAAATGTTAATTTAGCAGAATAACTTTTGTTTTCACAGTGATAAACTCTTGTAACTGACAACAGTCCTGGCTAGTGTTGTTGCTACAGCTTGTGTCAATCAGTTGCGGCTCTTTCTGCTAATCTTTTGTGCTCGCATCTTCCGTGTTAACGTTGGGGTAACTAACTTTTTTACTTGTAAATTTGTGAAATTTGTGTTTTTCACTATAAAGTCTATGATAAATGCAGCCCTTTGTCAAATGTATTGAGTATTGTCTAAATTGAATAATACAAATCTTTAGTTCTCATCAGGAGCCAAATGCAGCTCTCCGATTGGATGAGCTTGGGTGGTCCACTTCAGTTTCACTTTGCTGTTTGTAAAAAGAAGTTTATAGATCGTAGTTGCAACCAAAATGAGTACATGTCAATATTAACCAAGTGTTGCAGGATTTATGAGAGGAAGTTGTCAGATTTAAAACCTCAATCATGTCTACAGTGTGAATATCAGCTACCTCACCGTTAATAACCAAATAATAAGTTTCTACAGCACTTTCGTATGATTTCAAAAAGTTATTGTATTAATTGCAACTAAGAAATATGACGAATACCACTAACTTAAATCATGTTTGTTTGTTGTATTGTCTGAACAGATCTTTGGTGTTTCTGATAACAAATAGAGACAATCAGATCCAGCTGATGGTTTCACAGTTTGGCAGTGAAATGCACTGTATGAAGCTGTTCTGTGTCTTTTGATTAATTTGATATCGGCCGGGCTTTTAACCACCACACACAGCCTCGGACAAAAGCCTAAATGGACACTGCATTAATATCTCACAGAGTCTCTTAAGAATCCTTGTTGAAACGGTTCCTGACATTTGGAGCCACTGAAGCCCTACTGGCTCTTGTCCATTTACTTCCCCTCAGGCGTCCCAGTGGGGATCAGAGCCCAGCGAGGGGTTTCAACAATAGGTCCCAGCACGAACCCTCCGCTCCCCTCTGTCTCTTCGTGTCCCACTCGGCCCTAAAAGCCTGTACAGCTCATTCTGTTCCACTGCTCAACACATCAACTGACACATTACGATTTTGGGGGCTGGTAAAAGACAATCTTTAAAGAGGAAGAACCAGATTTTCTCTCTTCAAAAAAGGAAGTAGGTATTTAGTTACCTACTTAGCTAGTTACCTACTAGTTGGCCTATTATTGACAAATATTTTTGAATAATTTACATGAGTTAAATAGCCTTTGTTTGCTACTTTTTCTTCTGAACTGAAAAAATACTGAAGAACCTCATTTAAAACCGAAAACTACACCTAGTATGACTTTAGCGTACTTCATACATCTTAACCTGGCTCACACGTGTGTTGAACTCTGATATGAGTTTTGCCTTCTTATCATCTTTGAAAAAAGGTGAGACTTTTAATGAAATACTTTGAGCTGATTGGTTGCGCTGCCCTTCCTTACGCCTCTCGTACACAGACTTTCTTGCAAAGTGCCTTATACACCAGCTGCAGTCTGTGTACAAGGGTGCATTGGTTTTAGGCATTTTCTTAGTCTTGCGAGAGTCCCAACTTGCACCAAACTCGCACCGAACTTGCACTCAGTCTACGGCAGCTGTTAGTTTGTGCTTAATTCAGGAATTATACTGGCATATCCAATGTCTTGGTGTGATAGAACAAGTGTCACACAGGGACACCTGTCTGCTCTTCTTTCAAAAAGGAAATCCACTGTATTTCTGCTAAAACAGAATCATAAGCAGCAGAAACAAATACAGTACATCCACAGGAGCTGCCATCACTGTTTTGCTTGATTCAGGCACTATATGCTGTCGAGTTAGCTGGGGAATCTTCTTTGATAAAAACAACAAAAGGGAAGAGAGCAGCTTTTTGAATCAGGCATGAACTGGTCTGACATCTGTCTGTCTCCTGAAGCTTGAGACAGTGTTTTTCACTGGGTTTTTCACTCATCTGAATAAGACGAGTCGTAAAGACAAATTTCATTCACAAATGTTGATTTAGGAGCATAACTTTTGTTTTCCCACAGTGATAAACTCTTGTAGTTAGCTGACAATGGTGCTGGCTAGTGTTGCTGCTACAGCTTGTGACATGCAGCGACTCTTTGTCCTCGCAGGCAGCGCGCGCATACCCCGTGTTGATAAACAAATAATGCCTCTATTCACTTCCTGCTCAGCTAATTTTTGTCATAATTTTTACCTCAATACTTTAAGACTTAATAAATACTGTAAGACTCAATGAACAGTGAGTTGTTGGTAGTTTTCTCTGGCAATGTGTTAAAGACCAATCAGGAGAAAATTTCACCAAAGGACCAGCTGATAAAAGGATGCATTTAGCCTAATAACTAAAAACACAGCAAGCATCCATGCAATAACTGACCAATATCAGGATTTAGGCGCAACAGGAGCCCAAATATTAAATATTGTATCGGCTCAACCTTTGTAAGATGATTTAAAAATAATGCTAAAACATGATCTCTAAAGCTTAAACTGACTTTCGACTCCGGTCTACAGACTGTGAACGCTGAAGCTCGTGGGTTAATGTAACACGGCACGCTCTAATATATTCTCACGTACTTGTCAGAAATGAGCTGCTGCTGAAGTAAGTGGAAACATGAAAGGCTGTATTTATAAGATCATTTACCGTATCCAGCTGTACTCCGCTCTCCCACTGCGCACACATGCCCCGGAGTCTGTATTTCTTCTTTTTTAACGTGCGGATAAGACGCTGGATTCTCTGAGCGCTTTGCTAAAGTGGGCAACCATGTAAAGAATGCTGGCTCTATCATCCGTCCTCACCCCCACTGAATCCTTTCTTCTCTCGCAGAATGGGGCCCGGCAGATTACAGCGCACGTGTGTCGTCCCCGCTGTCGCACAAAGTGATGGGGTAATTGAAAAGCCTGGTTAGAGAGAGAGGAAAGGATGGTTGTCTGTCTGAGGTTAGCTGCAGCGACATTAAAGGTGACCTGTGATGTGTTAGAAATAGAAACCGGTCCATTGCCTCTACACTGTGAAGTATTTAATACACAGCAGATTTTTAAAAAAGTTGGAAAGTGGCTATATGAGAATTTTGACATTTGGCTACGAGGTTTTGAGTAATTGCAAGTAAATATAAACGGGGCGAGGATAGGTGGTAAAACAACAATTTTCTAAGCACTCGAGCAGGACTAGAAGATTACTCCAACAGGCATGAATCAATCAATCCAAACTAGGGCTGCACGATATATCGAAAAAATATCGAAACCGCGATATTGACACGTGCAATATCCATATCACAATGATGTGCGATAATTTATAAAATTTTTTATGCATTATTCATCCGTTTTTAGGGCGAAGTGGTTTAACTCTGGCGCCACCTTAAGCGCGCCACCTTAAATCTGCTGCTGACGCTTAGCTTAGCTAGAGCGGGGCGCAGTGAATGATGGCAACTACTACTGTAAACAGATGAAAAGATGAGCGCAGACGAAAGCAGCAAACTCCTTTTCCTAAAACCACTGCGTCCTGACAATTCTGGACTATTTTTCTATCATGCCGACGGCTCGAAACAGAAGCTACATCGAGGACAAATACAACTGCAGCCGCTTCCTACAACCTCACAAGGACCATTGTAAAGTTTCTTTACTCTTTAAGCTCCTCAAACTGATACGCTAGAATCCCGAAAAACAAAGGGATATTCACAGGCTGTGGCGTTTTGATTCCAGCATGTTATGTCTTAGTTAATGTTAGCTGTGAGTTAGCATATTATCGCTGCTAACAACGGCTCTATTGCTAACAACACAGCACAACCAAACCATAGCAAATGGATTAAACGCCACTCTATTCAACTTTTCTCTGTCTCAGCATCATCTCAAAGTAAGTCCTGCGCTGCGTTCTCGTCTTCTTCTCTTTAAGAACAACTCTTGTGGCTGGTGTTTAAAACCATATTTTTATCACAACTAAACTATAGTTGTGATAAAACTGTGACCTGTCAGGCACGTTTAATACGACGCATCAGATCATCTTTAGTTCACAGACAGACGTGAAACGTGTGTAAGTCCAGAGCAGCGACTGCGGTTGCCAGATTTTCAGATAATAACAAGCAACTAAGCGTTGGAAAAAAGCGTCCTAAAACATGACCGCACTTCAATAAAAATAGGTTAATAAAATAATTAAGCAATTACTAGGCCACAGAACGTGTGCTCTTTATATGCACATTGTTTTAATAGTGTAATAACGATTTTAAATAAATGCACAGGGAATTTCTTAAGTGAAAAATAAAAATATTGCAAAAATATCGAATATTGCAATCTCAGAGCCCATATCGTATATCGCATACATTTTCAATATCGTGCAGAACTGAGTAAACTAATGCTGCGAGAACAGTGTTAAGACATGGTTAGAAACTCAGAAAAACACCACTTAAGTCAGTCCAACAGAAAACATTAATAAGCTAGTTCAGGTTTACATTAGGAAAAATACGTCTAATAATGTCAAGTTTGTTCACCAAAATTCACTAAGTTCATGTGTAGCATTGTGGCCAACTGAATGGTGAATGGTGAATAGTTTGGAGGCTCGGAATCAAACCCCGGTGATCAAAGATGGCGTTCGTTGTCATCATGGTCACTAGCTTTAGACTTTTGCGATGTGCGCTACAGGCTATGCAACATCCGCCGTTGTGTTTTCCCCATAATTCTTTGCACGAGGGGCGGGACGTTCTGACCATTCTGACCAAACAGAGCAGGAGTTACAGAGCGAGCAGCTGCAGCCGAAGCAAAATTTATACAAAATTAAAACCTTTTGAACAGAAAAACAAGTTTATGATGTGAAAATAGGTAAGAACTGCCACAAAATCCGACCGTTCTTAAAGCTGTAGATGCTGTTTCTGCTGTTTTAAATGTAAACCCAACTAGGGACAGACATTGAGAATTAACCTTGGCTAAAATGTTGTAGTGTGTGACATGAGCTTGTCCCTATTTTTTTTTACTCTAAACAACAAACTCAACATTCAATTTTTGTTTTTCTTCAAAATAACATTCACAGCCTTATCTAAAATTGGATTTATTGCCCAGCTCATGCACCTCTGACTGTAGTGTTTTTTTTTTCAGAAGCTTTGTCAAACCGTAGTCCATCATTTGAAGTAGTGATGGAGCAGCTCATCCTCTCCAAAGCTAATGTCTGCTGGAGCTATTAGCCCGCCCTAATGTCTGACGGGAGCACATCACCACCGCGCTGTCATTTGTTAATTTTGGAACAGAATGGATATTGAATGCTCGTGTTTCTAGGTCATTCTCCGGCCGCTAATGCAAACGCTGCTCTGACCTCGTTCCAAGAAAATTGTGCTGCTCCTGGAGACTACAAAAAAAATCAAACTGAAGTCTAGGTTCCCGAAATGGAAACATTATCCACAAAAGAGCAAAAATAATGTCTAATGTCTTTGATTTTTCCAGCAGCTATTGTAGACCAGAGTTATCCAACTATATTTTCTGAAGCCACCAGTTTTATTTAGCTTCACATACATTTTTGGATTAAGGATAAGCAAAATACAGCAGTGTTTTTCAACCAGTGTGCCGGGGAATAGTGATGCGCGGGTTAGGCTTTCCTCTTTCTGGTCTAAAATGAAAGCAAATGTCCGCACTCTTCAACCCTCGTTCGCACTGACCAGCTCACATGAGGCAGGTTGCTAGGTAGATCCAATAAAACACAAAATAATAAAGTCCAAGAGCGCGATGGTCCCGGTCTATGTTTGTTTCACGTGACGCAGATCGTGTAGGCCTAGTTCCTGCAACAGCGGCTCTGACCAATTAAAGAGCAGTTTGTGATTCTGTTTAACAACTAATCTAGAGCAGGGGTTCCCAAACTTTTCAGCCCGGGATCCCCAAAATAACCGTGCAACCAACTCGCGACCCCCAGAGCAAAAATTTTATACTTTTGTATTAATTTTAAGTTACAAAACCATTTAAATTAGGCTTAATTATGTTTATTTTAATAGTGTATTGCTTTTTATAACCCAAATTCCCCGAAAAACTGAATAAATTCCAAGTCATAATTGTAAAAATACATTTTGAAATCATCTCGCGACCCCCAGATTTTGCTTCGCGACCCCTCGGGGGTGTCGACCCCCACTTTGGGAACCACTGCTCTAGAGAACAGAGCACGCTTCAGTTATGAGGTGCGATCTAAGAAGTGATTTGTAACATATGCAACGAAAATGATTGTTGTCAAAAACTGACCCGCCTCAGCCCGCCCCAAACCAACCCGGGGGTCATGGGTCAGCCCGCGCATCACTACCGGGGAACACTCGTGTGCCTTGAGTTGCTGCCAGGTGTGCCTTGAAAAAAGTGTCAGTTTTCAATATTCAATGTTTAAAATAGGCTTAATCAGATTAAATTACATGATTTATAATTTGGGTTTGTTTGAAACAACTTCACAGAAAGAAAGAAAGTAAAACCAGTCACCATTTATGTATTTAAAGAATAATATAAAAATGTTTTGTGTCAAAAAGTGAAAGAATTTGGTATTCCAAAATAGTTTGATTTGGCCACATTTAAATAGGTGGTGTGCTCCAGGAAAATTTTAAAGAAAAAAAGTGTGCCGTGACATAAAAAAGGTTGAGAAAGACTGAAATACAGTATCTGATTTTCGATGATTGGCCTTGTGGTATGGCAGGTAAGCAATGTTTGCCAATATCAATATTCACATTTTACATATATTAGAACACACAAAATATTCTGGAATATTATTTTGTTGTTGTTGTTTTTTCATTTGTCTCCATAGTCACACAGAAACTAGAGTATCTCTTCTAATATGTGCGTTGAGATTTGTTTTTTTAATCGGCTGTCAAAATATTGTACAACTCCTGCTGTATTAAATAAAGAAAGGAGAAAGAAAAAATAAATATAAAATGTAAAAAGAATATAAAAGACTAGATGCTAAGAAAAATCAAAGAATCAGAATCAAACCAGTACAAATATATATTTTTTTAAGTTTTCTAAGATGGGTTTTGGGTCAGATTTAATATGTTGGAGGACTTATATTGAGTAGTCCTAATGTAGACAGAATATTCTAAGATCAATACTTCAGAGGTAATTGCTGCATTTCCTTTAACAACCCAAATCTGACTTTTACCCAAACTGCCAAACATCCATTGAACCCTTGTCATATATGTGGACATGCAGTGTATTTGAGCTGCTCCTGTGAGTCTAAATCAAATCAAGGCAGACGTGTAGAAAAACCTGGTGAACATGTGTGGTATGTTTGCTTTTAAAAGCCGAGGGAAAGCCCTTTATTGAGAGAAGATTCAGCACGAACTGCTAATCTCTGTGACTAAGTCAACACCTTCTGGAGCAGCACCTGTTGAATGGGAAATGAATTTAATATGAACCATTATAAAACATGTCAGTGGAAAGAAGGCGCATCGACATCAAAGCTACACTGAGGTTCTGACGCTAAATATGTGTCGTCTTATTTCAATATGAATGGTCATGAGAGGATACGAGCTCAGAGCAAATACCACACGATAAAGAGCAAATATACATAGGCTTAATAAAACTGCTTCACTCCGTGAATCTAAAATACACGGCCTATTTGAGTCAATGACAATCATAGCTAAGATTGCATTATGGATTTTTGCTCACGCTCTGTGATCTCAGGGGGAAGATTATGTGTCACAACAACAATTACACACAGTTTTGCTTTACTGCAAAGCAATTCTAAAGAACATTTACCATCCTACAAGGTGGAATGAGAAAAAACACAATCAAACACATTAAAGGACAATACCACCACCATACAAAATACTTCAGTTTTCCCTCGGCACAGATAAAGAAGTATCTAATATTTTGCAGTGCTGCTTGCTCTACGTCTGAGAGGGTCCAGGGGGAATTTTGTGATGTCAGCAGCATCAGGAGTCGTGGTCCTTGATTAGTTTTTTTATTGTCCTGCTTGAATTTCTGGTGACACTGCTTAACTGTGATAAATGCCGACTTACACTGGCTCATCAGCTAGTTTGTTGAACACTTGTATGTTTTGGGAATCTCACTGTCCAATTGCACCTTGTTATAACCATGAGGACTGCTCCGATAGCAGCCGGAGCTGAGAGAGTCAAGAGCCTGGAGTTAACATGCAGACGGACGAGAGGAAACTCCAGCTGGTGCCTGCAATGTGTTTCATGGGTTAGAAGAGCTGTCAACACCACCACAGACAAACTTTAAAGCCATTATCTTCTGAAATAAATCTATCGAGCATCCCCTACAAATGTCACTGACGTCAGGTGACAAGACAAAAATAGCCCCAAAGTATACACATTGGTCTCCTTATTTTCTGGTCTCTCTTACAGGAACCCACCACAAAAATTCTGTTATTTTGACAAGCAACAAATGAAAGAATGCAGACTAATTTCCATATAAAAAGCCCTTTCCTCACAGAGTCTATTCGGTCGGGTGTAAGTTAATAATTGCGAGTCGACACACAGCCACAGGCAACAAGTCCAAAACACAGACTATCCTCCTGCAGGTCGACTCGCTCATTACGTCGCTGCTCCGGCCTCAAACCTCAAATGTCAGTGAAATGTGGCCACCTGAGTCTGGAGCGGTTCCGGGCCAAACGCGGCTGACATTTGGTGCGTTTCTTTGGGTGTTATTGGTGATTAATAGCGACCTTTTGTGTCACCTGAGAAAACAATGCTCGGAGCGCTCCCTTCATAATGCCACGCTCAGACGGGACTGTCCTCTTGGCATTCTCCGTTTTTCTGCAGTGACAGTGTATCTACAGCCCAGCGCACGCAGAGGCTTAAGCTACGACCAGGCAACTTCCAATTAATTTAATGAGACGTGCTTTGGGTCGTATGAGACTGCTTGTACACAGCGCTACAGTAAGTTGTTCTGCAGACAACAGCAAAAGTGAAAAAAAAAAAAAGTTAACTGAGCGACTAGATATTCACCTTTCTGCTGAGGTTTCTACAGACGCTGCCATTTTGCAAAATTCATCTCTTTTCGTACTGTTTTACACTTAATTGCTGATGTCAACAGTGAATAAGTTGTTTACACTCTAGGGATGGGCCAATATGGATATCTTTAGCTGATACCAAAATCTGATATTTAAAACCAATATTTAATTTTTTTAAAGCAATAGAAGGTTATTTTATTTATCAACACGGGCAATGTGAGCGCACCCGCCTCCAGAAAGAGCCGCCACTCATAGACACAAACAGTGGAAACAAGTGAAAAAAGCACCATTGTCAACATTTGTGAATGAAACTCGACCTTATGATCCATAAACGTTACATTCAGGTGAAAAACGTTGAGAAAAACACTGTCTCAAGCTTCAGGAGACAGACGTCTGTCAGACCGATTCATATCTGATCCAAACAGCTGCTCTCATCCAGTTTCATTGTTTTATTCAAAGACGTTTCCCCAGCTTACCAGATAGAGAGGAGCTATTTCTGCATGGAGCATGCGCAGTAGAGCGAAAAGTGACATCGACCGCAAATCTATAGCGCGGCTCACAAGATCACAAACTTACGTTTCATTTTGGTAAAAAAACTAATTGTATTTATCTTGAATATACAAAAATCTGGGGCATTATGCTAAATATGTAGACATTTTAGCTGACGTTTCGTTGCTAACCAAGCAACTTCCTCCAAGAGCGTCTGGAGTACCAGCCACGTTCCTCCACAGACCGGGAGCTGCGTCTTGCTACAGACCTGAACCACATCTTTGTTTAGACTGGAGGCCCGTATAGTCACCTCTCGCGTGTGGCTATGCTTGCAGATTACGCCAAGTTACGCCGTACATTTAGCACGATATGAAAAAGTGTAAAAATGACAAGATTTCACAGCCTAAAAATACCAGAGTTTTGGTTGCAGCTACGTGGGGACGTTTTCTTCAGGTGAAACGGGTAAGTTTAGGCTTCAAGTTACTAAAATGGGTAAGTTTAGGTCTGGGACGTGGGGTAGGTTAAGATTAGGATAAGGCTTTGTTAGTATTCAGAAATAAGAACACGCCTTTACAACCACAGTAGAAATGAACTGGGACTGTGACGCGTAGCATAACTACCCAAAACAGCCGTAAACTCGAGCTAATCATACACAATTTACATGTCCTGTAATGTTGTGGTAAATGTACGCTTTCTCCAGGCCAAACTTGGATTCAAAACATGATGAAGTTTGTGGGCTTAAAAGATCGATTCAGCCTAGCAGATCTAGCCTATTTTTGTGAAAATATTTACATCTTGGAAATCTTATGAACTTTATCATGATCAAAGTCGACTAAAAATGGATGTGATAAAGTTCTCAACCTAAAAATCTTTTGGATTTCACTCTTTGACCATGCAACTCTCAGATTGAAAACAACTTTCGGGTGAGAGTCAAAACATCCCGATCTTCAAATACGCTGTCCAGATGACAACTTTAAAGCCTTTCAACTCTGGATCACTGCGGGACAAATAAGAACTTACACCAACTAAAAAGCTGAATGCTCATGCACCAGACAGTTTCGGCAACCTTGGTGACAAAGGCAGAAGTCCTGTCCCTAAAACTGTCAGATAAACATTCAGCTTATTACAAATGTCCAATTAATTGACTAAAGACCAACAGAACTAATTAATGTACTAACTTGGTTCAGCCGTAGCGTTCATAAGGCAGCTTCAGTACAACTTGTTGCTAGTTCCTTTCACGTATGTTGTGTTTCTGTCTGCGTCCTGACCTGGATAAGCTCACAGAGGCTGAATGAATGAATGAATAGTCCTAATGCACCTGCCCCTGGGTCCACGAGAAATCAATGCATGTTTAAGACGATCTCACAGTCCATACGATCAGACCGTCAGCCGCTGTGCAAACTGACAGTTCACTGATAGAGGCGAGAGGTGAGGCTGCGTGTGCGTCTCCAGGGGAAGATCGAGCTCAGTGCGGCAGATTTTAAAGCACTTCTCAATTCGGGCTGGTCTCAGATTGACTTTGCGGCTTGAGAAAGATGTAAAGTCACAGGCAATCAAGGCTCATTCTTCAAGTGCTTCAGAGATGAGACAATGCTATTCCAACTGTCCCCACTTGACCCACATGTGAGCTGTTGAGAAGTGTAACAGCAGACAGCTTTGTGTGAAAACTGACATCAGTGATTATTGTAAAGATGCTACTCATATTGATTTTTGAAGACGAGAGCTACACAATCAACAGGACTGGGCTGAAACACTTTTGTCACAATGATAGAAGTGTCATAACTCGGACTTAAGTCAGATTTTAGTCACTATTTTGATGAATGGATAAAATGGACAAAGACTTGGCACTTGACTTCAACAAAAAGCTGTCTTTGAAAATAATTGAAACTACTAAGACTTGTGGGGCACTAGGGCTGTACTGTATGCATCGGTGTTGGGATATACCATGACAAATTTGTTACATACATGAAGATGTATTGGGATACTTAAACTGCTATGAAATTTACACTCATGAACCTGGACGGCTGCCTTAAGGCTAGAAGTGTGAAAAATGCAATGCAATACAATTTTGTTTTTTTACATAATCAAAGTTACATTCTTAGCATCAATTTTTAAGAAGGATTATACTCAAAAAAACATGTTGAAAACATGTTTCTATGGTTTTTTCAACATTTTCTCATTTTGGTCAGTGAAATATATTTTGATATGTATCGTTTTAAAGGAACTGTATCAGAAATTCTCTTGACAAGTCCACTTGGGATTTGGGACTTGGTCCCACTACAGTATATCATAATCTTATCGGATATGATCATGCAATTTTCTTAAAAAAAAACAACATTCTTTTTTGTCATCTGTTGTAGACGCAGCGGCGGCTGTAACAGCAAGAAAAGTGCAGCTTCTGAACCAGGTTTTCATAAGAAAAAGTTATAAAAGTGAGCAAACTATGCGAATAGTCGCTCCGCGTACATACTGAGACTTGCTGTGCTTATGAGCCTGGGCAAAGGCGCTGTGGGCTAAGAAGAAGTGAGCACACGCACCACTCGATGTTGCCAGACTTTTAGAGCGCCAAAAGCGACAGCCCCCGACCCACAGAGCCTCTGCCTGGACTCACAAACACAGCGAGTCTCGGTATGTGCGTGGAGCTTCTGTTCACGTAGTTTACAACTTTTCCCAGTTCAGAAGTTGAACTTTTCCTGCTGTTACAACCATTGCTGCATCTACAACAGATGATGTAAGGATTGCTTCAGAACTTGCCCAAAATTCCTCGTCTAACAACTCAGTGTAGCAACTACACCACTGGATGTAGCGACCTGTGTCAATCTGAGACCGGAAAACGTTAGTGCATAACTCCAATTTAGCACCTGCATGGCTTGATAAACGAGGCCCTGAGTTTGATGCTTCCACATTAATAGTAAATAAGTGCCTGCCATGACATTCTTCAACATTCTACAATAGGACAATCACAACAATAAAGCACAGAACCATATATCTTGCCCACCCTACTCAACAGTAAAGCAGGTGTGCAGTAGTAAGTGCAGTGATAATAGACCGCACAGAGGGACACTGAAACAGCTGATTGTCGCTTCTCTCAAAATGATCCACTTTATCTGGTGTGCGCTTGTCTCCCCAGAGTGTCGCTGTGGTCTCTTTACAAACTCAGCCCTGGCACTCATTTCTCAACAAGACGAAGTATTGGCCACTGATCATTCCTCCCTCCTCCCTCTCCTCTCTCTCTCTCAGCCGATGGAGTAGCTGTCACTTCCTCATCACACCTCTTATTGTTTCTCCCCACGAGCCTGCAGTCAGAGCTGGATGGAGCACACCTTGCCTGGTAAATGTGAAATCTCTGGCTTTTGGAGCCTAATGTTGGCTCAGAGTCTTGGAGAGTGACTGGCATGTAAATGAGTGAATTTATTAAGAGAGCAAAGTGGATTTTGTTGATGGGATGCTTTTAGCTGAATTTTTTTTTTGGAGATCTTGGATTTTCACAGTTTTAAAGAGAAGATGGTTGGAAGAGAATAGTAAATCAGTATTTTAGGGTTGAACTGATTCAGTCAAATACAAATGAGAGATTTAATCAACATATTTAAAATATCTCATAGGTTTTACTCAGCCCAGTCTCCGGAGAAAACGTAGATATACAACGAAATGACAAAAATGTACAATAAGCTTGTTTTCTCGCCTTTTTTAGGTCAATCTGTTTAGGGATGCAACAATTAATTGATTTAATTGATTAATTGATTATTAAAATAGTTGTCAACAAATTTGGTCATTAGTTGGCTAAAAACTTTTACTATCAGCGGCACTTAAATTGGCCACCACATGTGGCAGTAGTGAGCAATTTCATGGCGTGAGCTACCAATATATAAGGCGAACTAGAGATCAGCCAATCATTGGCATTCAACCCTTACACACACGGCAGATTCAACAGGATGGCGGAGACAACAGCCTAAAGTGCGGAGACACGGTAGAAAGAAAGAGATGAAGAAAAAATGACAAAGGAGGAGGAAAAGCAGTAGCGAAATCCTCAAAGTATGGGATAATTTCACACTAAATGTCAAAAAGATTCGCGTAATATGCAATGTTTGCAAAATGGGTTTAGCGTTGCACAACATCGCTGCATGAACACCTGAAAAGGAAACACCTAGGACTCGAAGCAGGAGACGAGGACCCGCAACATTATATTTTAAACATTTAACGTTATTCTACTTTATTTTTGTTTTTGTTTTTTCTTTTTGCAAGAAAAGCCCAGTGTGTTCATTAAGCGCACACAAGTTGTCTTTTGCATAAATACATTTAATAAAATGCAAAATACCTTATATTTATTATTTTGTCATTTTTATCTGACTCATCGATTAATCGATCCAACAATCGACTGATTAATCGATCGACTCAAAATAAAAATCAAAAATCGTTTGTTGCAAAACGTAAAATAACCACAAATTTTGGTTGAATGAGTAAATACGACAAGCCCTAAACTTACCCATTTTAGTAACTTGAAGCCTAAACTTACCCATTAAACCTAAAGAAAATGTTGCCACATGGATTCAACAAAATTTGTGGTTATTTTACGTTTGAAATACCAATATAATTGTAAAATTACAGGTTGAATCATCTGGTCCATACCAGTGGTTTCCAAAGTGGGGGTCAGGACACCTCGGGGGGTCACGAAGCAAAAACTGGGGGTCGCCAGATGATTTCGAGATGTAATTTCACAATTTTCACTTGGTTTTTAATCTGTCTTTGGCATCAGGTTTGACTGGAAATTGGTCATAGAACGCAATAATATACGAAAATAAATGCATTTTAGCCCAATTTGAACTTTCTAAAGACATCCATTTTATTCCGCTGGGGGGGTTACAAGTTGTCTATACGAATATAAAAAAATGTGTCTTTGGACCGAGGTCCAGACAAGTTTGAACATTTACAGGAAACAAACACAATAGGTAAACATATGGGTTTAGAAATACTAAGATACAACTCATCTGTCCATCTGACTTCAATATAAAATGTTTTTTATCTGTGTTACACATAGAAACACATTTTTACATCTGCCATAGAAATGAACTGGGGCAGCAGGAAAAAAGAGGACAATTTACGTAGTACACATACACATTTAAATGTCTGTGAGACTGGGTTGAACCATTACTGGACATACGAGGTTTGGGTTAGATTGACTCAATGAAAGTTGACAGTTTTCTATACTTTAAGATCTGTCACTTGTAGCTGAGCTTCCACTGACTGACTATTTTGATTGGCTGTTAAAAAGTATCTACACATCCATCTATTGCCAATAGTGTGAACTATTTGAACTCTAACATCAACTTTAAAATGTCCCTCTTTGACCAAGGTTTTGAGACAAAAGATTTTCACATTAAGTGCATCCAATTCATTTTGTGTTGTGATTAAACGAGAAACGAGAAACTTTTAAGGAGCACACTGTGTAATCGAAAAACCTCTGCAAATTAACTTGTTGTGGTGCCTTCAGGAGATGCTTTCGTCTACGGCTACGGCTTGTTTTCATTCTTTTTTGCAGTTCTGGTTATTCTTCTGATGAATGTTTTTCACCTTGTACTTAAAGCACTTTGAAAATCTTACTGTAAAGCATACATCTACAGCCCTGGTGACTTAAAGATGCACTGAGTAACTTTCTTGAGGTGAAAAGTCAACTACGGCTGGGAGATGTTGACAAAAATGGAAATCTTAATAATCATTTGCCATATTTTGATTAAGACATTCATACAATAAAACGTCAGTCCAACAGGAAAATATTCAAACATGTCTTAGTTGAAGCTTAATGAAGACTAACTGATTTAAGACAAGCTCCGGATATTCAATCAATAGTCGACTAACTGCCCACATTCCTTTAGCCTCTGTTGAGTCAGAAGAACTACCCTGTCCCCATGTTCACACAGCAACAGTTTCTGAAACTGGGTCTAACTAGCTTTAGCATTGGTATCTGTATGATCTGTAATATCTAAATAAGTCATTGGAAAAAATAAAACTATGATCTGCAAAACCTAAAAACTTCACTGAAATGAACAATAAAACAAAATTATTGGTATGCATTGTAATTCCTAGTAACAGTTAGACTACTAGTTACAAATTAAATGAATAGGTCTTTTATCACTGTGTGAACTTTTTTCAGTTCCTAGATCTTTTCTTGTTCCAGTCCCCTATTTAGGTGTGTTCACACAGAGCAGGGGTCTCATTTATGAAGCCGGCGTACGTACAAAATTGGGTCAAAAGTACGTGGGAGATTACGTGCGTGGTTTCCTGCGTCAATTTTGGGATTTATGAAAAGACGACTTGACGTGGGATTTTGCGGGTGGGACCGCAAGCTCTGGGGCTACCGTACGCACTTTCAGAGATGAAGCAGGAGGAGATCTGTGTTTAGTGGAGGCATTCTGAGGAGGTTTGTGTTTAGTGCACATGAGGTACATGACTTTTGTTCATATTTCCAACAAATATAATAACTTTAATTTAATCACAACTACTTTGTGGAAAATGAAGCTTAGGTCAGTGTTGTCATTTAGAAGCCGTGCTTACGTGCACGGGAGCGCATGATTCACATTGTTTTATTTAGAGAATCTGAAGCAATCTGGACATTAAGTTCATAAGTGCGCTTTATAACAAAGGTCCTGTGATCACGCACGAGTGGCTCCCTGCTCTCTCACACACGGTTTATCCGGCGCACACACATCATCACCACATACGCACGCGCATACACACACATCACGGCATACGTGCGCGCACAGGCACACTTATCACGGCATACGCGCGCGCACAGGCACACACATCGCTGTAGCAGTGTGGATAATATCCCACTCCACGCGCGCACTCAAACGTCAAGCCTACAGCTTCCCTCGCTGCCTCTCTTTTCATCTTCATCACGTCTCACACACTGCACATTTCAGTCTCTCGTCAGCTCGCGCATATGTGCACGCTCAAACTTCCACGTGCACTTATAACATCACGCATATGAAACATCATATCCCGTTGTTGTGCGAACCTTAACAGTAAAGCACAGTTCTAAACTAAAGTCATCACATCTAAAACAGGCCGATAAGTTTGTCAGACGAGCAGAGTTCACGTCAGGATCCTCTCTGCTGCTGCTCCGTCTCTCTCTCCTCCCCTGTCCCTCCGTGTGAGTCAAACAAACTCGCTCATTATCGGTTCATGAATATATGAATGACTCTTTGCATGGACCTTTTATGCTGAAAAGAGGCGTGAAGAGGGCGTGACGTGAGGCGGGGTCCGGTGCGCAGATTTTTTTCCAGCTGTGGAGAAAAGTGAGGAGGAAATGACCTGCAGGAGTGCGTACGGAGGCTTTTGTAAATCTCAACTTTCTTTTACGTAAATGAAAGTTGGATTTTGCCGCAGCGTACTTTTTCACGCACTTTTTCATAAATGAGACCCCAGGACTGGAGCCACACTTTAGGGACTTTTTTACCTCCTGCTCTGAGGCAGGTATTTTACACTCAGATCAGGAACCTTTTGGTGACACAAGCAACACTCACTTTCTTTGGAAACACGTTTTTATGTTTGTCACATTTAGACAAACTTCATTTTCGTCGAGAAAAAAAATACTAAAAAGCAGTAACTCCCAGAATAAATGTTTAGTTTTGTAAATAGTAACTTTTGTTAGGACTAACAGTGAATAATTGTGTTTTATTGTAAACTTCAGTGACATTTTTAGCTTTTGTACATCATGGTTAGTACACCATTTTAACTTTTGTTTTCATACCACCAAAAAATGACGTTTAAATGTTCCAGAATATACAGGTGCCAAAGTTAAAGCTTCTTAGACCCACTTCCAAAAACTGTTGCTGTGTGAACACAAACATGGGGACAGGGTAGTTCCTCTGACTAAACAGGGACTAAAGGGATATGGGTCCTTGGTACTTTCATGTAGAAAAACGCCTAATATATTTTGGGAATTACTGCTTTTAAATAATTTTTCTTAAGGATATGAAAGATTTATCTAAACATGAGAACAAAGTTAGCACGGTAAATGTGCTTGTGTCACCAAAAGGTTCCTGGTCTGACTGGAAAGTACCTGCAGGAGCTAAAAAAAAAGTCTCTAATGTGTGACCCCAGTCCATAGTTCCTGCTCTGTGTGAATACATCTGGAACTTAAAAAAAAAGTATAAGAACTAAAGTGGGAAAAGGTCTAATCTTGACTAGGATTTGACTGTTCCAGTTCTCCCAAAGGAACATCATTATTGGCACAAAAACTCTCCGTTGCAAGTGAACTCTACATTTCCTGAGTGATCCGTTGTTGAACCCAGACCATATGGTGAGTCTCTTTTATTTTACATGTATAAATCTCTTCTGGTCTTGTACATACTGTAGTATCTGGGGCTGTGTGCTGCGATGACCCCATTTCCTCCTGGGCCTAATTAAACTTTAATGTTATCCAATTTACACCATATTCACATTCTCCGCTTTGTTAGGAAACACAGCTGCATGTATTATGTAGCATTGCACTGACTCTACCTTTTCAGCGAGCGCACCACAGCTCACCGCGTTATTGTTAAATGTTTAATTATAATTCGGGGAGAGGATTAAATAGCCAGCACCCTCCACCTCACATTTGTTGGAAAATGGAGTTTGGAGCCGAACGTTCCCCTGGGCTTTGAATCCATTTGGAAGGTTCATAATTAAAGTTGCCGACGGTAAATGAAAGAAAATTGCATGTTTCAAATTATAACCCTCTAATTCTAATCAATGCACCATTTGTGGCCAAACATATGCGCAGAAGACATTATCCACTCACCATTTCACACTGCGCCTCAGGGTTTCAGCAAATAATGAATTCTGAGTAGGTCTGTTTCTGTTGTTTCTGTTTGTTCAAGTTACACTGGTTATAGAGTTCAAAATGAGTTGAAAAAGTACAAATTACCTAACAAACAAAGTTGGTAATTAATATTAGAGCAATGCTGTGCTAACTTTGGCTCCACTCATCAAATCAAATCATCAAATCAAATCAAACTTTATTTATAAAGCGCTTTTCATACAAACCATGTAACACAAAGTGCTTTACAGTGCATTAAAAACAATTTCAGATACCCCCACCCTCACACACACACGGACACGCACACACTAAAATACATATTGCTAAGTTTGCCTACATACATTGGGCTGGGTACAGATGGACCAAAGGCAGCATCATCAGAGGAGCTGTCTGCACCAGGAGCAGAGTCACCTGCAGCCACAGGACACCAGCCCAGGGCCCAGAGAGGAGATGAGGTCAGGACCAAACCTCCAGGGCCCATGAGCTAGAGCCCAACAGCCACAGCCGAACACAGCTCCTGGTGCAGAGGCTCCTCAGAGGAAACACTGGAAAACCTAAAGGTGATAAGAAAAATTAAAATAAGTAAAAAGATAAGAACTAAAAGTAATTCAGTCAGATAAAACTAATAATAAATGAACCAATAAATAAATATAATAAATAAATAATTACATGTAAAACAATAAATACTAATTAAAAGCTAAGCTAAAAAGATGGGTCTTGAGCCTGCTCTTAAAAACCTGAATGTTCTCTGCGGCCCTGAGGTCCTCCGGCAGACTGTTCCATAGACGGGGCCCGTAAAACTGGAAAGACGCCTCGCCGTGAGTGTGTGTCCTGACTTTGGGAATGACTAGGAGCCTGCTGCCGGAGGAGCGCAGGGTCCGCGAGGGTTCATAAGGTAAAAGCAGTTCTGAAAGATAAGAAGGCCCAAGACCATTAAGACACTTAAAAACCAGTAAAAGAACTTTAAAATCGATCCTAAAACACACAGGGAGCCAATGCAGCGATTTTAAAACCGGTGTAATGTGGTCCCGCCCCCTGGTCTTAGTCAGGACACGTGCTGCTGAATTTTGTAATAATTGTAAACCTGAAATAGACTTTTTGGGAAGACCAGAGAGCAGGGCATTACAATAGTCTATACGACTGGTGATAAAAGCATGCATCAGCGTCTCTGTGTTGGCCTGAGAGAGAATGGGACGAACTCTGGCAATGTTTCTAAGATGATAAAAACCTATTTTTGTGATGTTTTTAATATGTGGGATAAAAGTCAGCTCAGAGTCAAAAATAACGCCCAGGTTTCTTACTTGTGAGGATGGATTAAAAGATTGTGTTTGTAATTTGGTTAAAAGTTTCTCTCTCTGGGCCTCAGGACCGATGACTAAAACCTCAGTTTTGTCCTGGTTAAGCTGGAGAAAGTTTTCTGCCATCCAGGATTTGATGTCTAAAATGCAGTTAAAAAGAGCATCCATTGGCCTGGTGTCATCAGGAGACATGGAGATGTAAAGCTGTGTATCATCTGCATAACTGTGGAAGTTGATTCCATGTCTCCTGATGACACCGCCAAGAGGGAGCATGTACAGGTTAAAAAGTACAGGACCTAAAATGGAACCCTGAGGCACACCACATGTGATTTCATGAACCTGAGAGGAGCAGGTATCTAAACTTACCATAAAAGTTCTGTCTGAGAGGTAGGACGTAAACCATTTGTGCACAGTACCAGAGAGGCCAACCAGGTGTTTGAGTCTGTGTAAAAGAATAGTGTGGTCTACTGTATCAAAGGCAGCGCTAAGATCCAGTAGAACCAACACTGTCACCTGTTTAGAATCATAATTTAGTCTAAAATCATTTAAAATCTTTGTCAAGGCTGTCTCGGTACTGTGGTTTACCCTAAAACCAGACTGACATTCTTCAAGAATGTTCTGTGTGTTTAAAAAATAATTAAGCTGAGTAAAAACAAGTTTTTCTAAAATTTTGCTTAAAAATGGTAAGTTAGATACCGGTCTGTAATTGTTAAAATCATTAAAATCCAGATTGCTCTTTTTCAGCAGGGGCCTCACCACTGCAGCTTTAAAAGCAGTGGGAAAGACCCCTGTCTGAAGAGAGCAGTTCATCATGTTTAAAAGCTCGTCTCTAAAAGATTCATAAAATGACTTAAAAAACTGAGTTGGGACGGGGTCTAAAAGACAAGTGGTGGGCCTCACTGACGAGAAAACTTTATCAAGCATCTCAGCATTAACCAGGACAAAACTGTCCAGTGTTTCCTCTGGTAAAGATAAACAATCAGATGTGTTAAAAACAGTGGTTCGAGTAGATAAAATGTCACATCTGATTTTGTTTATCTTTCCCATGAAGTGGTCTGCAAACTGCTCACAAAGAGCATCGGTGGGAGGAAGTTTGGAGCTGTTAAAATCAGGATTAATAAGATGATCAATAGTAGAGAAAAGAATTTTGGGGTTATTTTTGTTGTTTGATATTATTTTTGAAAAATATGCACTTCTTTTATTTCTGATGGCGTTATTGTATGTTTTCAAGTGTTCATTATAGATTTGGTAGTTCACAGTAATTTGATTTTTTCTCCATTTTCTCTCTGCCCGCCTGCAATTTCTCTTCAGTTGTTTTATCTCCTCGGTTTTCCATGGGGCCACAGGTTTGAATGGGGCCTTTTTTAATTTCAAAGGAGCGACTGTGTCGAGGGCAGATTGCATTTTACTGTTAAAATCATTCACAATAAAATCACAGGGGGCAGGTAAAATAATTGAAGGGGTGTTTTCTAAAACTTGAATAAAATTTGCAGCCACTTCAGGGGTAAGATGACGCTTCCTCACAGTTCTCACAGAGGTCTCCCGCTGAATAAAACCAGTGATATTAAAAAACACACAGAAGTGATCTGACACAGCCAAGTCGACAACAGAGGACACACTCGCAGACAGGCCATGCGTGATGACCAGATCCAACGTGTGTCCTCTGTTGTGAGTCGGCTGTGTCACGTGCTGATTAAAATCCATGTAATTAAGAACATTTAAAAATTCAATCGAAATGGGATCTAAAACATCGATGTGCAAATTAAAATCACCGGTTAAAATAATCATATTAAAAGAACTATGTAAAATTGATAAAAATTCAGAAAATTCATTGATAAAAAGACTGCATTTTTTAGGTGGTCTGTATATTGTTACACATAAAATTGGAGGGTTGTTAAAAACTACTGCATGATGTTCAAAACTTGTAAAATTATTGAATAAAACAGGTTTGGTGGCTAGAGTATTTGTGGATATTGAAGCTGTGCCACCTCCCCTTTTGCCCTCTCTTATTGAAAATGCAAAGTTAAAATTATTTGGGGAGGCCTCGTTGAGAACAACCGGTGCATCTGCTCCCAGCCAAGTTTCAGTTAAAAACAGACAATCCAGTTTGTTATCTAAAATCAGGTCATTGACAATAAAAGACTTGTTCAGCAGAGAGCGGACGTTTAGAAGTGCCATGTTTATTGTTGAAGGGGGATTATTAATTGTAGGATTTACTGATGAATTATTTTTGATAGGATATATAAGATTCTTGGTGTTAATAGTGTTGTAAATTGTTTTGTGGATAGGCCGCTCTCTGCTGATTATTACCGGAATGTAAGATGTTGGGTTTATTGGAGCCGTGGATGAGGATGATGATGACGACGATGATGATGAAGATGAAGATGATGCTTTGTGAAGTCAGACAGATTCTATGGCCAGTTGAATGTTTTGGGACAGAAGACGGGAACCAAGGTGATTGGGGTGGAGAAGGTCCTTTCTGAATAGTCCGGGTCTCTTGAAAAACAGAAGGAAATTGTCAATGTAGGGGATATGGTGTGCAGTGCAGTGGGATTTGAGCCAGATGTGTAGTAGTCTTAAACGGCTGAATTTAATGTCTCCAAAGCGAGGTGGTGTGAGAGGTCCAGAAACTATACACTGTTTATTTAGACTGTGGATGGTGGTGATGAGAGAGATGAAATGGTCCTTGAGTGTTTCTGACTGTTGATGACGAAGATCGTTTAATCCGATGTGAATGACGACTGTTGACACAGTTGGATGTTGACGGAGGATGGTGGGGGCGGAGTCTTGAATGTCCTTGACGAGAGCGCCAGGGTGACAGGAGGTGTAGGCGTTGTTCAACCTCACGTGTCTGACCAAGGAGGAGCCGAGTATCAGCACGGAGGGGCCTGGCTTAGGCGCTGAGGCAGGAGCGGCCGCAGGGACGTGAGCTGGGTCTTTCCGCGGTGCTGCAGAACCGCCCCCGGGGACAGAGCCGCTTTCTCGGTCACACGATGCAGCCGGGCCCTGCGTGCGGGAGGACGAGAGACAGCCACCCGACCCGCGGAGCGCAGTCAGGCACGACGCGTGCGGGGGCGCCGCCGCGGAGCCTTCAGTCGGGGCCGTTGGCGCAGGTGGAGTGGATGAGCGCATCAGCGGAAACTCAGTCAGAGAACCCAGAGAAGGCGGCGGTGATCTGCTGTCCTTGCTCCGCGCCCCGAGATGTTTAGGGGCCGGGGTGAAACGCATGTTTCCAGGACGTGTCTGACACCGGGCTGGAGGTGGCTGCTGCTGGGACTGACCTGCTCTCAGCGGAGGGAACTCCTCGTCGTCCAGGACTGTGAATTTGTTATGCAAGGCAATGTCTCCGGGAGAAGAGGGACGCGAGCGTCTACCACCATTTCGGGCCTCGACCTTAGTCCACGGGTCCTTACGGAGTGGAGTGGAGCTTAGGAGTTTAGGCTTAGCTCCCTGCTGGATCCAGCGGTGTTCTGCTGCACCGGGAGACGACGAGGAGGGCTGGGGCTCAGAGGCATTGGTGGAATAGCTAGCCGTGTCTGCTAGCTGAGCACTGGTGGCGACGGCATGAGTCTTTCCCAGGATTATATCCAGATCGCGCTCCTCTTGGATTTTGAACAAAAAGGTGATTTGTTGTTCCAGCTCAGCAACTTTCTGGCTCAGTCCTGCGCAACTCTCACATGATGTGGAGGTAAGAGAAGGCATAGTTGCACCTGTAGCCTAGCCTAGCCTTGGCTAGCTATAATGTATTTCGTCTGTTAAAACGTTAAAATCCAAGTATCCTCTGATAAAAACAATACAGTCCGATAAAATCCACCTAAAAGTCAATAAAACCGGACCAGGTTCAAGATGTTCTATGCATTAAAAAGCAAAAATTGCCAATTGTTTACGAGCTCAGTCTCGTTGGTAACCAGACGCCGGCGCATGCGCAGATCTCATGCAGGTCAAGCTATGGGTTTAGCTGCCTTAGCGGATTCAATGGGCTTTTAGTCATTATAAATGTCAAAATATTGGTATAGTCTAAAAACAGAAAGGACGTTGGCTAAGATTAGGATTGGAATTTTGTTAATATTCACAGGGTTATAGGGCCGGGTATTGACAATGTTTTCAGCATGTTTTTGAGTACAGAACTCCTTAAAATCAGTGCTAAGAATGCAGCTCTCCAGAGGATTTCATGTGGTCCCCAGGATGATTTTTGAGTTTTATAGTGGCTCACCAATAGTCATTTAGTCTTTTAGTTGTTTAGTCGATTAATTGGTCGATGAAGTCTTAGTCGACCAAAAATTGGATGAGTCGACTAATTCCTTTATTTAGATCATGAGAATTTACATGGACCAGCAGCGAAAAAGGCCTAATTAGTGGAAAATCTAAGCCTGAATGACTGTTCTGATCTGCCTTTTTAGATTAAAATACATGGCTTTCTATTTCTTTTGTTTGAATTGTTGTTTTTGCATGAACTTTGTACTTTTGTTTCTTCAAACCAGACAAATTAATCAAAAAGACAGCCCTGCTTTTCAGCTTCCGAGAATTTGCCATGTCACTTTTTAGTCAATTAAGCGGTCGATAGGACGTGTCTTTAGTCGACCAAGAATTTCTTTGGTCGACAACAGCCCTACTCACCAATCAAATATGTCATTGAGATGTGACTCAAAATGCACAAGAATACACCAAATTACAGTACTTACAATTTGTCCAAAATTTTCCAGGTCAGAACAGTTGGTGCCTGGTTTTCCACTTTTTTTTTTTTACTTTATCTAGTGCTGTCAAGCGATAAAAAAAAAAAAAAAGAGATTTAACTATAATCTGTAATTAATTAATCTAATTAATCAACTCCAGTGTTTTGTTTTTATCCAATTTATTTAATTACATTATTGTTGCAGATGGGATTAATATATTGTAAAAAATGAAGACTTTAGGAAGTTTTTTAACATAAAATTCCCGTTCATAAGTTCGATAACTCTCGCCTGCTCCTTTACTTTTGTCTCTTTGCTACCCGTGACCAGTTAAAGATTTCAAAATAGATTATTGCGATTAAAAAATTTACTCGTATAATATGTCTGTAATTAATTAATCTAAATTAATGCACATCAAATTTGACACCCCTAACTTGTGTGTGTTTGATGTAGCTTAAATTATTAAACTATGAATGTGGACATAATAGAATATGTTCTACATTAGGCTTTACATAACCTAATATGCTTTTTAAAACATAGTGAGTCCTGTATTTTAAAATGTGGCCCTCGACCATCTCTGACTTATTCTTTTGGCCCCAGCTCCATTTGAGTTTGAGACCCCTGATGTAGAATAACAAAATCTTTTTTTCACTCTGCTCATAATGATACAGACAAGTCGTTGTTGGATAAGTCATTTTTCAGCTCAATATTTCAGCCTTAAAGCAGCTATCCAGCTACAGAAGTGTAAAAAGTGTCCCGATATAAGCCTTTTTGTATTGATACGTGTATTGCCAACAAGTACAGCCCTAAGTAAATGGTTTGTGTTGTTAGAATTACATCTTTACATCCATCATAGAAATGAATTGGGGTAGCAATGCGTATCAAGAAATATAGACGCTTTTAAGCAGTGCTTAATTTGTAACTCAAACGTTGCCGGAACAAAATGTGGTTTTGGACCGGGCTCCAGACAAGGTCGAACCTTTACCGGAGCGCACACAATAAGTGAACATAGAGGCTTAGAAATGCTAAAATACAACCCAACTGTCCATCCTACTCGATGTTAAACGATATAAAAGTAATTATGTCTGTGTTACATGTTTTTTTTACACGTCACACAGAGATTTTCATTCATTCTGACAGAAATCAGCGCACCTAAATCTGATCCACAGCAACAAGTTGCCCTCCCACACACGCTCGTCCTGCAGCCCAGCACTGCCTCCGCGTCATATCTGACTCTCCACAAGTCACAACAACAACGCAGCACAAACAGCTTTTACACAGGAGACACGGGTCACAAACAGCCTTTACACAGCAGACACGGGTCTCATACATCAAACATGACGCTAAAATACACATTAAAGTAACACAGTAAAGTTAGTTGCACTTACGAGAAACTGTGACCGCTACATCCGCGCTGGGACTGACCTCTTTATCGTCCCGTACACTCCAAACACATGTGACACTCCAAACACACGTGACACTCCAAACACATGTGACACTCCCGCTGCTTTTAATCCACCAAAACGAGTCGCAAATAACAACAAATATTCACAAAATCCACTTAGACGCATATTTCCTGTTTTAGAAGCAGATACAAGAGCGGGGCTCGCCTGGAACCAATGAAAAGTCTTAAACCCGCCTGCGCTGCTTCTGATTGGTCAAATTTCCTGTCAGTTCCGCTTTTAACCAATTACAGTCTGACTCCGTTTCCCCCACAAATAAGCCTGTCCACTGTTCACTGTGAATGAGATGAGAGACGGGAGAGGAGCAGAGCCGCGTCTCGTAGAAGAAAGACAAAAAGAAAGCGTTACCGGAGCAGACAAAACTGATGCCGGAATGCCCCACGAGAGTTCCCGGATCTTATTCCGGCTTGTTCCGGCTCAAATTAAGCCCTGCTTTTAAGTGAGAATGGGTCGAACAAACTAGTATTTAATATCCGTTTCATGAGCTTTTTCAGCATATTAGCAAAGGGACATCATAAGGCATCACTGTAAATTTCCCCTTGGTAAATGAGAGAGAGTGAATGATCTGTCTGTGTCTGTCTCTGTGTGTTAACTCTGCCATGAGTTGGCCACTGTTCAGGGTGTTTTCTGCCCAAAGTCATTGGGATAAGCTCCAGTCACCTGCCGCTTCAAATGTGAACAAGCAGTTGAAAATGAATGAAGGATTGTTGGTAAAGTTTCACTATGAAGGCAAAGAACTTTCTTAATCACAGATGTCTTTCGTCAACTACTGAGGTAGGGTTGGACAATTCATCAAAATTGAGGGACTGAAATTTGGTTGTGGGTTTTGAAATGAAAGACTGCAATGTTTTTCAGTTCCATGTAATATTTTCCCCATACTTTTTTTGTCAAGCAGCCATGTTGGTTTGCACAGATGCGTATCCCTGATTGGCTAATGGATCTGTCAATCACGCCCACTGAAAAGCAAAAGAAGAACACACGTTTTTTTATAGATATTGTTTAGATTTTCTAGGCAAAACAAATCTTGATTACATTGTTATCCAAATTATTCAGCCTTATCCTGAACTCTTTCACAAAATACCCAGGTTCAAACATTCTCCTGTATTTTATTACATAAAAAAAATCTTTAACATCAGTTCCAGTCCAACTGCAGAGGTTCATTTCTCCTCCCCAGGGGTTAATGTTCAGTGAAGATTCAAACAGCTGAGATGGTAGCTACCGCACCCTCTGTCACCAGCCCCAGTGTGGACGGATAATGAGCGCCTTCTTCTCACCCTTTTTCCTCAGAACTAAGAGCGATAAAAGTGATTGGGGCAGAAAGCGGTGGTAGCCTTGCCTTCTAAAATACATTCTTATGTGAAACTCCGGCAAATGTATTCTGCAGTGAGTTGGGAGACATCAAGTAGAAAGCCGCTGTGTACATTCCACGCTGGGTATCAAGGACAAGGCTCTGAAGCAGCCGGCAGCCTCATTAAAAAAAAAAAGTCCCACAAAAAACATGGTTCATTTTATTGGACAGTGGCTTTGAAGAAAAAACTAAGAGGCAGCAAAAATGAAAACACAAACTCCGAGAACAGTCCCTATATCTGCAACAACTTTTACTAACAGCGGCCAGAAGGGATGGGATGACTCTAGTGCTGTATTCGTTTAGTTGTTAGTTGATTAGGCAGTTAATGGGATTTTAGTCGACCAAATTTGTATTAGTCCACTCATTATTTTAGATTATATGGATTTAATTTGAAGAGCATGCAGCGAAAAGGAGTGTCTAAAGCTGGCTGCAAACTAGAGGAGTTAAAGATCTTTTCAGTTTTTAGACGCGTCAAAAAAAGAACAAGATAAGGCAATGTTTCTTCTTTTTTTACATTTTAAGAGCAGCCGTCACTCATGTGAACTTAACGATGATGCGCCCTGACAAATAGTTGTAGAAACCACAAAAAATCTCTAATGAAAATTCTTACTCTGACCAAGCCTCCTGAACTGGTAGACGGGCACATCGAGCTTAAAAAAAACAACTTCTGCCCCCTTTATGGATATATTTTACAATGATGAGGCTAGGGTTCTCAGTTCTGCAGTTTTGAACAGCAAGGCAATAGACATGTTTCTGATTTCAAGTCATTTATGGTTTACACTGAATAACATGTGAATTATTGATTTGCATGTGTCAAAGTTCCTTCCTAAAAAACACCATATATCCTTTAAATCAAAATGGTGATCTATGTATGAAGACTGGAATTGAATTGTGACAAATAGAACCGTCCCATCCCTATCGACCAGTGTGTGCACAAGTTCAGCAATTGGAAAAGTCCACATTTACTTTTAATGGACTCAATTACTGACAGAAACTTCAGGGGTTCAATTAACGTCATCAATAATGTATCAGGCCGGCGCTGGAATGCAGCTTGCACAGCTCGTAACCTGAAAAGTCACGGCACAATGAGTCGTCTCCACAGCAAATGAGGCAGAAAATGACTCTTGGTACTTTTGGATCTATAAGCTCTATATTCATTATGACAACTCCAACAATATGTCTTTGCTGAGGCACAGCTGGTCACATTCAGCTCAGGGACACATGGAAACTTCACTGTTTGATCAGTACTTCAAGCACGCAGATGGACTGTTAAAAGGAGGATGATTCTTGAACACTTTTCTTGAACATTTCTAAAAAGTTGAAATGCATATTTTTATTCCATATGGGAGAAACAAAACCTATATAAGAATTGGTTGCCAAAGAGTCAAGAACACTTTAGAAAACACATAACTAAATTCCATTAGTTAAAGATAAATACATTTACTGTTTTTAGAAGTTCAGTTTGGGTTCATGCAGATTTTTTTTAAATCCAAGTTCTAAATTACCAGTTTTCAAGCTATAATTCTATCTAAAACTTTACCCAGATTTAAAACAGGTATTTAGCCACCAAATAACAAATAAAACAAAGCATAAAAATCTGTCACACTGTCATAAATTATCTTTTCCCAATCATTGACATGAGATTTGAATGATTATCTGAGGTGTTCCCCAAGGCTCAATCATAGGGCCACAGAAATGTTCGGTTAAAACTGTGAAATATTGACAGAACCTACAAAACGGAACAATTTAGAAAAATGTGACAACCTTAATAGTCGAATAATTGCTCTAAGTCGATTGCTCCATAGAGGAGGCACTAGATGAGGGAAGTGCTCAGTCTCCATACAAAGCTCCTTCTTGTCATACTGTCATAAGCTATTTTTTCCAAATCATTAAAAAAGATTTGAGCAAATGTCTGAGGTGTCCCTTAAGGGTCGACCATAGGGCCATATGAATTTACTGTTAAAACTGCATAAAACCTATTTTTGATTTACTCCTGACAGGAAAAAAAAGAACAAATAATAGCGATATACTGTATATTACTTGTAAGTCTTACAAGCTCTCTATCTAAAACATGTGACACCCATCATAGCAGAATAATTGCAAGAGCAGATTGCCCCATCGAGGAGGCACTACGTGAAGACAGTGCTCAGTCCCCATTGCCATCTTTCTCCTTTCATAAGTTATTGTTTCTGGGTCATTAGATTGAGATTTGAACAATTATCTGAGGTGTCCCCCAAGGCTCAACCATAGGCCACATGAATTTACTGCTAAAACTGCAATTTTGCTGACAGGACTAAAAAACAGAACAAATAATTGCGAAATCATGGCACAGTTACCTATTAAAGAGAGAATTAGGCTCGCTTTATCAGAACACAGTCGATAGTAGAAAAAGGTAATTGTTTGATCAAGGACGTGCTAGATGAAGTCTCCATACAAAACTCCTTCCTGTCGTACTGTCATTCCTGTCATACTGTCATAAGTCATTGTTTCTGGGTCATTAGTTTGAGATTGGAACGATTATCTGAGGTGTCCCCCAAGGTTCAACCATAGGACCACATGAATTTACTGTTAAAACTGACTTTATTTTTGATTTACTGTTAAGAAGACTCAAAAACAGAACAAATAATTGCGATATTATTCTACAGTTACTAAAGAGTGTTATAGGCTCTCTTCCTAAGAACTTCTGTGACACCGTTGATAGCAGAATAATTGCACAGAGCTGATTGCCCCATCGAGGAGGCACTAGATGAAGGCAGCGCTCAGTCCCCATTGGCAGCTCTCTCCTTGACTTCCCTTGTGTGTGCGAATCCCCACAGACTGCTCAGGCTCCTCACCTCACACTTTATCGCCCTCTCGCACAGTTCAAGGATGCCTCACTCTATCCCAGTCCTAATGAGCGCCACACTGGAAGACTTTCTCTTTTCTCCACAGTTTTTCTCAAGTGGGGAGATAAACCAGAGAGCTCTCACTGGGGAGGAGTGCTGATGATTGTTATAAGGCAGACAGGGCTTGGCTCGCAGCTTTCAGACAGAACACTTCATAGAAGAGACAGAGTAAAAACCACAAAACCAAGGACACTGCCAATTACATGTGCTATTCAGGCACAGTTTATCTAGAAATTACGTAGAAATTAAGGTATAATTCTAAGATCAGATGTTTTTTTCTTGGCTTTGTTTCAAATTATGGCTGAGCAATTAATGGAAAGATCAAGAGATAGATATTGAATCATGTCAACTTGTCAATCATTTAGTTGGGTCTTTCAAATACATACAATTGTGCACTCCAACAAATCAGTATTAAAAATGTTGTAATGTCACATAAATTATACCTAAAAAGGCTTGATACTAAGTGATAAATTGCCAGAAAAATACAACGTAAATCTATCACATGATTTTTACCATCTTAAAAGATAATAAAACTCTGTAAATTTAATTTTTTTAAAGCCATCATATGTTTTGCTCACTTATATACTGCATTCTCTGACTAACACAATTCTTCACCACGATGAGCCTAAGCATCAGTGTAAAGCTGACAACAACATTAACATGCTAACAGCAAACGTTGTGGCTTCAGAGAATAAAAGACTATTTGAAGTAGGGCTCCATGACTTTGGGGAAAATATCTTTTTTAGGGGTTAAGGTTTGTGCAGATCAAAACTTCAGAGCAAAGTGTTTTTTATGCTGGAGAGAAATACAGTCCTAAAAAATTGCAACTTTTGCCATTTTCTCCTTTTTATTCAGATGGATTAAAGTTTATATCAAGGATTTTCCAAGGAAAGACAAATCCAACAACTGTTTTTAAAATGATGCACAAATGAAATTTAAGGAGAAATACTCTCTGTTGCAAAAATATGAAAAGGCTTAGTAATTAGTAATCTCTGTTAATTATTCTAATACTATGAATTGTTTATAGTATCTGTATCATATTGTATTTCTCTGTAAAGTCACGTAACAAAGCTGGAAGTGGCTGTGTGTCACTTTAAAATAGTCGGAACTGCTCCTTTTCATTCAGAAATTTAATGTTAACAAAATCAAAACACTATAAACTATAAATTAAAGAAATAAACAAAATAAATGCAAAAATGAAAATCCTCTCAGAGCCACACCTTCCACTGTTACTGGGTCAATGAGCTATTGAGGAACATTGTGTTTGATTTGACAGGTTAACAGGCCAATAAATAACAAGGCACCTCGTTTTCTATTGGCCAACGTTTTACCGGTCTCACCATGTCCACAGCTTATATAATTTTATAATTCTTTTTCAGTTTACCAAGGCTAATACACATCTTTACAACTGTTTTTGACCAAGACTGACATTTTCTTCAGAATCCTTCATTTAAGCTTTAATCTTGCACCCCTGAACGGCAATGCACGTGACTTCACTTGACAAATGTACAACATATCTATCTATACAGAGGGTAAATAGATTTTTAGTCATATAAAAAATCTGACATTGAAACTTTACGTGGGTTTGCTTAACTTACATTTTCAGATTAGACTAAGTGCAGCCTCCTACAGAGTATGTCCGTTACATTTAGAAAGCATATGCAAATTCTTTCCAATGCCCACACTGTACAACACATGCAGCGCCTCCTGTTGCCAACTGTTCCTCTCCCAAAACCGATGCCAGTGCTGGTGGATTAGCTGCACATGGTGACGACTTCTCTGCTGGATGCTACAAGCTCTCCATATCGCTGAGGCAGCTACAGTTAAGACCATCTTAGTGTCGTTTCTATAGTGGGCCATCATACAGTATTGCTCTGTGTATGGGGCTAGATCTCGTTAGAGCATGAAGGACTTTCTGCAGCAGGACAAAGGGCAAAACAAGTTCAAATTGAGTTCTGATCACACACTTGACAGATGAACTAGACACAGAAAAGAAAGCTGCTGATTTGACTAAAATAACAAATAAATCCAGAACATACTGTAATCATCATACTGATAGAAAAGACATTTATGTTATCTCTTTGTTGCCTTCATTTGGCCTTTGACTTGGAAGCTGAACTTTGGTAAAACTGCAGAGACAGCCTGACATTAGCCAACACATGATTTTGTTTACTTTGCATAAGAAATAAACCATGAGCAGCTCACTAAAGCACACTATTATTGGACGGGGAATATACAAGAACAAAATGGTTACTACTACATTTCTTTTGCACTTTGAAAAGTCCCTAAGCTTGCCAAGATTTGCCTAAAAAATGAAACATTGTTGTTAAACTGAAAAATTGTAATACAGAGAGCAATTCAATTGACTTCCTTCATCTAAGCCTGGTTCTCGGATGACACAAGTTTGTGAAATTGTCTGTTGCTGATGGACTGCAAAGCGACCGCAGACTCCACTGAGGAGCTGTGCCGCCTGCTCATGAATCAGCTTCACTTTTACCAATGAATGAGTAAAAGAAAACGCAGGCAGACAACAGGACCTTGCACATTTGCGGGGGTGTTCCATCCACACAATCTTTTTTGGTTTTCTAGCAAAATATGCTTGAAGGGTGCGACCTCCTGTCACTGGTGCTGCTGCATGTGCGAGCGCCGAGGCGATAATGAAAGTTTGCCTGTTTAGAGGTCGAGACATCACACTAGTGCAGACTGTGCAGTCCGTCTCACTTCTCAGTGGAAAAACAGCCCACGCTCTCACGGTCCTGCTCACTGCTTTAGGCTCTGTCCTCTGGGTGCGCACTTCACGCTGTGCACTGAGCTCAGCAGGCCACGCTCAACGCCCGCCAAATGGGCTGTGTGCTCCAAACTGCTGAGACAAGACTTCAACTGGCTCTGAGCAAAGAAAAAGTATACTTTAGAGCAGTTTTAACCTTTGAACAACACCTAACAAGGAACATGGGAGAGTACAGAGAGAGGCTAAACACAGGCTGCAGGACGTCTGCACTTTACAGCAAGACTAACTTTTCACATTTAAGCCTGCACTCAGGGTTCTGAGTCAAACACAGAGGCACCATTAATGAACGACAAAGCAGAAAACACACCATTTCAACTTGGCCTATCAACCAGTGTTGTTTTTGTTACTAATCAGTGTCTACAGTGTTTTAATAGTTTAGTTAGTAGGGATGGGACGAGACAGAATTTTCACGAGACGAGACGAGCCACGAAATTGGGTCCACGAGATCAAGACGAGACAAGATTTTTAAATAATTTGCATTAATTGTTTCAATTTAGAATTTAAACAAAGCAAATAAAAAATAATAATAATTTGTAATATTTATTAATGTTAGTTTATTTTATTTTAGTTTAGCTTTACCTTTCATTATATGTATCACCTTGGATTTTTTTTAGTTCAACGATATAAGTTTTGACTGAAATTTATCCGCCCCCCTTGTGTAGCTCAGGCTCCGCCCCCTTCCCCTTTCCTTCACAGCGCTGCCGCTGATTCTTTCATGCTGCTGACAGGGACCAGGAGACTTTTCTACTTTTTACAGTTATTGATGATATAGGCCAAATTATCTCTTTGTGGATCTATTTTAAACTATGTTTAAGTGTGAAAAACACCGCGTTGTTCCCGCGATGTCCGCGCGTATATTTGACGATTATACATTTTTCGCGCTAACTTTTACAATGTTTAGGACTAATTATCTCTGTCAATATTGGTCCAATCTTTACGAAATAAAAACTGAGACAGAGTTTAGACTGTTTTCTGTCAGAATGAGTCTGCTACAAGTCTGTGTGTGGAGGAGAAGATTTACTACAGCTACTCAAAGTTACAAAACTTAATTTCATGACCATGGAAAAATCTCACGAGACAGTTCAGTACGTGTGCGCACAGTATACTCGCGGCACGAGATCTCGTCCCATCCCTAGTAGTTAGAGTAAGAATTTTCACACGTTTTTCACAAATGTCCTTACATCTGTGGCCTGTTCTGTTTTTGACATCACAAAGGATCTTAAACTCCTAGTGTGCAGCCGGCATTAGAAGTTTTTCTGTCACTTTTACTATTTACACTGACTTTTCATCTTGCCACTCACCAAAACATTTCTTAAGTCACTAGTTGAGCTTAAAGCAGAATCAAAAATTGCTTTGGAATTGGGAATCATTTTCGAATTAAACTCCAGGCACTTAAATATTGACATTCTTATTGAGACTGCAAACGTTTGAGAACAAATCTATTATTGTATCATCTTAAACAAGCAGGAGTGAGCACAAAAGGCACAACAAAAAATCTCTGCAGCATCAATTTTGCACCAATTATTTACAATAGCTTTTATAAAGATTGGAAAAAAAGCTCCATCTAGGTAAAATCCCACGTTTTCTTCGCGTCAGCATCTGGAGCTTTATGTAAACGCCTCATACCGTCGCATTTGTTGGAGTGCCATTAGCAGAAATGTACAGTTTCCATGCTAACGCGTCTATACAATGCGCCGCAACACCCACGCCTTTGCCTAAGTGGGCCAAAACCTGCCGAGAGAGTGAATTAAAGTGCTGTCAGAGCTAAAGCCGGGACCACTGGAGGCCGCTGTATTTAAATGGCATTCAGAGGCGGTGTTTTTGGAAAGCCAGGAGCGCCAGGGCTGACTGACATATGTGTGACACCGAAGCATTATGTGTGAGAGGAGCAGGAGTGAGTTTTAGAAAAGGCCTTGACTAAATCCTGTCTGCGAGCCATACGCGGCAAAACACAGACACGCATTTGTATTCCATTAGCCGCTCTCTCGCAATTTTACAGCGCTGTTTGGAGGGAAAACTTTCATTCTGGCTGTAAAAACTCATGAGGCCACACAAGACTTCAAACAGCAGCAGTCAGAGCTAAAGCCAGCCAACGATAAAGATAACTGTGTGAGCATAGAATAGAACAATAGGGTCAGGCAAAACGTTGAATTTTAGATTGTATTGTGAATCTTATTTACAATTCATTCATTCATTTTTGCTCTTGTTAAGTGACGGGAGCCAATCCCAGTGAGCTTGAGCCTTAGGTAGAGAACATTTTAGACCGTGAACAGCTCATTGCAAGGTTAACACACAGAGATAGACACAAACAGACAATTATTCACTCTCTCATTCATGCAGTACGGGAATTTTACAGTGTTGCCACCTGATCGAAACATGCATATTTTGGAAGACGGAAATAACCGGAGAGAATCCACAATAGTATGAGGAGAACATGCAAACTTCACCCAGAAAGATCATGAAATGCTGATTTTAGTCTAACCCTGGATATGAACCCATGATGTCCATACTGGGAAGCCAGAGCTTTTCCCTCTTACGTTATAAAAACATTTGTTTTTAACTCTTTCCCTGCCAATGTGCTCAATGTCGATGTCGTTCTCTCTGATGCACGTGCTGACCAGTCTACAGTCAAATACATGATGCAGCTTCACAGATTCACCAGCAGAGGGGGGTGTAGGGTGAGCACAAGGGTCCAGAGAAGGTCACATGACCAGGAAATTCGTGAGGCTTTTTGTGTGCAATTGGCCGTAATTACGTGAGCAGCTACTTTTGGAGGCCATCTTTTTTTTTTTTTTTTTTTTTTTTTTACAGATTACAGGCAAAACATCTTGAGCTAAAAAAACATCGTTGAGTAAGTTAGGAGCAGATATCTGACTAAAAAAATAATACACTTTCAGATTGTTCAGAGTAAGTAAAACTACTGTATTCCTTCATGTTTGGAGGGTTAAATATAATATATGCCCCGTGAAAGAGGCTGAATCTATAGAATGTTGCACCTTAGCATCGAAGCAAGTTTCTAGTTTGTAAATTTTGTAACTCACTGACAATGGCAATAACATCTATTCTGATTCTGATTCTGAATCTGCATGAAACTGTGGTGCTGCCTTCTCGTCTGTAACACAGCTTTTGTTGGTTTAAAGATGAAAAAGACACTCGTCCTTTTTGTTTTAATCATGTAAACCTCGTATTTATTTATTTTAAAGACATTGTTTCATTGTAGTGCTTAATATTCTTCCACAAAAAAGTAGAACAGAGGAAAAGAATTAACAAAAAAGAATCCAATGTATTAAGCAATCGAGCATTCATCAGTTCAGTTAACCGTAAATGAATTTGGTAGAAAATCTGTCAGAAATAAAGATGTAAGACCTGTGCAAACATTTTTAGGATATACAACGACAATTTACATTTTTTAGACTTTTTAAGATCCCGAAGAAACGCTGTAGTGAATATTTATGGTTGTGAGCTGCTTTGCATTAACCGATATCAACACGAACATGAAAGAACAAACTGAAGCTAGTCCGAGTAAAGACCAAAGGCAGAACGCAGCACATTATAAGAGACAACTAGAAAGAAGCAGCATTTCCTAAACTCGCACTGGGGTCAGCTTTTAGCAAAACACAGATCCATTCCTCTAAGCGGTTCTATCTGAATCTGACAAGTGCATTAATAAAACAGGAGAAACACAAAACATTTTCAGCCTCTTTCAGTGATAAACAGCCTCGTGTTTGGGAAGAATGTAGGCCAAACGCTGCCTGTTGTTTTCAGATTCACACTAATATAAACTGGTTTCAAAAGCTCACTCTGCTTTCCAGTTTCCACCTGCTTCTGTGACCTTTGCATGAAAATTAACTGCAAACTCCAACACATTTCTGTAAACTTTAGTCGAGCAAAGATGTCATTGAGTTTTTTCACACTTTTCTCTCGGTGAATCTGCATTAAAGCTGGAATACATGTTTTGTGATGTGTTATTAAACAGAAAATTGTCTTTCCTGTACAAGCAGCAATTTGTGAACAAAATCAGACCATGTGCACTGTGTGAATCGAACAACAAACTATTTTATCATTCAAAGCAGCGCTAGGGATGGGCAACATTGTGATAAAAATCGAATCGTGAGCTCATCTCTGTGACAATCTGCAATCCTTTGTCTGGTCAAAAACTAATCTAACTCTCATGTTAGTCAGCCTCAGACAGCCCGATCTTGCCCCTTTGTCTTAGCCGGTCTTAGTCTTGGTCTTAAGTATTCCTCTGTTGGCCACTAGTGGCTCTCTCCAAGCTCTATACACTGTCAGTGTAGAAGGTGTGGCTCCAGCCAGATGTGAGGGGGTGCAGTTTTTTTCATTGAACCTGACACATGCTCACGCCTGTGACAAGTGGGCAGCTGCTTTAGGATTACAGGCAAAAGAGAACTGTAGCAGCAGCTTCAGTTTGGAAAAAAAACTGTAATAATAGAAATTTATTTGGTGAAAGTCTATGTACTTGACAGACTTTAACAACTTTGTCTAAAAATTTGTCTTTTCTTTTACATAAAGCTTGTTGACTTAATAAAAAAGATAATCAGATGTGAGAGTGAACATGGGTCAGTGTGAATGCTATGGAAAGGCCAAAGAGGCCATCATGTATTTTTTAAACCATTTTTTATGTGTCAACACGTTAAAAAAATGTTGGCCTCATTTTTAGACAAAGTTGTTAAAGTCTGTCAAGTAAATAGACTTTCACCAAATAGATTTCTATTATTGCAGTTTTTTTCCCAAACTGAAGCTGCTGCTACAGTTCTCTTTTGCCTGTAATCCTAAAGCAGCTGCTCACTTGTCACAGGCGTGAGCATGTGTCAGGTTCAATGAAAAAAACTGCACCCCCTCACATCTGGCTGGAGCCAGACCTTCTACACTGACAGTGTATAGAGCTTGGAGAGAGCCACTAGTGGCCAACAGAGGAATACTTAAGACCAAGGCTAAGACCGGCTAAGACAAAGGGGCAAGATCGGGCTGAGAGTTGCCATGTTTTTTTTTTTCTTCTTGTGAATTTTGACAGTTGTGGGATGACTTTTTCAGCTTTTGTGTCTAATTAGAAGTAAATGTTTGGCCATTTTTCAGGTTTGATTAACTAAAATATGTTTATCAATGACTGAAACATGGATTTTTTTGTATTTCCATGTCTTAAAAAGTCGTTTTCAGTGTTAAAAATACAATTAAAATATGCCAAAATTATCAACTCTTGTTTTGCGGCGACACGTCATATATTTTTCTGAAAAGCAGTGGTAGATGGTTTTCTTTTGTCTTCATTTTTTTTAAGACTTAGTCGCTTGTTTCCCTCTAAATATCTGGTCAGCCTTTGACAACTGGATTTAGCCAATGAACAAACCGTGAATCGTGATCTGGCCCCGAGAAAATCGCGATATTAATTTTTTGCCATATCGCCCAGCCCTAAGCAGCGCTCTAATTGGCTGAGCTTTGGTGGTCCACTTGTGGAGCGTTCAGACTGGTCAGCTTACATGTTAAGTCAATGTAAACTCATGTCTTGAGCCGTCCAGCGACTTTGTGGTACAAATTTGAACTTAGCACGTCGAAATTTGCTTGTTCGGTTGGGCTGTGCTGAACTTTCAAGCGTGTGAACGCGGCATCCAATACTCAGACACTGCTCTGTGACTTCAAGAGGAAAGAAGGACTGTTTACTGAAGTCCTTTAATAACTTTTTATTATTGAAAGGTCACTTGTTTTAAGGCTTTTCTCAAAAGCTAGGTTGCTCATTGCTCTAAAAATTTAGCATGCTTTGACACGGTAAAACATGCACATTGTTGTGTTTAAACCACAACGGTACTGACGCAACCATGGAGGAGTACAGAGAAAGGCTTAAAAAGGACACTGTATGCAGGAGGAGAAAGTTGTGCGATCGTTTTATAAAGGCAGCAAGCCTCCATCTCTCTCCCTTCTTCTCTCTCTACATGCAAAACAAAGCCTTTTGCAAACAAGCAGGAGTTTCTTTTTGTTCCCAAACGCCTCGACGCGCATTGGAGCGCTTTGGGCACCTATTTGGGTGTCAACTTTGAAAATGTTGTGTGTCAAAATACGCTTTAACGTAGGGCTGGGCGATATGACAAAAAATTAAAATCATGATTTTTTTTAAGCCAGATCACGACTTTGATTGTATCACGATTCTTGTAGACAGTTTATTTTCATATTGTCTTTGAGGTGATTACAGTTCACTATCAACAGCTAAACCCAGCTGCCAAAATCTGATCAGTGTTGCCAGATTTTCAGAGAGAAACAAGCAAATTCAGCTCCTCAATATAAGTTAATAAAAGAATCGATTAATTAGAACATTGTGTGTGCTGCAAAACAAGTGTGTTTTTATTACTTTAATAGCAACTTTTAAAACAAGCTAAAAATCCATACATTTCAGTCTTACATTTCCATAAATCAAATCTGAAATTTTTAAGATTCATTCCTTTTATGAACTAAAAGCGCAGTCCAAAAGAGACTTCAAAAAAGAAGCCCAAAGTTGCTGTAAAAACGTGGATTCAGCAACTCGGAGACTAAAAGGAATAGGTTGGAAAAAATAGTCTATATTTGAACAGACGGATGCATCAAATAGAGAAAAAGGGAAATCACGGTTTGACAATTTCATCAAAAAAGCAGATTGTCACAGAGACAAGCTCACGATTCGATTTTTATCACAATATTGCCCAGCACTACTTCAACATGCACATTTAGACGCTTAAACGCTGTCTGGTGTGAACGCAGCATTAGAGAATTGTGATCAAAACAAAATACGTGATCTGGCTCATCTTCAGTGTCTCGTCTTAAACTTTAAACTTGGTTGTTTTTTTTTTACAGTGTGCGTATTTAAATGAGCATTTGAAAGCCAGAACAGCCAATTATCGCTGCCGTGTGGTGGTTTTGGGCTTTGGCAATGATTTATAGCCAATTAACGGCTACATTACAGGTTGTCAACACGCTGCAAGGAGGAGAGCGGCGATAAACTGCAAACGTTGACCCAGAATTAAAACAACGCTGGCCCAGAATGACATAAATGCGAGTTAGAAGAGAGAGCTGAGGCTGGAGAAGGACACTAGACTTTAGCGAGAGCCAGATTTCAGCGGCAGCCAAGTTAAATTGTCCCTGTGGCGTGAGCTGCAAGAGAAACCCAGTACAAATGAGAGAATTAGGAGTCATTATAAACAAACGACTGAAGGATTTGCGGTTATTATTACGCAGTCGACAAAAGCAGAAGGAGATTTCAGTGAGATTTTCATACAGTCTGCAGCTTGTTCTTTGCACTAGATTTCATGTTAGGAAAGAAGTTAGACAACACTGCACTTTTCAGCGAAGAGACTAAACAGAAAACTAATTCTGTGAGAGCTTAAAGGGCCAGAATTATCATTTATATAATGTGTATATGGCACATGGTTTCAAAGTGTGTTTTATAGTGACCAGAATGGCGTTATCAATAAGGGCACAAACATGACATTGTTTGTTCTTTGTAACTGGGGAATGTGTTGCTGCTGGAATGGAACATTGTGAACGGGAAACTGTGAAGTCTTCCCAGCTGAATGAACTGGATGGAATTGGATTTATGGAGTGTATTTTTGAGAGCTACGAGGGCACAGCTCCATAGTACATTTGTATTATTTATACAACGCTCGTCCCTGAGGTTCTTCTGTCCCGACTCTGATGGAGCTGTTCAGTCTGTACTTCAGTCAGAGCATCACAAACCCTACAGGCTTTAAGTCTTTATCAGGACAGACAGTTTATTCATGTGTTCACTCTACACTGAGGTGCATCTGGTTTGCATTAGGTCTACAGATAATCGTATTTAATTAGGGCTGGGCGATTAATCGCATTTGCAATTATATCGCGATATGACAAGACGCGATTATGTAATCGCAGTGACGTGCGATTATTGCCCACGTGCGTTTTGTTTTTGAAGTAATTGAAGCGCCGCGTGTGAGTGCGGCCGTGTGACTGCAGCGCCTCCGGTCTGCAGCTTCATGTTACGCTCCTCCGACACCTCCGTGTGCTTGTGCTTCACTTTTCTCTCTGTAATTCGTGTGCTCATGAGATCAACCACATGTAATGATAATACCAGGCTCACAGGTGTAAAACTGTGCTTTGTGTCAAAACTACAGCAAAGGATTTGGGCTTAAAGCGGCGGTGAACAAGGTGAGCCAGTAGCCCTCGCTGTACTCGTTCTTTCTCTCTTTTCTCCACTCTCTCCGCGAACTCTCTTCGTTAGTGACACGAAACAAAGACATAATAGTTGTTTCAGGTGAATGTCTATCGCTTCTCGTTGCCTTTTAGCGCGTATGTGCGTGAGCCTCTGACTTCAAAATCCCACCGCGTTACGAGTCCGCGCTGTAACATAAAGTGGTCCGCGGTGACGCGCTGCCAAACGAAGGATAAACTATTTAATTCCAAACACGGAGCACTCCGGTTCTCTGCGTGGACAGGGACAGGTAATCGTCCCGCCTTCTGTCCTGTCTGTGGAGCGTTGGATGAGCGAGTAGTTGAGACGGAGGGGGGGAGAAGGAGAAGCAGAAGCAGCAGCAGCAGCAGCAGTCGAGAGCCGTGCGTAAAGTTAAAGGGGAACACACTTAGCTTAATATGAAAGCATATTTTACACTGAGTAGCTCTGTAATGAAATATAAGTTACAGATATCACTTATTTGAACTGAAATAAAAATGAACAGTGAATGAATTTGCACAAGTTCAGTATAACTGGTTCATGTCTGTAAAAAGCAGAGCTGGTTAGGCTATAGCCTATAGTTTTATCCACCTTCACAATTAAACGAGTTAATTAATCTTGTTGATCTAATCAGTGTTGGGGGTAATGCATTGAAAAAGTAATTAGTTACTCATTACTTTTTGAAAATGTAATTAGTTACACTACTTAGTTATTGCCTCAAGAGAGTAACTTAGTTTTGGATTACTTTGTGTGCATTATTGCAAACATCAATCAAAAATGGGATTTAAAATTGTATCATTGGCATTTAAACAAAGGCAAACAACAAAAGAGTTGCTTAGATTCAAATTCAGTAATAAAATCAATATTAAAAATGATTCTGTGCACTGTTCCAGCTGCAGATCTGTGTCTCTGTTGTTTTATCTCACACAATAAGTCACTTTTGTAGATTTTTTTTTTTTTACTTAAAAGTGAATAAGAGTATTTTGGTAGTAACTGTATTTAATTACAAGTCTTTTCACAGTAACTAAGTTACACTACTAGTTACTCAAACATGTAATTACAGTAACTAAGTTACACCCAACACTGGATCTAATTTAGCCAAAAATCATTTCACAGGTACATTTCTAGCAAAATGTAACAATTCTTATAATAATTTGTTGATTTTGTGTTACTTTTGCTCTTGTCTTTATGCTGTGGGAGAAAATCGCAAAAAAAATCGCAATCGCAATATTTCCTGGAAAAAATCGCAATTAGGATTTTTGGCTAAATCGCCCAGCCCTAAATCATGTGAAAATATCGCAGGCACACATCCTCTCATTTGTGATCAAACAGACACAGTTTATGGATAATTTCTACAGTTTCTGCCTGATCACTAAAGCTTTGAAGTAGAGATGTTTATGGTTTAAATGTGACGAAAGGCTTAACCGAGTGTGTGTCTTTGACCGATTAACAAACACAACATACAACTGTCCATGAACAGCTCTGATGTCTGTCAGACTAGAAAATAAAACTGCAAAAACCGTGTTTCTCTCATAAGGATTGAGCAAACTCTGCAGTGGAATCCAAACTAATACAAGCAAACCTACAATTATTATAATAGCCACCACTATTATGAGAAAACATTTTAGTACATGTTGCATGGCCCAAACTTTGCATTACTGAAATTTCACTTTTTCCATTGAGCATTTACAACATCTCTGAATATACGTGTTACATTTTTGTCAAATAAAGAGCTGTAAGAGTAATATTTTGAGACCTGAAGCCTCTGTTATGACAAACTTATTCATAGTGGCTTAAAAGTGCCGCCTGTCCCACGTCTGAGTCAGAAGTGAAAGGAGCGAGCGCTGGTTCTGTCAGGATTAGACGAACCAAAACTCTGACCAAACCCACGAAAAGCAGCCCACACAAAGCTTTTGACTGGAGCACAGTTAAAATCACGGAAATGTAAAAATTTCTCCCAGATATTTATTTCTTTGACCTAAAATGACGACATGGAAAAATGACGTCTGTTCAGTGAATTATGTCCCTAAAACACAGACATATTTTCATTGAAGGCTGTCTTTAGGATTCTAACAACGACAAATACAGATGTCACATCAAGTATTTGCAAAAACAATAAAATGTTTAATATGGAAGTCATGAGCTTGTGAGCAGATGTGGATATAGTGTAGCCAATATTTGTACTGAAGTAAGAGTAAAATTACTTTAGCAAGATATAACTAGTAAGTGCACAACAAGAGTAGCTCTGTAGACAAAATATATATTGTACAATTTTAAGAACGTGTAATGAAAATAATCTTTAACGGTGCACTGCGAAACTTTCTGGAGGTGAAAAGGCAAGGCAAGGCAAATTTATTTGTATAGCACAATTCATGCTCAGAGCAACTCAAAGTACTATGCAAAACAGTAAAAATACATCAAGATGACAATACAAAGCAGGCAAATTGTTAAATGTTTGTCAAAAATCATCTGCATAATCCAATAGAAATACTGTAGAAAGTAAAAACAATGCTTTGATGGATATAGATAATCTTAATGCTGATAATGTAAAATGTAATGTTGTAATGTAATGTTTTTTAGTCCATCAAAACATCCATATTAACAAAACATGCTTTTGTTTAAAGGTGGGGAGCTGATTTTCACACTGCAAACATGATTTAGATATTAAATCTGACAACTTCCTTTCTTAAGTCAACTACACAATTCACTGGAGTTAGAAAAAAAAAAACTTTAGGACATTCTGAATAGCTCTAATTACATTTTATGCCATTATGTGAAAAAATACAACTACACTAACCACCTTTAGAAACAAACATGAGCGGGTCAAATAACAATCTGTATTGTGGTCATACAAGCCAGATGCAGTTTTCTTGTATTATTTATTTTGTGTAATTAAGAAATCTAAATGACAAAATGTTTTTATTCAAGTCTGTTTTGGCCAAAAAGCTACACAGAACACTTTTAACAATAGTTAAGTTACTTTATCAAATTATTACTAAAGCACAGTAGTAGAGGTAAAAGTGTTACTACAAAAGAACATGTAATGAGGACATAATCTTTAACGACAAATACGATGTTTTAATTGCATTGTCCTTTTAAAGATGGGCTTGAGCTCTTTTTAAAATCTGCATTAGAATTCAAAAAAGTATAATAAAGCTTACAGGTGTTTCTCACCTTAAGAATTGAGTTAGAGCTCCATCTACCGGCTTTTTACAAACAACCAAACCAATCATGCCTAATAGAGGGATTGTTTGTTGATCAAAATGGGAGATATGTGTGAAATCAGATCGCAGAAAGAGCCGCAGCTGATTAACACTAACCAGCAAGAGTTTATCACTGCACAAAAACAAAAGTTAAATCTAAATCTGTGAATAGTTTAGTTTAGTCTTTATTTGAAGGGACAATGTACAGAGACATAATGCTCATAAAACAAAGAGGATCTGCACCAGATTATAGCTAGACAGCTAGTTTCCATCTGCAGTCCCTGAATGAAATTAGTCTTTTTGACTCATACACATTACATTCAGGTGAGTGAAAAAACGCAGAGACAAACACTGTCAGACCAATTCAGTCTTGATCCAAACAGCTGCTATTTTTATCAAAGAAGTTTCTCCAGCCTTCTACAGGTGACATGCGCAGTAGAGCGGAAAGTGACGATAATTCCTCTGCTGCAGAAATGCTCAAACAAAGTTGTATGATTTATAGACCTAAAACAATGCAGAAGAGCTAAGAGGAAATTCATAACTAACAGTGTTTTCTGAGGAAATAATATCTCACAGACAAGACCTCCAGATGTGTTTTTGATGAGGAAGCAATGCAAACTCAAAGTCAATTGTTTGTTTTTCAGCTGGAGAAGAAAAGCAGAGTTCATCATAAATACAATAGTGACACATTTAGCTCATTTTCTAAAGTTTGTGAATAACAAAATAATGAATTAGCTTCAGGACAATGCACAACTCTCTGATTTTGTCACAACACTGTATTCAATAACAAAATGTACTCACTGTTACAAATCAAACTGGAAGAATAAATAACAAAAAAGCCGTCTGAAGTTTCTAATCCAGACAAAACAAAACTACACTAATGAATAGATGAGGTGTAAGAAACTCTCCTTTAATTGCTCAGTGATTTTCTCTAACACAGAATCAGCCCAGGCAGCAAAATCTGATCCCCATTGTTTTCAAACTTTCTGCAGCCGTTGCCAAGGTCCCGACTCGACCGGAGCGGTGTACTGAAACAGCAGGAAAAACTGTATTGTAATAAATGGAAACATATGGAGTCTGGCTGAAGTTACACACGCGACAGAAGGAACGGCTAGCACAAGTTATGCTTAAGCCAGTACTGAGGCAAACTCCAGGACATCTCTGGCTGGATCCTCCACGCTTCTTTAACTGCATTAAGTCACTACATTTGGGTGAATAGCTGTATTGTGTCACTTTACCTTGGGCCGGTTTGGTTCACATGACCAGAGAGTGATGTTGTATCTGCAGCTCCAACACAATCTGACCTTTATGTGGTCTGCCTCGAGTCCTGACAGCATAACAACTCAAAATACTCCGGAAAAAGTCAACAGGACAAGTTAAGAAAGAGCATTTATGTTGCTCTACTGTAGTTCAGGTCATGTGCAAGGAACCTTGTGTGAAATTTTATAACTTTTTGATTCTTTGATTTGCAAAAACAGAAACCATTTTAAGAAGTGTTTGTTGATGCACATTTTACTCTTTGTCTGTGTATCTTGCTACAATCGAAATACTATGCTATATTCAGACCGGACAACGTCAGAGCGTCCAAAGTGTCCAGTTTACATGTTAAGTCAATGTAAACCTACGTCTTGAGACGTCCAGCAAATTTGCGGAGCGAATTGGCGTCTATCGCGTTGAAATTCGCTTGTTTGGGGCGTCTGCTGATGTCACTTCTTGCGAATAGCCGCTCTAACCAGCGGCGGACACTTTGGCCGCCTCATCACGCGTCTACGCCCAAGTTGGGCTCTTCTGAACTTTCAAGTCCACTCTCGCATCCCCCAATCAGACACTGCTCTGCTCTCACAACAAGGGGAAAATAGGATTGTTTATTAAAGTCTTAACTTAAATAAACAAATGGTTGCTTGTTTTGGGGCTTTTTTCAAAAGCATGGTTGTTCGTTGCTCTGAAATTCTGGCAAAACAAACAATATGACATGATGCTTGTTGCTGTATTTAAACCACTGCGCTACGACGTAGCAATGAATGAGTATAGACACAAAAAACATGTGTTTTCACCAAAAAGCACTAAACTTACACAACTTTTGTTACATTTCTGACATAAAATGTATTTGATTAAGCTCATGACATGTTTGTAATCTGTTTGGATAGGTTAGTAATTATTTCAATGTTAGTTTAGTTGTGATTAATTGATTAACTTGTTGCAACCTCATGGCTTTTGTTCGTACAGTTTTCTAACTTTAACTTATTATTTAACCACTTTATTCATTCCACATGCACCAAATGTTAGCTACTTAAAACTGTATTTCAACAAGAACATCACAGAAGCCAACGTGCAAATAGTGTAAGAATTGATTTCATAGTGTCTTCAAACAAAACTCTGATGCTCAGCAAAAGATGCAGGCTAAGCAAATAGACTTCCTAACATCAACTTTCCACAATATTTAGAACCCAGCATAACCTACGCTGTTGTATATTCTGTACTTGTTCCCTCCCTGCCTGCCAGATTTTCTCCGTCCGGACTGACTCTGCCTTTTATGGGAAACAGACAAAGGACCCGGCTGGTAGTAAAGAGTAGAGACAATACAAAGAGCTGCAGGGCAAAAAGCAAAGCACAAACTTATTAGGATGCGTCTGACGTGACGTGAGGGCGCGTGCTGCCAACACTTCTAATTAGCTTTACTTTTTACGCGAAGAAGAAGAAAAAGGTTGAGTTTTAAAGAGATGAGTCAACACCGTAGGACGCGTCAAAACTGTGAAAGAAGAGGTCAAGTCTTTGCACAAACACAAAGTAACTCAAAACAGATGATTTTAGCAAAAGAAAATACATGATTATAGCGGTAAACTTTTGGAATAGTGTCACGGAGCAGGCGTGGCGCTAAAGCAGGGGCTGTACCGGGTTATTACACACAAAAGCCATCAACAAATGTATGTAGAAATATTGTTTATGCGAAATGGTAGCATAATATAAGAGGCTTTTAATTGCAGGACTTTTTATTGGTTGTAATTGTGATTATTATGGCAGGAGAAAGTGGCTGCAATTTAAGTTTTCATACCACAGTCTAAAGTTTCTTCGCTAAGTTGCACATGGACTGACTAAAAGCTTTTGTATGTACTTGGGCCGTGTACAGTCGCCCTGCCCCGGTCCAAGCCTGGTCCACACGCAACTGGTGAAGCCACAACTTTTCCCCGCATGCCTCCCGTTTCTTGTACCTTCTTGTCCGCTGAGTCCGCCGGCGCCTCCCGCAGATCCTCCGAGCAGCAGAAAACAGACAATAATAATGAAGAAATGTCCGCATGTCGCCAGTGAAATGTGGGCATTTTTCTGCCTATGTTTACTGTACATCCCTGTGACCCTCGGAGCCGCCGTCCTCCCTTTCCTCGCGCTGTTCTGCTCTGTCTGCCTCCGCCGCGCGAGGCTGGATCCAACAAGCTGCGCGCGCTCGGGGAAGCCACGGGTGTTTCCGCTAGGCGCTTTCAAAGTAAAACGTGCTTTTTTTTTGTTATTGTGGAAAGTATTTCTTTGTGACACATACATATTTACGTTCTACAAACATAATTATTCTATTAATTTGTACAATGTTCAAAAGTACACTTTTTTTTTAATTAAATGCCCTATTTATTTATTTATTATAATATTTGAAAAGTGTATAAAGCTCAATTACTGGATGCACACAGGCTAAGAATGAAATGTGGAGAGAAAAGAGATAAATTTGCAAATTTAATTAAGGATCGGATAGGTGATTTTCACACTGCAAACACGCTTTAAGTTTTAAATGTTACAATTTCCTCACATAAAACCTTCAACACATGGTTACTATCATCCATATTCATTTTGGTTACAATTACGACTTATAAACGTCTTTTCACAAACAACAAAGTGAAAATGGAGAGGACTACCCAAGCTCAGCCAATCAAAGAGCTGCATTCAACTCCTGATCAAAACTAAAATTCTTCATTATTCTGTTCAACAGTAGGCCTACTCGGAGGTCTAATTTGTTTTCACAAGGTGCTGCATTTATCATGTACTTTCTAATGGAAAAAACAAAGTTTACCAATTTACAACTAAAAAAGTTAGTTACCCAAACTTTAAGAGTTGAATCATGCAAGCCAGCAGTCCCCAACTTTTTTTCTTCTAAGGATCAGGGGTCTCATTTATGAAGCCGGCGTACGTACAAAATTGGGTCAAAAGTACGTGGGAGATTACGTGCGTGGTTTCCTGCGTCAGTTTTGGGATTTATGAAAAGACGACTTGACGTGGGATTTTGCGGGTGGGACCGCAAACTCTGGGGCTGCCGTACGCACTTTCAGAGATGAAGCAGGAGGAGATCTGTGTTTAGTGGAGGCATTCTGAGGAGGTTTGTGTTTAGTGCACATGAGGTACATGACTTTTGTTCATATTTCCAACAAATATAATAACTTTAATTTAATCACAACTACTTTGTGGAAAATGAAGCTTAGGTCAGTGTTGTCATTTAGAAGCCGTGCTTACGTGCACGGGAGCGTATGATTCACATTGTTTTATTTAGAGAATCTGAAGCAATCTGGACATTAAGTTCATAAGTGCGCTTTATAACAAAGGTCCTGTGATCACGCACGAGTGGCTCCCTGCTCTCTCACACACGGTTTATCCAGCGCACACACATCATCACCACATACGCGCGCATACACACACATCACGGCATACGTGCGCGCACAGACACACTTATCACGGCATACACACGCGCACAGGCACACACATCGCTGTAGCAGTGTGGATAATATCCCACTCCACGCGCGCACTCAATCGTCAAACCTACAGCTTACCTCGCTGCCTCTTTTCATCCTCACGTCTCACACACAGCACACCCCGGTCTCTCGTCAGCTCACGCATATGTGCACGCTCAAACTTCCACGTGCACTTATAACATTACGCATATGAAATATATCCCGTTGTTGTGCGAGCTTTAACAGTAAAGCACAGTTCTAAACTAAAGTCATCACATCTAAAACAGGGCGATAAGTTTGTCAGAGGAGCACTGTTCACGTCAGAATCCTCTCTGCTGCTGCTCCGTCTCTCTCTCCTCCCTTTTCCTCCGTGTGTCAGTCAAACAAACTGGCTCATTATCGGTTCATGAATATATATATGACACTTAGCATGGACCTTTTATGCTGAAAAGAGGCGTGAAGAGGGAGTGACGTGAGGCGGGGTCCGGTGCGCAGATTTCTTTCCAGCTGTGCAGAAAAGTGACGAGGAAATGACCTGCAGGAGTGCGTACGGAGGCTTTTGTAAATCTCAACTTTCTTTTACGTAAATGAAAGTTGGATTTTGCCGCAAAGTACTTTTTCACGCACTGTTTGATAAATGAGACCCCAGTACAGTCACAATATTCTTTTCCAGGGACCGGTCGAGGTTGAGTAGTGCCAGTAACAACAACTTAAATGCATACGACTGATTGCTGTGTCTATTTTTAGCTCCTATTGCTTGAATTTGCTGTTTATTGACAAACAGATGTCTCTCATTCCGGTTCATACCTGATTGAAACGGCTAGACGACGTCCCATTTCACAGTTTTATTCAAAGAAGTTTCCCCATGTAATCGGAAACGCAGTAGGGCGGAAAGTGACGTTGACCAAAAGTCCATCTATGTAGGCCTTATGTAAACACTTAGCCTACATCTCTCAAACTAATTCTTACAAAGAAAAACTACAATATGTCTCAGAACTTAAGCTATAAACCACCTTACTGACTTGTTGCCCCATGTTAAAATTATACTTCCGTGCTTGTGTTTATTGGCCGTAACCTCTGTGTGCAGATGGGCCTGAGCCACTGCAGAAGCACCACCTGTTGTTGGACTATCAATGAGGAAGTTAATCATCCTGTTAAGATGCAGCTGTTTGCCTGTTGCTGCTGGATCGGGCTCGAACTCACGAAGCTCTTTAACACAAATCATCCAAACAACAACAGCACAACCGCTTTTCATCGCAGATTTCTAAACGCACTTAAAATTTCTACCGTTTTACGACACGCTCTTTTATTTTGAAACCGCGTTAGGCTAACTTCCGGTTTAACGGCGCTGCTTGAACGAACGTCTCGTAACATCCAAAGTTGGCATTATTGCTCTAAAAATCCTAAAAAATGCTAATCATGGAAAGGAAGGCGGTATAATAAATTGAATATTAGCATGATTGTGATGTCGAAATGTGTCAAATGAAATATGCTAATGCTCTAAAATAGTAATAGAGTTGTTGAGCGTTCGGGGAAATATCAATTAAATGAAGTGTAGCCAGCGGGCTTTCTGCAGCAGGCATGGCGGGGCATCACTCAGTCCTGTGATAATGAATATAAATAATTCATCCAATTGCCTTTTAATGACGACCAAAATAGCATATTCATAACACCATGAATCAAATCCAACCAGCTTTTGGACCAATTTACATAATTCTGTGATCTGTGAGACCGTGGATACATTACACGTATTTGAAATGTGCAAACAGGGACTAATGTGTGTGACAGTCTGTGGACAGAAGATAAACTGTGCATGGTGTGGATCTGCTCATGCGCAAACATCATAACAAAGTAAGCTGCATAGGGCTGCACGATTAATCAAATAGTAGCCCTTTTAAAGAATGAGATTAAAAAAAGACTGCAATTAGAACATTAAAATTTTGAGTTTACTGTAAATATTTTATGCAATTTTATTTTCTAAAGTATTGTTTGGTATTGTTTGTCTTTGTTCTTTGCAATAAGGGACTCGGAAAATGAGCTCTGAGCTATAGAGGTATTTTCGGTCAACGTCAACAGCCTACTGCGCATTCTTTACGCAGAAAGAGCCACTCTCCATCTGCTTAACTGGGGAAACTTCTTTAACTAAAACTTCAAAACGGGACGAGAGCAGCTGTTTGAATCAGGTCTGAACTGGTCTGACAGACGTCTGTCTCCTGACGATTGAGACAGTGTTTTTCTCGCCGTTTTTTTCACTCACCTGAATCTAACTTTTAGTTAGGTCGTGGGATCGAATTTCATTCACAAATGTTGATTTAGCAGCATAACTTTTGTTTTCACACAGTGATAATCTCTTGTAGCCTACTTAGCTGACAACGGTGCTTCTTCAACTTGTTTCCACTGTTTGTGTCTATGAGCGACGACTCTTTCTATTTGCCTGAGCAGCCAGTCCCCTAGCGGTATGACAGACACTTTACAAGCCGTGAGGGCCGGGAGCGGAGCACCGAGGTTCAATTTGGGCAGCCTTTCCGAGTGCTTAGTCAACCAATCACAGAAAACCCGGAAAACAGCGACACAATGTTTTCGTAAACATGTAGTGCGAGGATTTTTTCATTTTGAAGCCCCTCAACACGGTTTGCTGCTCAGGTTCTAAGGAGTTGATACGTTCATTGTTCAAAACCGGAGCACGGGCCGAATCAGCTACGTTCGCCTTCTTGAATGTTCTGAAATGGGGCCTGCAAGCAACTTCCGACTTTTTAGTGTCACGTGTCAGAATCGCCGTGCTTGATTGGATCATCCTAACATTGGACGGAAAAATTTTGGCCGAGGCTCCAGTTTCAGACCCTTCTGTATTCAAACAGAATGTAACAGAATGTAGGAGGGAAGGACTGGTCAGGCAATCGTTCCACAGGTCGGGTGCACGCCTATCGCCCGCGTTGATAAACAAAAAATATCCCTCTATTACATATGAATGCGACATCGGTTGCACCTAACAGGGCAACAATGTTTAATGTTTTGTCCTTTTCAAAAAAAGTAACTAATAATAACATCAGTAAAAGTCGTTTAGCGTTGTCATAAAACTAAAAGTTCAAACTTTTGACAACCCTCATGTCATATATATATACACAGTATATATAGTTTTATTTAAAAAAAAATTTATTTCACACAAACGTCATGAAAGACACTTTTTACAAATTAATTTAAAAAGATTGATAAATGTAAGAAATAGCCCATTAGGTCACAGTTCATATTTATTCTTAAAAAGCACACTCAGGTGGCTCACAAAATAGGAGTTAAGTTTAATTTGATTTGAAGACGTGTTATTTGCTTTTTTATTTAACGACAAAGACAAACTCCAAAACAAATTTCAGTCTTGCTGTCATTAGCTACCATAACTCTCTGGGACTTCCTATCCAAAGCTTTCCTGGAGAACTTGGCCCGTGCGCGGACCTCGGATCGGCTTATACTCCGCAGTGTTAGTCAAAGCATGAAGGCTGCTTTATTGTCTGTTCACTCCTATTCTCCCGCTGAACGCCGCTCTCATGCCCGCTGTCATTGACTTTGGAATTATAGCGAGGATTTAGACTCAGCCGGCAGGGAGGCGTCAGGGATAAGGGCAGATTTATTTCTCCTCATGTGGAAAACGCTGCCTGCCATAGGACCACTCGAGTGACTCTTATCCAGCCGAGGGGACAGCGGACATTGGGCTCTTTCTCTGAGCCGCTGCACAAATGATCTGCGGGGTTTTTGTCTCTGCCACTTGTTACGCTCAAAGGTCAAAAAGCTTAGGAAGGACATATTTAAACCCACTGTCTTGTTCTCGAAGGGTGAAAGCGTTTGGACAAAAGACATTGAAATGGTGACACAATGATTTACTGACCAAAGGCAAAGAACTGTATCCACAATGTGTAAAAGAATTTAAAAGTCTTGCTCTAAATTCAGATGATTATGGGTTTATACTCTTTTGACATTGTAGAATGAGTATTTAAGGTTAAGGCAGGACTGCTTATATAGAATAATCACACCTATTTAAATCAATGGAATAATTTTGTTTTGTCACAATTTAATTCTTGTCTCAATTCAGGGAGTATGATTCTGATTTGATTTTTACTTTGTTTCTGTGAATTTTCTAAGATAATGTTATATAAAAAGTGAATATTCCTGGGTCAATTTTGGTGAAACAAAGACATGACAAAGTTCACCTCAGTAAGAACATAACGACAATAAGTTGCAGATTTTTGGTCGATGTCACTTATCAACCTAGTGCCCATGCTCCATGCAAAAAGGTCCGCCATCCATCTGCTTAGCTGGAGAAACTTCTTTGAATAAAACAACAAAACAGGACGAGAGCAGCTGTTTTGATCAAGTGGAATCAACTTCACTGGAATCAACCCTTTCCTAACAGCATGAAAATGACAAAAGAAGGAAAGAAAAAGAAGATCTTGCCTGGAAAATCCAGATGATATATAAAAGTCTATATATGTCTTCTGGCCACCGTGTCCCTCTTTTGAATTTCAGTGGGCGTGATTGACAGGTTAATTGGCTCTGTGCATGAAACTTGTTTATGTTTAAATAGCTAACTTCTGTACATACAAGCATTTCCTGTTAGCAATAGCAGATAGATACAATTACGACTTATTTTAAACACACAAGTGTCCTCTGGTGAATTATTCTTCTTATTTGTTAAGTCTTTAAAGTGTTAAAGTGAACTGAACAGGAAATGCTCGTATGTACAGAAGTTAGATATTTTGAACACAAACAAGCCAACTGCTGTTCTGTGCACAGAGACAATTAGCCGACACGTATCGTCTCCTGTATAAAAAACAACGTGGCTGTTTACGACAAAAAAAAAAAAAAAACATGGGAAAATATAGACAATTTTTCACGTTGAACTGAAAAACAGCAGGTTTCTGCAGAATCAATGAGCGAAGCAAAAATTAGCTTCAGCGTGAGGTGAGTGAAGTTGGATTTTGGTCTAAATGACAGATGACCAATTAACTCCTTTGTTTCATGTAGGTCAGGAAAATAAACTAATGCTTGGTTTGTTGTGGAGTTAATCTTAATAATAAACTTGTCTAAATGCCAAGAAGATATTTACAAAATTCCAGTGACATTTTCGACACAACATAATGTTACTGGATTGAGAAGTTGTGACCTATTGACAATATTCAACACAAAACCCCTGAATATGCATATTTATTGAACTGATACTTTTGTCAAACCCTGGCTATTTGTTCATTAAACTCTTGTTAGATTGGCCAATTAATATTTCTCTTTATTTAGCGTTTTCTTTTGGCCAATTTCTTTTCCATTTACTACATTTTAAGTGAGTGATGAAGCTCTCTGATATCACCAATAATTACATTAAGAACAATCTCTCTCACAAGCAAAACTGACATGCTTTTGGGGGCCCTTTCATGTTCTGGGCCCTGAGGAAACTAGCACCATTTACCCCACCCCCGGTTCGACACCCCTGCTTATATCTCAAATAGGTACAAAAATATATATTAAAAAAAATAGGGTAACTGCAGCTAAACCAGAAGTCTGTTGCCAAGAAAAGTGAAAAATCTCAAACTCTCACAGCGCAGTAAATTGTAGGATAATTACATGCTCTAAAACACTTCTTTTAATGCATAAGGTGCTTGCAAATCTCTCAAAAAATTATTGAAAAGATACATTTACAAAGCACATTGTGAGCTGCAAACCTGCAAAAGAACGTGCGGATGATTTCTAACCAGAAAATGAACTTTAAAAAATAACCACAAAAATAGAAGATGTACAAAATGCAGTGTTCTGAAATGTATTAGCGCGGAAGCTCTTGATAGAACCATTACAGGGAACACACAGTACCAAGTGTCACTATTTATACAAGTGTCTGAGCAACAGAAAGTGAGATCCGCAAACTATCCACAATTACAGTGTCAGAATGATAATGTGAGATTCGTCTGGATAATATTTACATCGGAACATCTGTAAACTTTAAACTTCCACATAAAATAACTTGAGGTTTTTCACAGTCATTCACATAAGAAGCTTTTAATTTACTGTGTTTTTACCGACTTTATTCTGGAAAAAGTGAAAGATACATCTGGATATATAACAATAACACATAATGCAGCATTTCTTCTGTTTTAGGTTTGTTTTATCATGAATTAACTCTTTACATTGCGAGCAGTTTGCGTGTTTCAGAATTGAATTATAAAGAATTGTAGTTTTAATCAGGAGCCGAATGCTGCGCTCTGATTGGCTGAGCTTGAGTGGTCCTCTCTAGTTTCACTTTGTTGTTTGTAAAAAGAAGTTTACACGCCGTAATTGCAACCAAAAGGAATACATATTGACATAAGACATGTGTCAAAGGATTTAAGAGAGGAAGTTGTCAGCTTTAAAACCTAAATCGTGTTTGCAGTGTGAAAATCAGCTACTCCACATTCAAGTTTGATTATAACAACACAATCTACTGAAATCCATTTGTATCTCACAACATGTTAAAAGCGTATAATGAACATTTCTATCCTTTTTGCATATGTACTGTATTATACAGCATCTTAATTTCATGCTGCAAAAGTCAACGTCATGTTCCGCTTTGCTGCGCATGCTCCAGGCAGAATGAGATGTTGTTGGCTGGGGAAACTTCTTTGATTAAAACATAAAACGGGATGAGAGCAGCTGTTTAGATCTGGTATAAACCGGTCTGATAGACGTGTGGCTCCTGAAGCTTGAGACAGTGTTTTTCTGAAAGTTTTTTCACTCACCTGAATGTAACGTGTACAAGTCGTAAAGACGAATTTCATTCACAAATGTTGATTTAGCAGCATAACTTTTGTTTTCTCACTGGATTTCTCACTACAACAGCACAGTGATAAACCCAGTGCTGTTGCAGTTAGTTGACAACAACACTGGCTTGTGTTGTTTCCACAGTTTGTGTCAATGAGTGGCGGCTCTTTCTGCATTCCAGGTGCGCACACATCTCCCTTGTTGATAAACAAATAATCCCTCTATAGCAGGGGTGTTGAACTCATTTTGACAAAGGGCCATACTGGCACTGTGATTGTCCTTGAAGGGCCAATTGTTTTTCAGTTTACTAATCTTTGATTCTCTTTGTTTATTTACTGAAGTGACGATTACAGAAGATATATCAGCATTAGTCTAAAAAATTACTTAGTATAATGAAATAATTTGTCTTTAAAGAGTAAATAACCCAGATTACTCCTGGCACTAATATAAGATTTCAGTAAATCTTAAAAGACCTTGAGGGCTGCATAAAATGATGTAAAGGGCTACACCTGGCCCCCAGGCCTTGTGTTTGACACATGTGCTTTAAAGAGACACAATTTTCTTAGTATCTTGTAGATAGGTGTTTTGGTTGAAGCCACGTGGGGACGTTTTCTTTTCTTTTTTTTTTCTGAAGTTACAAAAGGCTTGGAGTTGGTCAAGATTGGGATTAGGATTTGCTTGTCCATGAAAAACAATAATAAAAAAGGAACTAATTAGCAGCAGTACAATAAGAGTCAATTTATTCACTTAGCCATTAGTTAGAAGTTAATAAATGTATCCTAAAAAGTGCTGGCTAATATTTTGTTAATAGACCATTGGTGTACTTTTAACCGTGCATTAACTTGTGCTTGAGCATATTTTAGTTCTTTTCTTTCGCACATTCCTTGTCAAATACCAGATAAAACTTGAATAAACGATCACCATTGCATGTCCCGAGAGTCGGCCTTAAGTGGCTAAGTGCTGGAGGGTTTTTAGCTTGTTATTAATGCAATGGCCCTGTATTAGATTAGCCTCTGAGTGCATGGACTATTGTCATGCTTGGCCACAGCACTTAGCCTCTTCTGAATGTTCTGCGTTTTTGGCTCAGGAGCACTCAAGTTCCTGAAATAGTTTACTTACCGTCTCAGCTTTATGAGACTTTCTTTTACTGTTCTCATTAGTTCAGAGCTGGTTTCATAAAGTCTATCAGCTTTTACACTGCACACCAAATGTCCCCACTTTGGTCTGTGTGAGTTTATTTCAACTGTTTTAAAAGTGTTTAGTTGTACAGCATAGGATAGTAAAGTGTAGTGACAAATGAAGCTTCAGTGTCGACTCGAACCAAGTGTATGAAACATGAGTTGATGCTTCACAGAAGTGTTTTGTTTGCTCCTATGCGCTGTCTTGTGGTCAGAATATTTAATGAATGTAAAATGGAACCATGTCAAGAACAAATAAAAACATTTTATTTTAAATAACCAACAATACTGTAGGTAGCTTAGTTGAATAAATGTTTGTATTTCATCTGGTTATTTTTCATTTCTAAAGTAACATTCAGACACAAATACACAACATATAATATTTATATTGCAACCTTTTTCACTCCAAGCAGACGCTCAAAGCGTGTTGAGCTACAAAAAATATTTTGAATATAAAGAGATTTTCGGGCATGTCACTTTCTGCCTCACTGCACATGCTTTATGCAGAAAGAGACACTGTCCGTCTGAATACATGGGGAAACTTCTTTGAAGAAAACAAAAAATGGGATGAGAGCAGCTGTTTTAATCAGGAATGAACTGGTCTGACAGACGTCTGTCTCCTGAAGCTTGAGACAGTGATTTCCTCGTTGTTTTTTCACTCACCTGAATGTAACTTTTAAGGGTCGTATAGGATTGAATTTCATTCACAAATGTTGATTTAGCAGCAGAACGTGTATACAGTATAACTCTTGTAGATAGCTGATAACAGTGCTTTTCTGACTTGTTTCCACTTTGTGTCTATGACGGCAGCTATTTCTGCATAACGGGTGTGCGTGCATTTATGGTAACTGTTCGAAAAGTGTTTATAGCATAGGATAGTAAAGTGTACTGATGGGCAAATGAAGCTTCAGTGTCGACTCGAATCATTTGTGAAGTGTATGAAACATGAGTCGATGCTTCACAGAAGTCAGATTTTAAGACATTTTAGCCAATAAATCCTTTTTTTTGGGGGGGCGGTGTATTGTTTGTAATGTTGTGGTTTGTGAGATGAGCTTTACAGTAAATAAATTCTAAGTCATCAGACTTTTATCATGTGAGAAACATGTAATTGTAACGTTTTCACAAAGCTATACATGACAGCAGAGCAGGTCTGCACTGGTTTTAAAAGGAAAAAAATGGTTTATAGGCTTATAAAGTAACTAACCTGTTTTTAAAATGTAGTAAAAAGTGCAGATACTTCTTGAAAAATGTATGAAGTGAAAGTAAAACGCCAACAAATTTTAAAAACAGATACTCAAGAAAACGTCTTAAGTACAGTACTTGAGTAAAATACTTATTTACTTGCCTCCTTTCAACCTTTCTGCTTTGCTGTGTGATATTTATGCTGTTAAACATTATAATGCTGATCATGGCCGGTGGTATTATGTGCTCCTCAGTTGGTGAAATCAGGGCGATCACCGGAGATGGGCTTTAGTGTCATTAGCGGTGAAGCTGGCACCTGGATGTAGAGGTGAATCAGACAGGACTAAAAATAAACTCGCCCCAGCTCTTCACGCTGCTCTTATCCTACTTTAGTGGACTACATTGTGATCTGCCACTACGACATTTCCTGGTTACCAAACTTTTTTATTTTTACCAAGGACAGTAGAGGCGCTTTTTATAGAGACTTTTTTTTGTCACAACTGGATTTAACTTTAATTAGATTTCTCAGTGGTTGTGCCCAATAGTATGAGTTTGAAGACTGCACCACATTGAGATGCACTGCCTTTTTTCGACTTAAATGTCATTTAGATGTCTTTGTCCTACTACATAACTTATGCTGCAACGTCAACTTTACATGCGCATGAATAATCGGATTATTAGGGATGGCACGAGAGAATTTTCACGAAACAAGACGAGCCACGAGACTGGGTCTACGAGATCGAGACAAGATTTTGAAACAATTTGCATTATTTGTTTCAATTTAGAATTTTAACAAGGCAAATTACAAAATTTGACTTTTATTGTTTATTTATGTTAGTTTCAGATTCACCTTCCATTGTGTCTATCATCAGGTATTCTTATAATTTAAATGATCTTAGTTAAATCATTTGACTGAAATTGATCTGCTCCCTGTGTAGCTCAGGCTCCGCCCCCTTTCTCCTGCCTCTGCAGCTGCTGACAGGGACCAGACAGAGAAGGAGCCACACTTTTGTACTTTTTACAAAGTTATTGATGACATAGACAAAATATCTATATAAATGTGAAAAACATTGTGCTGTTCCTGCAACGTCCGCATGTGTATTATATATTTTTCACACTAACTTGTACAATGTTTATGACTAATTATCTCTGTCAATATTGGTCCTTTATTAAATAAAAACTGGGACAGAGTTTAGACTGTTTTCTATCAGAATAAGTCTGCTACAAGTCTGTGTTTGGAGGAGACTTTTTACTACAGCTGCTCAAAGATACAAAACATGACCATTCATAATATCCCAGAAGGAAAAATCTCGTGAGACAGTTCTGTACGTGTGTGCACAGTATCATGACAGTTTTGTGAAATGAGCAGCTCCTGCCAGTTTGCACATGCTCAGTTTGGTTCAATCGGTGAGAAATTCTGGTTGTTATCAGACAATCAGTGGGAATAACCTGGGGTCTCATTTATAAAAGAGTGCGTAAAAATCTACTTGGAAAAGCTACTACGAAAAAAACTGAGATTTGTCCTGAGTGAAAAATGATCCAGATTTATAAAACCTTCCGTAGGAGCTCTTTTCCTACTGAGCAGCAGAAATCTGCGGCCAGGATCCCGCCTCTGGCCACGCCCCCTTCACACTTCCGTCTCACCATAAACTGATACGCAAATGAGCGATTTAAATAAACATGAGCTGATAATGAGTGAGTTTGACTGACAGAGGGAGGAGCAGAGGAGAGACGCTGCAGCGGGACACATCGCACAGACTTGGAGGAAGTTGATTCAAGAGTGATCTTTGCTTCTCTGAGACACTTTACGCACTGTCATTGAAAACACACTGTCATTTTAAACACGTTGGTTGCCTACTTTATCAGAACCACCGCTTTGGTGCAGATGTAAAAGTCATCGCTTTTATAAAGCCTGCAGCCACATGCAGGCGGGGGTTTGTGTGTGTAAAAGGACGTGTCCGCGCTGTGGTCCAAGGTTTGGGAAGAAGCAGCGACTTGAGGAAAAGACGGTGGGACGTGAGCTCGTGCGTGTGACGCGCGTGCAACGCGGGTCAGACTGTCTAGTGAACGTTTATTATAGAGACTAGATACGACTGCTGCGGGATTATTCAGCGTGAAGCGCACGTGCACGTAAGAGCGTGCACAAGTGCGCACCCACATAAACTTTATGAGCGCTTTGAAAAAATACTTGTTTTTTTTTTTTTTTTTTTTGGTTTGTTTTAATTAAAGTCATATTTGCCCATTTCAAATGTTCCTCAAACATGCCGTCCTCTCGTCCTCTCCTCTCACGTCTCTCCTGACTCTGAGCCGTGTTTAAGTGAAGTCTGTCACACATACGCAACCTCCAAAATGTGCGGAGAGATACGTAATGTTTCACGTTCAAGATGTTTTTTATAAATCACAAGTTTTACGTAAAAGACTGCCCCGTACTTTTCGAGGCTCATTTTGTGCGTAAGTAGGCTTTATAAATGAGACCCCAGGTTTCTCATAATCAGGATATTCAAATAACCATATTATTGAAATCAGAATCTGGTGTTTACATGGACACACACAAAACCAGGGTATTTAAAAATGCTGAACATAACCGTGCGCATGTAAACTCCCTCAGAGATGAAATAAAACAGAAGTCAAAAACAGTTTGTACACACCTGTTTACCTGTGGTTCTCCAAAACATTCACATTTTTATTTATTAAAAGGAGAGCTGTTTACAAGTTTAATTTTGTAACCTGAATCATTTAGAAATTTGTTCAAAAGTGTGAAGAAAACTGTCCCGGAGCTGTTCATCAAACAACTGACAAGACAAGAGAAAGCAACTATCAAAGACAACAATGTGGAGAGAGACGGAGAGAGAGACAGAGAGTGATGGGGGCGTTTGTTTATTTTCTTATTATGAAAGAAATGTGCATAAATTAGCAGACGTGTTGGCAAAAGCTTGTCTTCAGAAAGGCTCGTCTTGGTTGAAGGAAAAACAGCGCCGGGCCTGTGGGTTGAATCTGGGTTAACAACAGCAGCAGCAGTGACGCTCTTTAGGAGATGATTTTTCTGTGATTTTTGACGACATTACGAGTTAAAACGACAGCCGTGCAAAGGGGATATGATAAATTATGTTTCCCAGACAATGAGACGAGTGAAAGACGGGAAAATTACTTGACTTTGGAGGATTCTTTGGAAAAACTTAGAGTATGTTAGTCAGCATATTGAATTTTATCATTTTGTATTGATAAAACACAATTGTATAAAAGGAAAGGTACCGGTAATTCATCTGGACAATGTTTGTGGTCATCAGATATTTTAGAAAAGTGATATGAACAAAAAATTTGCATCATACTGATCAATTTCAATTATGTATTAGATTTTATTTATTGTTTAGAAAATAAAATATATTTGTGTTTAGCTTTTATAACTATGGTGGCCCTGAAGAACAAACTGCACACAAGCATTTGAAAAGGAAGCAGACTTTAACAGAGCTTGTACAAACTTGTGAGTTTGAACGTGAAGCAGCAATTTTAGCAAATCGCCAACGAGCAAGTACTACAACGTTTGTGGTGAGACAACGACGCCATGTTTAGGGGGGTTTTTGGAAGAAATGCCTCCCTGGTGGAGGAACTGAGAGCCAGACTCAGTGCAGCAGAAGAGATGATCCAGGCTCTACAAAACGAGATGGATCGTCATGGAGAGGAGAGATTCACTCTGGAGGAGGCCAACAACACCTCCCAGTCCATCCAGGAGCAGATGCACCAGAACACCGCTCAGCTTGAAGCACAACTTCAGCAAGCCAGAGTGGAAAAAGAAGCTTTCCAGGTGGCTATGAGAGAGACGACTCAGAAGATGATGAACTCTTACTCAGAGCTGAGCCAAAATCACAATGAGGTTCAGCAAACTTTGAGACAGCAGAACCAAGCACTTCAGGAGGAGGTCTGCAGACTCCAAAGAGAGAGTGAGGAGAAGAGCCAGAAGGAGAAGGAGCTGCAGCATGAACTCAGAGAAAAGCAAAACACCATCCAGTTCATGAAGAAAACAGAGGCAGATCACCAGGAAGAGAAAGAACAAATAGAGGAAAACTTAAATCAAAAAGATGAGAAGAACAGACACCTCTCCACATCTTTTAAAGAGCTGAAACAAGAACTCAGCCAACAGAAGATGACCATTGGAATGATGGAGAAAACTGAGGCCGCTAATCAACCTGAAAGAGAAAAAATGGAAGACCATTTTGTAACTGTGTTAGATCTAAAAGACAAGGAGATTGAAGAGCTCAACGCATCAGTGAAAGAAATGGACCAAATCCTCTGTGAAAAGGATATGGAGAGAAGACAACTTCTGAGGAACATTGATGACAAAATTCAGGCCGATCAGCAGAAAATGCAGGAAGTTTTAGATCAGAAAGAGCAGGAGAACAGGGATCTCTCCACATCTTTGCAAGAGTTACAGCAACAACTCCAAGAACAGAAGATGGCCACAGAGAAAATTGAGGCAGAACATCAAATTGAGAAACAGAAAATGGCAGATCTCCAGACTCAATTAGATCAAAAAGAGCAGGAGAACAAGCAGCTCTCCACATCTGTGAAAGAGCTGCAACAAGAACTTCAAGAACAAAGAAGACAACCATAGCGAAAACTGAAGCAGACAATCAGATTGAGAAGCAAAAAATGGCAGATCTCCAAACTCAATTCGATCAGAAAAAGGAAGAGATATTGACATTGAAGAGGGATTTCCAGTCGGTGAAGGAGGTGGTAGAAGATGTGGAGAGGAGCATGAATGAGCAGACGAAGCAGCTCCAACGTGAGCTTGAGGTAAAAGAAGAAGAGAAGCAACAGCTGGAGAGAAAGAACGCAGAACTGAAGAAGACCATCAGAGGAGAAACATCACTAAACAGAAACAGAGAACCATCAGAACCAACAGCGTCAGTAGACGCCTCCTTGGCTCCTAACACCCAATCCCACTAAAAACACAACCAACACCTTTAGTTTAAGCTAAAGGTTTAAAGGCACATTCACCTCGGCGGGCTAGAATGACCACATTTTAACAAGCCGAGGTTGTTTGTCCTTATTCACTGTCCAAGGAGAATATCCTGCTTACTCTGTCTTCAGACTATCGAAGACAGGTTTGGGCAGAATTCAATTGTGTTTTTATTTGGGTTTTGAAAGTGTTTTTGAGCAAGGAGCAGAAGAAACAGGAGCAACTGATTGATTTCTTGTAGGTAAGGTAAGGTAAGGTAAGGTATACTTTATTGTCCCCGTAGGGAAATTTGTCCTCTGCATTTGACGCATCCTTCAATGCCTCTGGAGCATCTCCTCAGGAGCAGTGATCGCTGCAGTGCAGCACTCGGGGACCCATCTCCAGATGTTGTTGCTAGGCTTGGTCAGGACTACCGTAGCTGGAGGATATTAACCTAACGTGCATGTTGTTGGTTCTCTTCATGGACTTTATTAAGCATTAAAAAAGACAAAAAAAAATAATTTTGTGACTGTTTTGTATTTGTTTTTCAGAACTTGACATTACATCTTCAACGTTTTGCTAGAGTGGATTAAGGATAAACAGTTTATTGGTATCAAAATTGTTTATGGCCGATATTGATGATTTTTGACAATATAGGTTATTCACCAGTATTAAAAATATCGGTGCCATTTTTCATTGCGTCTATAGTCTAGTGGTTCTTAGTTTGGAGAAAAGGATTTTTGCGGGTCCCTGACAATGTGAAAAAAATAAACATTGATATCTTAAACAGATGAATATATATAGGGTTATGTCTTTTTGACTTGGGCCTTGACCTGGACTTGTCTCTCTTTGACTTGGACTTGTCTCTCTTTGACTTAAAACTTAACTTGGTCTTGTCTCTCTTTGACTTGGAACTTGACTTGAACTTGTCTTTGATTCAGACTTGTCTCTCTTTGGACTTGAGACTTGACTTGGACTTGTCTCTCTTTGATTTGGGAATTGACACGGACTTGTCTCTCTTTGACTTGGGGCTTGACTCGGACTTGTCTCTCTTTGACTTGGGGCTTGACTCGGACTTCAAATCAAATCAAATCAAACTTTATTTATAAAGCGCTTTTCATACATAAAATGTAACACAAAGTGCTTCACAGTGCATTAAAAACAATCCCGCTCGCCTCCACCCCCCACCCCCAAGACAACCCCCATACATGTACACACCCTCTACCCCTCCTCCCCACCATACACCCGCCCCCAACCCCTTTTCCAACACGCATACACAAACAAGCACACTCCTAAACACTAAAATACATTCACATACATTTGGCCGGGTACAGGTGGACCAAAGAAAGCATCATCAGAGGAGCTGTCTGCACCAGGAGCAGAGCCACCCGCAGCTACAGGACAGCAGCCCAGGGCCCAGAGAAGAGATGAGGTCAAGACCAAACCTCCAGGGCCCATGAGCCAGAGCCCAGCAGCCACAGCCGACCACAGCTCCTGGTGCAGAGGCTCCTCAGAGGAAACACTGGAAACTAAAAGTGAGAAGAAAATTTAAATTGATAAAAAGGTAAATACAAGCAAACTAAGAACTAGAGTGTAAAATATGCTTTAAAATAAATAAATAAATAGATATATACTAAATAAATACATTTAAAACAATAAATACTAATTAAAAGCTAAGCTAAAAAGATGGGTCTTGAGCCTGCTCTTAAAAACCTGAATGTTCTCTGCGGCCCTGAGGTCCTCCGGCAGACTGTCCCATAGACGGGGGCCATAAAACTGGAAAGATGCCTCGCCGTGAGTGTGTGTCCTGACTTTGGGAATGACTAGGAGCCTGCTGCCGGAGGAGCGCAGGGTCCGCGACTTGTCTCTCTTTGACTTGGACTTGTCTCTCTTTGACTTGGAACTTGACTCAGACTTGTCTCTCTTTGACTTGGGCCTTGACTTGGACTTGTCTCTCTTTGATTTGGGGACTTGACTTGGACTTGTCTCTCTTTAACTTGGGACTTGATTCAAACTTGTCTCTCTTTGACTCGGACTTGTCTCTCTTTGACTTGAAACTTGACTTGGACTTGTCTCTCTTTGACTTGGACTTGTCTCTCTTTGACTTGAAACTTGACTTGGACTTGTCTCTCTTTGACTTGGACTTGTCTCTCTTTGACTTGAAACTTGACTTGGACTTTTCTCTCTTTGACTTGGGCCTTGACTCGGACTTGTCTCTCTTTGACATGGAACTTGACTCAGACTTGTCTCTCTTTGACTTGGGGCTTGACTCGGACTTGTCTCTCTTTGACTCGGACTTGTCTTTCTTTGACTTGAAACTTGACTTGGACTTGTCTCTCTTTGACTTGGACTTGTCTCTCTTTGACTTGAAACTTGACTTGGACTTGTCTCTCTTTGACTTGGACTTGTCTCTCTTTGACTTGAAACTTGACTTGGACTTGTCTCTCTTTGACTTGGGCCTTGACTCGGACTTGTCTCTCTTTGACTTGGGGCTTGACTCGGACTTGTGTCTCTTTGACTCGGACTTGTCTCTCTTTGACTTGAGACTTGACTCGGACTTGTCTCTCTTTGACTCGGACTTGTCTCTTTTTGACCTGGACTTGTCTCTCTTTGAATTGAAACTTGACTCGAACTTGTCTCTCTTTGACTTGGGACTTGATTGAACTTGTCTCTCTTTGACTCGGACTTGTCTCTCTTTGACTTGAAACTTAATTGAACTTGTCTTTCTTTGACTTGACTGGACTTGCATCTCTTGAGACTTGACCTCAAACTCAATAGATTTATTTATAATGCGTCTCATACTAAACCAATACAAAGTCTCATTTTTAACTACACAGCCTGTTTTTCTGCTCTTTTTTACCATAATATCATGTCATAATCTGCTTGTTTATTCCATCTCTTGGACTCTCACAGGCTGAACACTTGACCAAATCTTCGAGCGGTGATTTTAATGATGAGTGTGAAGATTCGCGGGGCTTTTCTTTTGAACTCCGGTGGCTGCGGTTCATTAAAATCCTCGCACATGTAAACATTTATTTTAGCTGTGGGTGGGTTAATGCGGGGCGAGGACACTGGTTATAGGTGAACATGAGCTACATCAGTGGAGTAAAAACAGCTGCAGGCTCCGTTCTGTCTGACAACGACTCACAGTTTGGGGCCAGACTCGAGAAGGGAAGGTGTTTGGATGGTGCAAAATCTGAAAACCTGCAGCAGCAACAACAGGAAAAACCCAGCAGGAAATAAGGCTGAACTGTTGAACTGGAAAAATAGTGACACAAGACTTTTACTATATGGTCACAACATTACATTTTAGTGTTACAGTTATTACAGGAACAAATATCATAATCTTTATCCATAGTTTATAGAAAATATTCTTGAACGACAATTACTCAAAGGGGTTTTTCCTCCTCAGCTCCTACACTTCACTTTGGACTGAACAAAATCTTGAAGGATTTTACAGAGGGAATTGTAAATATTTGATTCTAAGTCTGATTTATTAAAGTTACAGCCTAAACATGTGTCAAAGATAGACTTTTTGAGTACATTTTTAATCAGATCTTGTTTTCTCATGAATCAATGAAGAGATCCAAAATTCCATCTGGAAGAAGAAGACGATAAGATGCAATAGATTTATATTTGGCTCCGTTTGCTGGTTTCACTTACAAAACCTTATTTTTATAGGGATGTTGCAGTCAACCAAAGAAATTGTTAGTCGACAAAGATATGTCCCATTGACGATTAATCGACTTGGCTGTGGTTAAAACTTTGAAACTTAAAATATCTTTTGTCCTGGCCATTTATTTTTCCAGGCTTCTTCGTGTCAATAAATAAAAACAAACGGAAATACTCAAAGGTTTAATATTGACTTAAATACAAGTAGCTTGTTCAATGACTAAAATAAAGGATATAATGATTAAAATGCAATTAAAACACAGGATTACAATGGATGACCAACCTTTTCCATCACAGGGTTTTGCAAAAGGAAAGAAGTTCTGATTCCCCAATTTATACCAGTGCACTGCAGGAACACACGAAGAAGAAACTTGAATGGACCACGACAGCACAGTGAATGGATGCCAGGTATGTAGAATAAACAGCAACAGAGACAATCTTGTGTAATTATAACTCAAATGAACCGGTTACAAAAGAAAACTAATTTTTTCTTACATTTAGTAAACTGCAAAGTTTGACACTAAAACCATAAAACCATAAGTATTTAAAATATTTTGGCGTACTTATTAATTTATATTTTGAGCAGTGTTTCCCAACCAGGGGTACAGGGACACAGGGGGAAGGCAAACATTTTTAATAAGGTTTCCCTCCTGAGGCTTGTGGTCGATGTAAACACACAACGATTAAAAAGGGAAATGAACAAATGACAACAGACTTTATCTCTGCTGTTAACCTGCCGTTCCCAATCTGCTGCTGTCCTCTACATCTTCTTTATGACTCAGACGTTTAATTGGCTGCTTTTCCACTTCCTGCTCTTGTGTGAGGCCAGGGCCACACATCGAGGAGATCTCTGACAACTTTGTGATTCATTCTGGCTCTAAAGATCGGCCCCAAGTGGTATTAAAGGTCTTTGAAAGCATTTTGTATAGGCTGCATTTTGGAATTAGGCTTTACAGTTTGATCAAACAGATGGAGTAAACATCTTGGAGCCTGTTTGTGTGGGAGAAGTTTGTCTTGGAGCAGGTGGACACATACTTTAAGATGAGACACTGCAGCATAGAACATAATGTCGATCTGCCAGGTCATTTAACTTTCCCCTATTTTTTTCCAGTTTGAATTCAATAATCTCCATCTGCAAACTGTGAAGCCTGATTCCAAAATGCAGCCTACACAAAATGCATTCAAAGACCTTTAATACCACTTGGGGCCGATCTTTAGAGCCAGAATGAATCACAAAGTTGTCAGAGATCTCCTCGATGTGTGGCCCTGGCCTCACACAAGAGCAGGAAGTGGAAAAGCAGCCAATTAAACGTCTGAGTCATAAAGAAGATGTAGAGGACAGCAGCAGATTGGGAACGGCAGGTTAACAGCAGAGATAAAGTCTGTTGTCATTTGTTCATTTCCCATTTTAATCGTTCTTGTGTGTTTACATCGACCACAGAGACAAATTTACAAACTTATCTTTTGGAAGTATGTGCTTTTGAATGCTTTCACAGTGGATTTTATTAGCTTTTTCTGGGTTTCATTTGTTGTGACATATGACATTTGAGGCCTAAAATGTAAAAAAAGAAAGATGCACTGCTAATAAACTTGTCTGTAGAAATTATAGACTGCATTTCTTTAGTTTGAATGTTGTTCGTTCATGGCGTGGTGCACTATTATTAAGTTATCTCAACACTCATTGGGCTTTTGGTTTTGATATACAGTATATATATTGTTGAGCTTTCTCATTTCTCTTCTGTATTGTGAAATAAACTACACTTGTTCCAGTATCAAGTGCCATTTATCTTACTCCACATTGATGACCCATTGAGCTCAGAAGTGTGTTTCTACTACTTCCACCGTGTTTTTGCTCTTGTCTCAAAGTGGCCTTAACTGGGGGAACTTCCAGAGACACACTCATGGTTTCTGCACAATGATCCAGTTGACGCAGGGACAACTACAGGTGCTGTTTGTTTGCAGATGGCCTGGTTTAGCAGTCTATTCTATTCAATTCAATTAAATGTGTTTTTAGCCTAAAATTACAACAGCCATCTCACAGGACTTGACATGATCAAATAATCAAACTGTCAAAAGTCAAAGATTAAAACAGAGGGAGATGGGGAGTAATCCAAACGGGGAGGGACCAGTTCCTGAAAACCAGGATGCAACTGAGGTCCAGGCCTCGACCCATGGAGCAGCAGCTAAAACAGATACATTCCCCAAAGGGAAGTGGGACAAGAAACAACATGTGAATAGCAGAGAAAACAAGGTAAAAAACAGGTAAAAACACAAAGATTAACAATAGTCAATAAATAGTCGATAAAACAGGGCATAGGGAAAGTTAAGATAAAATATAGTACCCTCAGAGCTGCGCTGTTTCTGCATTTTTCCACGTGGGAGACATGAAGCTCTCAAGCTGCTTCATGTTCTTGCTATCCACCCTGAGCCCTGCATTTGCCGCCATTCGGTCATTTCATGCTCTCCTTGTTTACCCGACAAATGCAGCTGCCCTCTTCTGTCTGAGCTTCGTAAAACTACAATGCACTGTGGCTCTCGGGACTTGTGCCTTGCCTTTTCAACTATGTGTAGCGTTGAAGCCTCTGGCTGTCTTTTTCTGAAGGACAACCCTCATGACCCCTTGGGTTAGGGTTAGGGTTAGGCCTTATTTATAGGTCTGTGGTACAAGCCCTGCCTTTTATAATTTGGGTGACCGTGCTCCGCCTTGGTCCTGTTGCGCTGCAGTCACTTCATCCGGCTGTGGCCTTCCATTCTCTGTGTTACTGTTCTTTGTGGACTGAGTATATGGTGTTATGTGAAGTTTTTGTGCTTCTCTTCTGCATGTCGACCATGTAAAATAGACTACATTTGTTGTAGTATTCAAGTACCTTTTACTTTTCTTTCACAATTATGTAATTTATGCAGTCAAAAAATATTAAACAGTGTCTTACAGACAGATTTTTTGTGTATCAACACGGGCAATGCGTGCAAACTCCGTCCTCCAGAAAGAGTCTTCGTTCATAGACACAAACAGTGGAAACAAATAGAAAAAGCACCATTGTCTGCTAACTACTAAGAGTTTATGACTGTGAGAAAACAAAAGTTATGCTGCTAAATCAACATTTGTGAATGAAATTTGATCCTACGACCCTTAAAAGTTACATTCAGGTGAAAAAACTTGGAGAAACAAAACAGCTACTCTCGTCCCGTTTTGTTGTTTTATTCAAAGAAGTTTTCCCATGTAACCAGACGGATAGCGGCTCTTTCTGCATAATGCATGCGCAGTAGGGCGAAAGTGACGTTGACCGAAAATCCAGCTGACTTGAGTAGTAAAGAGAGATCTGAGGCACTCCATTGTTTTTGCTGATCAATTTATTTATTTAACTCCAACGTGATTAGACAAATGTATTATTCAGGGCATGTTGCATTCACAGATGTGTAGCAACCTTAATTCATAGTAACAGATCACATGACAAGGCCACTCATGAACATAAGCAAATACATATGAGCAATACAAAACCTGCACAAGAGGAATATATAGCATGATCCCAAACCAAACAGAGACCACTTGTCTAGCTGCCTCACAAGAGACCACTATTTTTACCAAGACCGTTTTGTTCACTGCAAAATCACCCAGAGAAAAGAGGATAGGGGGTGGGTGAAAGTAGGAATTTTCCAAGCACTTGAAGCTCAAAATCAAGACAATCAGAGTACTCTTTGAATTATATATCCACGAGTACCAGATGGATTTTTCAAGTGCAAATTTCCACACAGCGTATTGTTAAAGCAGCATTGATTGACTTTGATTGTAATTGATAGTCCCCCGACAATCCTTGCGCTCACACTTGCCACGACTTACATCAGACTGCACATCCACATTGAATTGTCTTGTTCGGACGGATACACCCTGCCCTTGAACAAAATAAGTCCCTCGTTCTTTATCTCTTTCCGCTACATAATGGCACGCTGTCACAAAAGTGCGGCGTGAAATGCAATTATTGTACAGCGGAGATGGGAGACAAAAGACAAGGCCGCTATCATCTCCTGTTCTGCTCTTAATTAACTTATCCACTTTGCCACAGACGTCTGGCCTATAGGGCTCGTTTCTAAATTGGCGAAAGGAAGTCTGCTTTCTCCAGAGATGTGCTAATCCAAATAAACATGTCTCTCACTAGGATGGCTTAGAATAATACGAGTTGGTGGTATAGGAAGAAGTTGTTTTGGCAGAAATAGTAGGAGAGAATGCCAGTGGGGAGTCCTGCTGAGTCTGCACAGATAAAGTTACAAGAGAAGAGAGTGAAAAGTGTGTCATAATCCCCAGACGGATTAAAACATCTGTGAAAGAAATATTAGTGTACACAAAAAAACTGAATCCAAATGTAAATTCAAATCTTCCAAGACTGGATAAGTGGGTAACGTTTGTCTTTGTTAAGAAATTGTCATATAAAGACCATGACATGAACGGACAAATAAATACATTAATTAATTAAAATAACAGGGGGAAAATATATTTTTGTTCCAGTGCTGAAAATTTGCTTTGGCTATTTTCTAACATTTTCTTGAAATTCCTGTCATTTTAATTTCTATTTAATTTGATGTCATCAGTCCAAACAGTGGGCAAAAAGTCAGTTTTTCTAGTCATAAATTGGCTCTGTACGGAACTTCAGTTGGCTTGTTTATTTTCAAAGTAGTTAACTTCTGTACATACAAGCATTTTCTTGTATGTGTCTAAATGCGTTAGCAATTAGACACAAACACGTCTAGTCTTTAATGTGTTGTTAATGTGTGATCTTCTGAGTATTTATCGTTTAAACTCGTGTTGTGAAAACCTCATAGAAATTAAGTGAACAGGAAATGCTTGTATGTACAGAACATTCAATTCAATTCAATTCAATTTATTTGTATAGCCCAAAATCACAACAGCAGTTATCTCAGCGGACTTTACAAGATGTTGATTTAGCAAACAAGATTTGTCAGAAAATCAAACAGTGAAACATTTGGTCAATGTCAACAGAAACAATGTAAAATTAGAAACAATCATTATTAGGAAATGCAGATTGTTACAACAACAAAGTGGCAAGTAAAATTTGTCCCAGAGCATCCCTGTCCTTAGACCCTCCTTCTCGGCAAGGAAAACTCAAAAAAACCCATTGGGGGAAAAGAGAAACCTCGAGGAGAACCACAGTGAAAGAGGGATCCACTCCCATGGACGGACAGGCTGTAGATGTGACCAGGACTGACGTATGTCCAGATGTAATTAGAAGTTTAAGTCTGTGGAGCCAGATAGACGCTTTTTCTAGCAGGATAGACGATTTTTCTAGCAAGACGAAGACAGCCAGTCAAAGAGAGGCTGGAGTGGAACAATGAACATAAACAATCATCTGAAGTTCTGTGCACAGAGACAATTGTACTGACCATGAAATATGTAACTTGGACTTCAGTCACTATTTTGATGATTTGTGACTTGATGTGATAGAATGGACTAATACTTGGGACTCGACTTGAATTTGAACGTCAGCAACTTGAGTCGACTTAATGCTTCTCCTCAAAAAAATGAGTTGTGTAATTTTACATTTACAAACTGAAAGATGTCTTGTTTCTTTTTTGTAACAAGAATTTTGCTTTATCATTTATAAAATCAATGAAACTCTTTAACATGTGATTTAACATGTATTTGGTAGTTTGATTTAAAGACTTGAAAAAAAAACAAGAAAAAACAAAAAGCAGAGGACTTGATTCAACCTGGACTTGTGGGGCTTTGACTTGACTTGGACCTGAAGCAAAAGACCTGAGACTTGCAAAACAGTGACCTTGTTCCACTTATGACTTATTTCTTTATTTTCAATCTACAGAATGCTGTTATGTAACATGAATGAAACCTACTACTTATGTTTTGTTCAAGGATTATGATTACTTTTAAATTACACTGAAATATTTTTTGAAAAAATAAGAAATGCTCAAATACAAAAAATCAATATAATGAATTAGTAATTATAAAAAAAATATATCTGAACTAAATAAATTACCTAAAAAGAATAAGTAGACAAAATATTAGATAGAAATAAATAATAATGAATAAACAATCTATATGCTTTGCTTGGTGTCAAAATAAACGTATAACGCCCTCTTTAGTCCACAATCGGTAACTACACCGCAATTTCTTTACACTCTTAAAAAAAATAAAATAAATAAAATTAACAAATCTGAGCACATAAAATGCTGTGGTGTTGCGGAGATCTACGTGTGGTTAATAATAAAAAAAATTAAACACACGATTACGACTGCCAGAAGGTCATAGTTCACCGAGCGTTGTGCAGCGTGCTGCGCATGGGCACGGTATCATGGTGGATGAGAGTCAGTAGAAGTGCCGTGAGAAGTAGCTAACCCGGGTTTTAACGACAAAAATGGGCTGTTAATTCAGAAAGTCTAACATTGTACGACCTGTCATAGTAAAGACGCCCGCGGGGAGGACAAGACAAACTATGACAGCGATGGAGGAACAAGAGGTGAGGCTAAACAAGTGTTAGCATGTGAGCTGTCGGGTTGTAATCTCAGCAAACTGAAGAGCTTACTATTAGCTAGTGTTAAATGTCCTGTGTTTATTTACTGACACATGTGAATACAGGACACATCTCACTGTAGATATCAGTCATCATACTTTATTACCTGTGACGTGTTTTGTGTTTGCAGATGGAGTTGGAGGCTCTGCGCTCCATCTATGAGGGCGACGAGTGTTTCAAAGAAATCAGTCCCGTGTCTTTTCAGTTCAGGGTCAGTGAGTGCTTTGCTTTGTATCTTTTTTACAGGGTTTCTACATCTGCTTGACGTCCTCGAACGTGTCTGGGTCATTCTACAGAAACTGTGCCTTTTGTGTCCTTAGACTTTAGTGGAAGACAAAAGTATGATCATCAAAGTGTGTGTTTTGATTTTTAAGTGTTTTATTTAGAGTGTTCAGTTTCATATTATAAACTTGATTATGTAGGTTTTTCATAAAATATATATATTCTGCACATTTTAGTTTGTTTTTGACAGATTTTGCCATGTCCGCAGTGCAATGCAGCCAGTTTGCAGGTTATATTTCAATATTAAGGAAAGCCATTTTCATAAAACTTTTTGGTGTTTAAAACAAAAGTCAGGATTTGTGTGTGTCCTTGAGTTTGATGTACCACCCCGTCACATTAACCTGGTCTCTCTACAGAACATGTGTTGTTTCCTCCAATGGCAGGACAAACATTAAAGTGACATTGTTAGAGCCACTAGAGGCACCAAGTTTAAAATGAGACAAATCCCACTCAAATTTCTGTTTTAAAATGTACATTTTCTAATCTTAGATGGGTCTGTAAAGCATAACCATACCACCCCGTCACGCAAAAAACAGCAAGAAATCTTTTTTTGTTGCTTCTGACATAACTTAAAAGGCATTGAAAATGTAGTTTAAATGTTAAGTTTGAGTTCTACCTCAGCTAGCTAAACCAAAACAGTGACTTGCAGCCATTTTAGGTCAAATTTTACCACCCGTCACCTACTGTCAAATATCAATAGGACAGGATAATACAAAAAAAAAAAGTCATGTATGAGGTGGACAAGTATATTTTTCTGGCAGTTTACAGAGTCTTTTTGGTTGTATGTTGAATGACCCGTCTGAAATTTACCATGTTGTTTACACGATTTGGAAAGTGAATTGTGGAAAGAAATGTAAAAAAAACTGTATTGTATTCAGAGGGCAAACAGTGCTTATTGTAGGGCTGCAGGTTAACTGATGACAGTGTTTTCCATTTATAAAAGAAACCTGGTGGCCTTCATAGTCTAAATTTTACCACCTCATAACAAGCTGAACAATAATTAGTAATACAAATGTTTCTTTATAGTTGTGGTTTTGTCATTGCATGTAGAAGTGACCATTTAAATTCTCTATACATTACTTTTTATGTCAACAGAGACACGTTTTTAGATTATATTTAAACTTCAACAACTGCACCAAATGTAGATCATAGTCTCAGCATAGTTCTGTGAGAAACACAGGATTATTCACAACTAAAAAAAGCACTGAAATTTAGTCTCGACTATACCTAGGCTTCAAAATATGCCATAGCCTGAGAAATTAAGTGTTAGGACTCAAATTAAGTAGAAAAATTACAAGAAGGATCATTATTTGAAGCCCTAGTAGTTTATTGTTATTACATTTGTTGTTATTAAGAACTGCAAAAATGGCTGATTCATACTGGTGTTGTAATTACAAATTTGGGGAGAGGGTATTACATTATTTTGTTGATATCTTAAACTACAGTTGAAATTTTACATTTGAAAGAGCATTAGGGCTATAATGTCCTGAAAAAAGTATCATTATTCATAAGCATTGGGTCAGCCTCAGGTTGATATCATGGTAGCAGGTGAAAAAAAGGGGAATAAAAAGGGGAAAATGTACCTGATTTTCAATGCTAAGGAATGAATCTGCGCTCAGGCGTGGTTACACTCTTGTTTGATAAGACAAAGATGAAGAATAATAAGAAGGTCCCGGTGAACAAAGACGAGGACGGTGTCAGGGGCAGCAGCAACATGGCCACGGGCACAAACAAAGAGACTGAATGTATTTTAAAGGAACTTCTGCTCGAATTCAAAGCAGATGTGACTAAGCAGATCATGGATATGAACATGCACAACACTTAATTTATGATGCAATATATGCTGATTATTATGTGTTACTGTGATCAGATAGGAGACCTTGAGGACTCCAAAGCTTTCATCCTGGACGTATCTTGGCCTGAGACGTATCCTGAGACAGCCCCGCAAATGTCCTTAGATGCATTTTTCAATAACAAACTGTAAGCATGTTCCTGGTATGACGACAACAAAATCAACCATTATTTTCAGATGAATATGTTTTTTTCTAACTGTATTTATATATATTTTTATTTATTTCAGTTCTCCAGACACTAAGCAGCATATTCTGTCAAAACTGGAAGAGCAGGTAGAGGCCAATCTAGGCGTAGCAATGATGTACACGTTGTTTGAATGGGCCAAGGAAAATCAAGAATCCTCATGGAGAATCACAAACCTGTAGTACAAGCTGTGGTCAGTACTGTAGCTTTGCTGGTGCTGTGTTGGACAAATCAAGAATATACTTACCTATTGTATTTGTATTTCAGACACTGACGTCAAATAATGAAGCTACAGTTACAGTTAGCTCTGCCAAGAAGAAGGAAAAGAAGGAGCAGCTAACTAAAGCACAGAAGAGAAGGATGAACAACAGAACAGGTACAAGCATTATAATAAATATAGTTTGGAGCATACTTTACAAAAGCTCAGGCCAATTTCATCTTTTACCCAAGCAGCTGTTACTAATGTAAGTTTAAAATTGGCCCAAAACTATTTTGTACAAGTAAAAAGTAAATCACTCACAGCGAGTTATTTTTTTCAAGACTTGATACAATGTGTTGTGTAGGGCTGTAGTCGACCAAAGAAATTCTTGGTCGACTAAAACATGTCCCATCGACGGATTAATCGACTAAAAAGGAGGCGTGGCAAAGGCTCTGAAGCTAGAGGGTTGGGGTTAGTAGAGTTGTCCGAATTCGTGCAAATCAACGCTAAAACTGGTGTCGAAATTAGATCCCCATTTGAACAAATACAGATAACATTAACAGGACAAATATTTGAACAAAATCTGATATTTTCTGCAAATAATCTTAAAATAATCTTGAGTTTAATCCAAACTAAAATGTTTGATCATAAACTTGGATATTGTGTTGAAAATGTCAGTCTATTGTATAAATCTGACTTTCTTGAAAGAACATTTTAATTCTAATCGTGGTATCGAGAATCAAGTTTATTCCTTTGTATCAAAATTGGGTTGGAAATGTTTTGTGACAACTCTGCAAGAAACTTTGCTCAAAAAGACTAATAATATTGTGTAGTTCATGCAAAAACTATAGTTTATGCAGAAAATGAAGAAGACCAATGATTCTGTTACTGTTGAACACAAATTCCTTATAATCTAAATAAAAGAATGAGTCGACTAATACAATTTTGATCGACCAAGACTCCATCGACCGATTAATCGACAAATCGACTAAAGAACTACAGCACTAGTGTTGTGATTGTTCAGCTGAGAACTGCTGCTCACTGATCTAGAGAAAAACATTCTATTAGTATTAGAGCTTGTGTGCTCACTCCTGTGACAGTTGGTGAAACTGTTTTATCATGATTCACCTTTTCTTGATTTAGTTCAGATGTCAGTTTAACTAGAGACTATTTTTCCTTAACCAAATCTTCTGTTGTCAGCCTTTAAGTAAAAGTTTGCTGAACAAGAACATGATTTGATTTACCTCAAAATAGACATTCTATGTGAATCGTGATAGAATTGAAATTGGAATCTAGTCTTGTCAAATGACCCTTGCTAATCTGTATGTTGAGCTGTGTGTTCTCTTTTGATGGAGACTGATGTTCTCACAAGCGAAAAAAGCTAGACTCTTTCAGCCCATGGACTATAATGATGAAAAATGTTCGTGTACAGACAACATGAACATGCATCAAACAGTGAAACATAAACAGTTTGGTATCAATATAGACAAATATGTAATAAATTCTGATGTGATCTGCAGATAACAAAGGAGAGCTCCCCAGAGGCTGGAACTGGGTGGACGTCATTAAAGTAAGTACAATTTTTTACCACTAGATGGAGCTTTTAAACAACAGGTCACTAAATATATTCTATTTTTCTTTTGTTTTGTCTAATCTGCTCTGCTCTTCAGCACGTGAGTATAATGTTGAATTAACATTTTTGCTCTTTTAAAGTTGAATATTCTCATGTATATTTTTCTTGTTGCAGCTGAGTAAAACAGGAGGAAAGGATGATGACTAATCTTGAAGTAACTCAAGTGTTAAAGGTGCACTATGTAGCTTTTCTAATGGTGGTTTGGCAACTTATTGTCTCGTCTCCATGGAGATTTTATGGTTCAGCCTTGTTTTTTAAATTGCATTTGTGAGTAATGCAAAAGTACATTTCAAAACATGTATTCTTTATGTGCACTTCACATTCATTTAAGCATTCACTTCTAATTTTGTCTAGAACTAAGCAAAATTAAGCTTATTATTCTGAATTCTAGATATTCACCTTTTGCAGTTTGAGTGGACACGCCTCTCCACAGATCTGACCTGTTACATGGCCCAGTGGAGTAACCAGCTTGTTTCCATACTGTGATTTTTTGGATCATTTCAGACAAAGTGTAACATTGTCCACTGAGATAAATACCGTACATTGTGGTTTCCCTAGAAGAAAAGTTATATTATTCTCAAGTTTTGATTCGACTTTGTTTTCTATTAAAGGTGGGGTAGCTAACTTTTTTAGTTGTGAATTAGTAAACATTGTGCTTTCCACTAAAAAGTATGTGGTAAATACAGCACTTTGTGAAAAAATGAGACCTTAGAGTACTGTCTCAACTGAATAATACATACGTTCTGATCAGGAGCTGAATGCTGCGCTCTGATTGGCTGAGCTTGGGGCGGTCACTTCCGTTTCACTTTTTGTTTCTAAAAAGACGTTTATAAGCCATAAATTCAACCAACATGAATACATGTCGATATAAACCATGTGTCGAAGGATTTATGAAAGGAAGTTGCCAGATTTAAAACCTAAATTGTGTTTGCAGTGTAAAAATCAGCTACTACACCTTTAACAAAATGTAAATGTTTTTGGTAATGATTTTTGAACATGAGCAGATGTCTAACGCACAAAAAAAATCAGAATTATTTCTCCAAACCACGTTTTTGCCGGTTGCCTGTTGAACTCTCTTAAAAAAAAACACAAAAATTTAATTTGACATAACCTGAATGCGATCTCCTAATTTGTTTAAATAATTGCCCAGCCCTAGCCTTGAGTATTGTTACTATAGCAACATCAGCGCTATCTCCGAAGTATCTGGGCATGCTCAGTTTGGAAAATCAGACCTGGTTTCAACTCTTCTAGTAATATACTGTACCTTATTTTGGAACATTTTAGGCAAGACAATAACATCTCCATGAAGACAAACAGGTGACGAAACAGGTGTAGAAAAGTCCCATAGTGCACCTTTAACCCATAGTCGTGCTTTTTCCCGCTGTAAATTGAGAACTTGAAGCAGCCTGTCGCGGTTGCTGTCTCGATGCCTTGACATTTCTCCTCTGACGCTCACACCTGCAAAACCAAAACGGGCAAAATGGCTCAGTGAACTCGGTCGTCACGGCAACATTCACTTTCAGACTGTGAGCTGTAAAGTTTGTGCCGTGCTGGGTCCTGCTCTGTGTTTCTTCATCAGGTGGAAAAGATGGGCCACTTGAATTCACTGCCATGTTTCTAAATATTGAATCTACCAGCCAAACATCAGACTCACACAAAATGAGTTAAGACAAAATGGATATAAGCATTATGTTACTTTGTGAAAGCTCGAGGCAGTTTTAAAAACACAAAAAATATAATGAAATAAATGTACTTAATGTTACTTAATGTATTTTTCTTGAATACAGACTTTTTACATCAAAATAAAATGTTTGATCTATTCTATGTGTGTTATTAAACCTAGTTATGTTATTTTTTACAAGTATAATTAATCATTTTTGTAAACAGGTTCTTTAAAAATATTTAAAAGTTGACTAAATTAGTTGGTAAATGATAAAAGTTATAATCATAATGTTGTTGGTATCACTTTTGTGGAATATAAAGCTTTATCAGATTCATTTTAACCATTTACCATTTAAATCTTCATTACAGTGTGTATGTGATTCTTTTTGTTTTTTAACAAAATTACCTTAACATTAAAAAAAGGATGAATGAAGTAGACAATTTATGTTTAGTTCAAAAGACCAAAAGCCATGGTGTTACGATCCAAATGTTGGTCAAAATGTATGCGCCAAAAAGCTGGTAATGTGACAAACATGTTCTACCTTGAGATCACTTACTCTTTAAGATACTTTTTCTAGTTGTTGCTTTTGATCATTCCCCACACAAAGGGTTTTGTTAAAAGTAAAATTTGATTATTACTTATTTTATTGGGTACACTTTTTTTAAAGTAAATAAGTAAATTTTACTTGAAGCTCACTGCTTGTATGTAATTTCTATAGCTGATTTTACTTAATTTTAGCCTATTTAAGCATCTCATTTGTAGTTTGACTTTGTTTAAATGTCAATAATAAAATATAAAATTCTACTTTTGATTGATGTATGCAATAATACATACAGTAATCCCAAAGTAATGTAATTTATATATACTTTCTTGGAGCAGTGGTGCAACAAATACATTTTTAAAAAGTAGTAAGTAATGTGTAACTAATTACTTTTCCCCAACACTGATGATTAATAATTTCTGCAACAAAGTTTTGATTTTATTATAATTTTTTGATGACTTTTCATTGGTTGAGCGGCGTCACGTGACTCCGGACCAATCAAAACAGACTAACGTTAGCTCCCAAACCGTTCACTGACAAAACGCGATTGAACATCACATAAAAACAGTGCAATGCGTGGCCTAAGTCTTAAATTAGATAAAGTTTAAATTCCAGTTTTTATTGTGAAGTTTTTCCGCGTTGTTCCGGTCTGTCTTGTGCGTGTTTAATGTGTGTGTGGTGTGTGTGTAGTAGTTAGTGATCGTGCGTACGCTGACGTTACTTCTTCATCATGTGGAATCAACTCAACTCATCATCACCTACAGAGAGAAAGAAGAAGAATTATGTAAGTTAAGTATGAATATTGCATTTCTTTTATACGTTATTTTATCTGTTTTATACATCAAATTGCTTCTTTCCTTGGATGTTTCTTCTATTCCTTGTTGTATTTTGCCTTCAAGATACTAGTAAGCAATGTGGTTTTGCTAACAGTTCTATTTCATCTTTGTGTATTTTAAAAACAAGGACTCCATTTCATTTCCTGCCATAAAAAACGAGTCACATTCAGTCAAGGTATTATTATGATACTCAAACTAATTCAAATTGCCTTATAGTGTGGACTGCTACATGAATTATGATTTATATTTTGATATCACTCTTCTAGGTGGACAGGAAGCGTGTTTCTGAGACTCCTGCAAATGTAATTACACACAAAACATTTACTAGTTTGCAGAGATGTGGACCTGTAAGTCGTAATATAAAGATTTGAGTAACTATTTTGATTATTTGAAACTTGACATGATTAAATTGAACCAAAACTTAAGACGACTTGGACTTGAAGGCTCGTGATTAGAGACTTGACTTGGACTTGGAGGTCTGTGACTTGAGACGTCTTTGACATGCTTCTACTCAAAAAAAAGTGTAATTTTACATGTAGAACCTGATGAACAAATGTCCTTTCACTTCTTCATTTGTAACTATTATTAAATAAGACAATTTACAAAAAAAGTAAACTGTTATAGACTGGTAACTTGGCTTAAAGACTTGAAAGGACTTGAAACTTAAAGCAGAGGACTTGGGACTTGAGGTCAAAGACTTAAGACTTACTTTAAGACTTGAAACAACATGCTTTTACACCTCTGCTAATTACTATACTTCTAACTACTAATATTTAATCTCTTTATAAATCTCCTGTAGAAAATGGACGAAAGTTCACATTTGCCATTGATTCACGACAACCGCAGAGGCAAGGTAATTCTTATTTTTTACCTATTTTTTAACAATGTAGACCTATCATTGTTACATGTTTGATTGCAGGTCAAAACTGTGATGACTGTTGACTTGGAAGATCTGCTGAAAACTACTGATGGGTCGACTAAATCATCTACTAATCATGTGCAAGTTAAAGACGACAATGCAAAGAATAATACACAAAGTTCTGCTCTGAATGATTATGAAAGAAACTACCATCATAAAGGGTTTGTTGAGACAGTCCCACAGAAGACATCAGACTCTCACATTCAGGCAAATGTGGAGCCGTATCGAGATGAAAAAAGGTTCATGGTCTACATATGTGGAGGTTATAAAGGTGAGTAAAGCATTTAAGACTGTGTATTTGTTCTAACATGTTGAATGCAGAGGTGGTCAGGAACTAAGTCAATCCATCAAACTAATATATTTTTGTAGAGCCCAAAACCCATCAAAGTCATCTCAGGGAACTTCACCAGATTGCTGATTTAGCAAACACAAATGTTAGAAAATCAAAACTGTCATTGGCCAATAGCAAGAAGAAACATCGATCTGGTTATAAGATTTTGCTTGAAACAAGAACAAATATTTGCCAATGGGGTAAGAACAGTTTTCTTAACCCATTGGCAAATAATTTGGCTCAAAATAAGAAGCAATGTTTTGAAATCAATTTGAAACACTTAAAAACACGGAAAATATCCTAGGTCTCTACAATAAATGAAAGTTAAAATAGTCAAAATGCTTGAAATAAAGCTTAAATCCTAGAATCAAGCAACTTTAACTTCATTTAAATTCATTTTTTGCAGTGCAGCTTTGGACAGTTTCTGAGGATCTGTTGTTTACTTGAATCATATATCAGCTGTGTACTGGCTCCAATACATTTGAAAAAGAACTACTACACTACATTTATAATAAAAAAGGCTCCAAATACAAAGCAGTTATGTATAGAATTTCCCATGCCTTTCTCATTATGCTTTCACAGATCATACATTTTGAACACTCTGTTTCAGATTCTCGATAAATAAGATTTACCAGGTTGTAACTAGGGATGTCAAGATTTTTAGGTTAATCGATAATCGTGATTATTTAAGTCACAATAAAATCGTAATAACCAAAACATTTTAATCGTGGCAATTTCAGAAGTAAAATTAAGTCCACTCTATAAAAACTAGGGATGGACAAAATATCAGATACAGTTTTAACAACAGCTAGGTTTATAGAAAAAACACCAAAATTTGACACATATGTATGTACATATGTTGTGATGTTATATCCCAAATAAAGGTCAAATAAAAAATGTGTCACAAAAAAAAAAAAAATAAATAAATAAAAAACAAAGAACAATTTTAACATTTTAGATGCAATATTACGCTTTTTAATTCCTTTTAAATTAAACAAAACTTTTTGTTACATTAGCTTTTTATTTTCATTTGGAAATATTGATTTCATAAAATTGGTCACAAATTTAAGGAAAAGTAATGAAAGTGAACTTTTGTCATAATCATTAATAATCGCTAAATCGTGATATTTTGTCTCGCAATAATCGTAACACTAAAATTTCATATCGAGACATCCCTAGTTGTAACTGCAATGTCACAGTTTTCTAAAACTTTGCTTTCATAAATTTTGGGAACTATTAACAAAAGAGGTTATGCATGGACATTCTTTATTTCAAAAATCCTCCTCAACATTTAGAATGAGTGGAAAAACTACAGCCAAAACAATAATGTACTTCTTTCTGTTGTCGTGGCAACAGATTACCGTAATTTCTGGACTATAAGCCGCTTCTTTTTTCTCAAACTTTGAACTCTGCGGTTTACAGCGATGCAGCAAAATTATAGATTCTCATAGACTTACTATTAACAAGGGTGACCTCTTTATGTTTAAAAATGTTTTAAATTTAAATCTAGTTATATTCAGCTGCTCTCAACAGTGCGGAAATAACAGTATTTGCTACAAGCTTGTTTGCTAATGACAGTTGGTAATTTAACAGAAACAAACACATTCAAAAACATTTTTAAAGATGGTAATAAGTTCAGCTGTGTGTGATCTCAAAGTCTGTGATAAAAGTGAGAGACGCTAAAGTCTTGTTAGTAATCTGCTTTTCTGCCACTGTTTACCTGAATTTCTCTTTTTACATGTCAGTTACAAACCCAGTACTCATCAGAGTTGTGGTGGAATGAATTTGTTATCAGATTGTTGAATCTTTTGTAGCTATATTTTGAGCTACTACAGGAGGAAATGTCCGTCCTCTTCATTGATTCTCTCTTCTAACATTTACCGTGATGTCACCTGCATAACCTCCGCTGTGCGTCAGACTCTGTTGCAGAACGCAGCGCGCTCATGGAGAACGTGTATCCCAGGCTGTATCTTTACTGTAAACAGAGAGGCTATGACTTCAGAATGATTGACCTGCGCTGTGGAGTGAGTAACCCTGTTTCTGAGCACCATGACACCGTACGACTGCACCTGGACACGCTCAAGAAATGCCAGGAAACCCAATGCTCCGGCTTCTTTGTAAGACTTAAATTAAAGTGCGAATGACAGGTTAGACTGCATTTTTTAGTAAAAACACAGTGAACATGATTACATTCAAGATTTTACTGAAGGAGGATTATAAGTGTCTTTTGTCCAGTAAATTTGACATATGCAGAGGTAGGGCTGGGCAATATAGACAAAAATAAATATCTCAATGATTTTTGGGCATATTTTAATAGCTGTATTCAGACAATATTAAGTCAGTCCAACATAAATGTGCCCAAACTGTCTGTGAACATGAAGTTCAGGTTCATAAAAGTCTATTGTGTATTTTTAATGTTACATATCTAGTTTTACGTTCAAGTAAGAGAACAGTTTATAACATTAAATAAAAGAAAATAGCACTTTGCTTGAAATCAGGATAAAACTTGCTTGTTTTATCGTCAGTACCAATGATTAAAATGATAAAATACTTTAATTTATGCTTATTATATAGTTGTGAAATACTTTTACTGCAAAAAATATACTAAATATTACATTTTTGCATATCTCCAAAACAATATTTACAATATCTTAAATTCAATACATTGTCCAGCTCTATATCCATCTTATTTCACTCGCCCACTTTTTCTATGCATAATTCCAACTGTTACCTAGCAACCAAGTTACAATTTGACAAATTATATTGTCTTGCAGCACTTTTGTTTTGTAGAATAATTGTTTAAAGATGCAATGTATAACCTTTTGACCAAAACCAGACTTGAATAAAAGCATATTTTTGTCACTAAAACATAGATGGTTCTTTAGCTATATTATATTGGATAATTTATTGGATTTTTAGTTGTAGCTTCTCGTGTTTTGGCTGTGCATATGTGTAATTTAGAACTCAAACTACCTTCTGTCATTTTCTTCTGATTAATATTTACTACAAGAACTGTCACAACAAACTAAGTCAAAATTAGAAAAATGTGCTAATCTGTCATATAGGTTTTTAAAGTTTCATTATTGCTTGAACATTGCCGTCTATTGACATGTTTGTTCTTTTCTCCAAGTTGTTTGTTGGACAGAAATATGAAGACCGAATCCTCCCTTGTACGATTCAAAAAGAAGAATTTGAATCTATTATACGACTCCTGGAGAAAGACAAGGACCTCATATCCAAGAAAAAAGCTGTGAATTTTACTTTGCCGTCCTCCAAACCCGGCATTACCTCCACTGGCACTTTTCAAGAATCCATTTACGGTCACTATTTGAGTTTTGGAGACGAGGCAATCAATTCAGAAGAGCTGGACAAGTCTGACGAGATGTTTTCAGATGAAGAGGAAGGAAGGTTGAGTCCGGCTGGAGAGAGAAGTGTTGGAGATGTGGAGAAAGAGCTGACGTTGTTTCAAATGTGGTACAAGCTGGATATGAACAGTGTCCCTCCTCTGTACCGCCTGCTTCCTGTCAGGTAATACAGGTTTGAATCCTGCTATTTTACCATCAAATCTAGTTTATTGCACACAGACAATTCAAAGTGCTTTACATAGTTGGACTGTAGTTAGTTAGTCATTTAGTCGAATATTTGGTTGATACAGTCTTAGGCAACAAAATTTCGATCAGTCATTGGTCAACTAAAGCCCTACTACATAGCAGTGAAGTATAAAATCATTCTATTATTTATTCAAAACAAAAACCTGTATACTTGTCAAAACCTTATGCTGTCAGATCTCAGAAGCTAAGCATGTCAAGGTGTGGGGTCTAATTTATAAAGTGTGCGTGCATACGAACAAAAATGTTACGTACGTCATTTTGCGCGTTACTTTGGGATATATAAAAAAGACAACTTGACAAAGAAATAACCAATCCAATCCTAAATTTCTCAACTTTGTGTCTTTGAGGTTTAACGATGAGACAGAAAGAGATCAGAGCTGAAAGACAAAAGGCTTTGAGTGCCTTGTGAGGTATAAAAGTGCCACATAAATAGTGACCAAGTACCTCTTACTCTGAGCAAAAAAGCTGATGTTAGAGGCTGATGGTTCTCATAAAAAGCCAGCATTTTGTCACCCACTATGAACCTCTACAAATTTGTGGACCAATAAATTAATTTAAAAGTTGAGGAACTGGAAACTAGTGTGAAGCTTGTAATACTGTGGTGTAGGGCAAGGCAATATTATATTGTTGGTGTCATTAGGACAATTAAACTGATATAAATTTGAAATATCGTGGCTTACTGATAATGTGGATTTTCTTCTTAGCTGGCTAAAATAATTGAGAGTTTATCTTAGTGAATAGTCCAATGTAGCAGATCTAATATTACCTTCGCTCAGACGTATCACTGAACCAATACTCGTCTTTAGTTTTAATAGGATACATGGCTGACTGAGATTAAGTGAAAGGAAAACCTGACGTTGAATTAATCATTGCTTTGCTAATTTGATAAAACACATGTCTAACAATCTTCTTTCTTCTCTTGTGGCGCAGCACACATCACCCTGACATACTCAGCTCGGACAGGAAGCGTCGAAAACTGTCCAGAACAGCCTGGATGGGGACGTTACAGAGACTATGGAAGGTGTTGCATTACAGAGCAGCTGAGGCCATCGGAAAAGAGCAGGCGTCTGTGCTGCTTAGAACAGGTTTACTACTATAATTGCCTCTTTCTTTATTTGTTGAAACATTTAAATGGTCGGGATTATTGTAAGCTAAGGTTAAAATGGTGTGCTTTAGTTCATTTACACATGCATGCCAAAAAGTTCATCGCCTCCTCATGGGAACGAACACTCTCCTGAAAGCTGGAATTTACAAATATTAAACTTCACAAGATGACTTTATTTCCTACGTAGTGCAGCATTTTGTGTTGATATACAGTACTTATAATAATTATTGAGAGCTGTAATTTAGCTTTAGTTTGGAGGTTTTTTTGCAAGAAATATGACTAACAATGCCCCTAAGACAGCTAGTTATTACAATATTTTCTCTATTTTGTAGCTGAAATCATTAGCTCATGTCGCTGTCTTTTTAAAATAGTCCACTACAGATGCTTGCCATAGTAGGCATCCACTGGTGAGCTGAATACGCACTACCAACTATGTCTGTTAATCTTGTCTGTTAATATTAGACTTATCTATGCACATGTAAAGACAGAACATACATTTTGTGTGGTTTAATTCCAACCAGGAGAACTTTCAGCTCATCAGAGAATGCATATTTCATCAAGTATGTGAGAAAAACATGTAGAATTACTGATATTTATGTTTATTGGGAAACAAAAGTCAGATTCTTTAACTATTTATCTTGTTGTTATGATTGAAAGGCAATACAGGTTTATTCAAACATGCTTGAAATCAATCCAAATACAACTTCGAGCAAACTAATGATGAGAGAACACTGTTAAAACATTGTTTCAAAGACAGAAAAGTGGATTTTAGATAAAACTGTGTAATCAGATGTTTTGTTTTTTATAGTTTTGGATTGGGAAATGGAGGAGGGAGTGCGGTCTACAGGCCAAGCCCCACCAGAAGAACACTGCCACTGCTACAAGAGAATCATTCCAGATTTGTATCACTGCCTGAGTCACAAACGCGCTGCTCTGTACGTGGACCTGCTGCGAGGACAGACGGAGATAGACCCTGTCCTCAGTCTAGAGCATCAGCAGTTTGTCGACAGGCTGCACAAGAAGGTAAAAGTTTCTCTACAAACCACCTCTGGCATACAGATTGTAGAAAAGACCCTGTTAAGCCTAGTAGCTACTTAATACCTTAATCCCAATGAATAACTGTAATCATTAATGGGGTAGGTTTTAAGTTTAACTTTTTTATCACTTAATCCCGTATTTGTTCATGAATAATTAAGTCATAGTTAAAATAATCTAGTAAAAATTCTGTATTTGTTTTACTTAATTCTAATTACGGGGGCGCGTCTTCCTGTTAAAGATGTCACAATATCAAATTTTGTGGTTACGATTATTGCAAGACAAAATATCATGATTTAGTACATTTAGTTTCATTTTTTTATTCTTATTGTCTAACAGTTTTGTTACAAGTTTCATCAAGTTTGTACAAGTTTTATTAAATCAGGAATTATAATGAAGAAAACAACAACAACAATTAAATGCATTTGTTTGGATTTTGGTTATAAAATAGCTATTTTAAAGTTTAATTTTTAATTTTTTGGTTTTAAGCAAATGCCGACATCTGTTATTTACCCTTCTGTGGCAAACTAATATTTACAGACACCAATATTTGGAATTTTAAATCCATAGCAAGGCTCACAAAATCACAAATTTATTTTAAATATTGGAGCTGTTGTTTTGCGCATAGTTTCTATAGAATAAACTAAAACGCGATTATTACTTTGTTGTTCTCATGATCATATTGTGACATGAATAATTATGATTATCGATTAACCAGATCATCTTGACATTCCTACTTCCAGCTGCGTCACACGAATATCTATGAGCGTAAAGTTGGCTGGGGAAGGACAGGCCTGGACCCCAAACACAACAGCTCGCACCAGTTCTACACCGAACGCATCTGCTCCCACGTTGAACGCACTGTCGTCAACTCCATCAGCAAGTACGGGCAGTTTTATTAACTCATAATATCTGCTCTGTGTTGTCTGTATGTATAACTATTGGTGTCACTTTAGAATTGCAAAGAAAACAGAGAAACATGGAACGTTTGAAAAGATGAGGAGAGCGGTGATGAGACAGCAGATACAAGAAGAAATACAGCGGCACAAACAACACTCTCTTGATCTGTAAGAAATGTTAAATCTTTGCATCTTAGGTGTGGACTTGTCGTTATTTGGACTTGAGCCAGACTTGAGTCACTGTTTTGATCTGCTCTGTGACTTGAGACGACTTAATGTTCCTCCTCAAAAAAATAAATAGTGTAATTTAAGATGAACTACTGCATTATGTCCCTCCTTGAATCTAAAATCAGAGGGCTTGAACTCAGCTTGGTACTTGACTTAGACTTGTCTCTCTTTGACTTGGGAATTGACTTGGTCCAACCACTGAATCTTAGCTTAATGTTTCTTATTAATCTGTTTTATAGAGCAAAGAAGTTCACTCTGAGACAAGCTTTTCTGGTTGAAGTGGAAAAAGTTGTGAAACAGTCTTCCTCGAGGCAAATCCTCCTTTTGGGAAAACCAGGTTGGGGGACGACCACTGTCATGGCCGCCATAGCTCAGCAGGCTACAAAGTGGTTTTCTGGGTAAGAAAGGTTTTAAAAACAATACATAAATGGACAGTGTTTTTTTTTTTTACTTCCAACAAGCATAACCAAATTTGTATTTAACTTTTCCAGAAGTGTTTGCCCCATTGATTTTGTCCACCATCTGATAAAAATAAAGTATCAAGCTCTCTCTTATTTTCAGACAACTCAGCCTTTCAGGGATGAATCAGGCCAGTTTGTCCTCTAAACCAGAGTACTCTTTGTCCAGAGTACCCTTTAAGCCGGCTCTCAAAGGGGCTTTATTTGGCTTGCGAAGAGGTGTTGAAAAGATTGTCAAAATACACCAAATCAGTTTTATTCTGCTAAAACATGTTAAAAAAATACTATTTCATCTTATTCCAAATAATTTTTTAGATGCAACATAAAAACAGGGCCTCTACATACTGTAAAATCATTCATGATGGCCTTTTGAGAAGAAAGTTTATGCATTCCTTACATCTTACAATTTGAGTTTAAGGTAAATAAATGGATTTTCTTAATAATATATTATTATAATGTCAATTTTCAAATTCGCATCATACTATTTTCTTGTTCAAATGAATTTTATATGCCTAGATCTTCCCAAAACCTCTAACAAAATTGACCACAAATAAAATATTAGAACTGAACCTTTTTTAAAACCATGAAACCATTCCAAGTACCCCCAAGTAAGTGTTTGCCTATCTCCAGAGCTCCCCGTACCTCTGGTTGGAAAACACAGATCTAAATCCACAACCTCCTAAATGCAAGAACATTTTAGAAAGACAATTGTAATACAATAATTTATACAGGCAACCCCAAAATTCTACGAAGTTCCTCAAACTAGTTTTTGTGAAAAAAGTTTCGACGTTTGAAAAGGAAAAGGAAAGAACGGTCAAAGGCTATTAGCACCAACTATGCGTTTTGGAAATGTAGGTAGACTTTCAGACTTGATTTACTGGTAATTTGTGCAGAGCTTGTTCTCACTAGGGTGGTGTAAATGAGGAACCAGAACTAAAAATACTCAGCTCTATTGGTTCAGAAACAGACAAAGTTCATACTGAGGCTAATTTTTGTGAGGCGTTTTAAGAAATATTGGTTTGTTTGGTGATTGTTTAGGCAATGACTTAAAGTTGTTTGTCTTTTTATTGTACTTGCCTGTGTTTTGTTGCTGCAGAACTGTGAAAGTGTTGGCGGTGTTTATCGGCTTTTCCGGAGAAAGCAGAAATATCCGTTTGGTTCTGCAGAGTCTCTGTGTCCAACTGGCTGAAACGTACCGTCCTCAAACTCAGCTTTCAGAGGTCCTGTCTTTATAAATATTTTTTTAGCCATTTCTGTAGCATCTTGTAGTATAATCCTGTATGCGTGTGTCTCATAGGGCTTTCCTCAGCTCGTGAATGAGTTTTATGCCCTCCTGGCTTTGGTGGACTCGGACAGACCTGTGGTGATCCTGTTGGACGGGCTGGACGACCTGTCAGATGAACATGGCCCTCAGCTTTCCTGGATTTTAACATCTCTTCCTAAAAATGTTTACCTCATACTTTCAGCAACCACCAATTCAGCCTGCACTCAAACCTTGTTGGTGAGTGTTGTAGAACTTGTATAAATTAGACGGTACAATCATGTAAACAGTGACAAATAAATAGTCAAGCTTAAACTATTTTGCAAAACTAATAACTTGCCACAGTGTGCTTTATTTTGCTCAAATCTTTCTAACTCAGTCACCTCTTGTTTTCAAACGTATTAATATTTTGACCATTAGTAGAACTTTAACATAGATTTTCAAATAGAAAAGTGAAACGGGTATTGCCTCTAGACAGCAGTCAGTATTGAACCTAAAGAGTCTAATAGTGACTCACTGGGCACTTTCTTACAAGTTTAAATTGTCCAGTAATTAGAAAAAGACCCAACAATTAGAAGAAGAGTGTGTAGAATCTATGCCTTAATTTAGTTTTTCAAGAAACTTTTAAAGGTAGAAATAAAATAATCTATACTGTAAATTTCGGGTTACTATTGTCTCAAGCAGACCCTGTATATAACGATGTGCTAATGTATGTATTTGTTTGGGTTACCGGGCTTGCACTCTCGCAGGAAACAGGAGTTTGTCTGCCATTGCAGCTCATAGAGATGGTCCTGCAAAAATTCCTGTACAGCATATTTCTAGTACATTGTGGACACGAGTGCTGCTAGTCGGACACAGGTCTGCAGCCTATAAATATATCTCGCCAATGTATGTACTTTTCTGTTTTTTTTTTTTCAGATTTTTCCATATATTTAGAGATAAATTATTGTACAAGTCGATCGATACTGCACATTTGTTCTTTGCAAAACACACAATTGAGTTAAAATGATTAAAACTAAAAAGTCCCGCCTCTTTATTGTAAAATGTAACTTTAACAAGCCACAGATTTGAAAAATGCTATTTTATGTTGCTGGAAAGTGTCTACATGACAATTTTGAAACCTACATATTTTACTCACAATCCTAATTACATGTATTCGCAAGTTGGCCTCCCCTGACCCTTCCTCCAGGGCTACCCTGCAAAAGAGATTCTGAATCTCAGTGGGACTTCCCTGGTTAAATAAAGGTCAATTAAAATCAAATTAAGTAAATGCAGACAAGTGGGTGGGGTAGGCCCTTGGAGAAACTAATGATGAGAAAACACTGTTGCAACATGATTTTACAATATAGGTCCCCTTTAAATGTAAACAATGCGGCTCTTAATAAAGTGCGCTCAATGACCCGGAAAGTATGGTATCTTTTTTATGAGGCAGTGCTTTTGAAAACCTTTTTCAGTTGCAACCTCCAAAATATTAGCTTTTTGCTATCTTTCAGTTTTGAGGGTTAGGTTGTAGCACATATGCAGGACAATATGTCTATTTTAATGTGGAGATTCCAAGGTCTGAGAATGACTGATGGCCACAAAACTGGATGGATTTAAAATGAATTGACTACTGATGTACACTTGACTCTTTGTTTTCACAGTCTGGTCAGTTCACACTCCTGTCTCTTCCTCCGCTCAACATCGACAACATCACCACAGCATTAGAGTCTAAACTTCTTCATGACCACAGGCGTCTGCAGCCGGAGCAGTGGAAGACTCTGGTGCAGGCGTGCGAGTCCTGCCCTTCTCCTCTGTACCTGGAAACGGCCTACAGTGAGAGCCTACGCTGGACGGCCTACACGGCCCAGTCCAGTCTGAAGCTTCCTGCCAGCCTCCGGGGTCTGTACGTACACATGTTGACTCGTTTGGAGAAGGATGTCGGAAAACAGCTGGTTAGAAGAGTCGCAATGCTCGTGTCTATTTCTCGACATGGAGCCACTGAAGAGGTTGGTCTTTTGAAGATGAATTTTCAGAAAAGCAACCAAAGCTACCACAATGGGGAAGGCAAACTATCAAGTTATGTTCACGTGACATCACAACATTCTCTAGACCAATAATATTTATGATAATATAGTTGGAGGGTTTCTAAAATTAATCATATTTAAAAGTAGTTTTTTGTTTCAATACAAAAAGTCATTGGCTCTAGTAGTCACCAATAGAAATGAATAGATATTTAATGGTAAAGTACAATTTCATTAATTGCAAAACATGCAGCACGGTGCAAAATCCTCCAGCTACATTAGTCCTGACCAAGTCGAACAAGAAAATCTGGAGATGGGTCCTTAAGTGCTCTTCTGTGTTCCTGACAGGTTTCCCTATAGTTGCATTGAAGGATGGGTTAAATGTAGAAATGAACTGCCCTCACAAAGCTGACCACAATCTTCTGCTAAAAGCCCCAAAAAATGAAAAAAAAAAAAAAAGCTTGATTCACATTTAGTGTTTACTTGCTCAATGGGAGTGTTTTTACTCAATCTTATTTCCTGTTTTTACCAACAAGCAAAATACAGCAAAAACTATTCATATTGTTTAAACAAGACTTATTATCATTATTATTAATACATACATTGCTTTTGGACCATTACCATCATTTTATTTTACACATTTATAATACACCTTCTTCAAACTTTTATTTATCAAGCACATTTTGTTTAAAAAGTGCTTTACATCTGCACAGATCGGTCCTTAATATTCTCTTTTAGACTATTCCATAGTCGAGCACCACACACTTAGATCCAAAGGCAGTAGATCCCACACTACAATAAAAATTAAGTGGTGGTAAAAAATAATTAAACATATCATCATAGCAAAATTTACCAAATTAGGTAAAAATAGTATAATCTACAAACTGAAAAGAAAACATATACAGCATCAAGTGCTAAAGGTAAACTTTATTAATTCTTTGCAAGGGAAATTCATTCCTTGCGTTTGAATAATTCTTCACAGTCAGGTCGCGGTTGAACAGGATCAGGTGAACTCTAATGACATATCGCTAGCTTTAAATAGACTAAAACTTTTATTATTATCTGCTTATCTTTAGGAAATACTTCACCTACTTTCTAAAAATGGAAAAGTGCTCCAGGAAGTGTCCTCTGCTCACACCTCTGCTGTCGTCTGTAAATTGCCTTATATCCTGTGGGTGCGTCTGAAAGAAGAACTGGGCCTTCACCTCAGAGAAGTCAGCGCAGACGACACGTGGGTTTACTGTTGGATGCACTCTGAGCTGCGACAAGTTTGCCTCCAGCGCTACTTCAGAAACGAGGAGTCCCGTATGGCCGTACATGCAGACTACGCCGATTACTACAGAGACAAGGGCCCAAACTCGCACATATTCCAGCCTACAGCGTGGATCCTGGAGGAAACAGAGGGAGACGACAAGTTTAAACGTTATTGGTTTAATCTGAGGAAGCTGCGAGGGCTGCCTTTCCATCTGGTCCACTCTGGGCAGATTGTTCCCTTCTTGGTGGAGTGTGTGTTTAACTACGAGTTCCTTCTGCACAAAGCCTGGGGGACGTCTGTTCTGGAAATAGAGGAGGATCTGAGGAAAGCTGTGCTGCCAGACAAGTACGTGTTGTATCAAGAAACTCACAATGTTTCTACTAACTAAGCTATAAAAAAGTTTGAGTTCCTGATTAGTTTGTCACTAAAGGGCAAACATAATGTGTTTTTTGTGTTGTCTTTGTCCTTGACCTCTGGAACTCTGGCTTCTGTATAAGGAGATCATGGGTTTGAATCCTGGGTCAGAACAAATGACCATCTCATGATCACTCTGGGTGGAGTTTGTTCTCTCTGGCTTCCTCTCACCTCCAAAAACATGCATGTATATACTGTAGAGAGTGAATGATTGTCTCTGTCTGTCTATGTGTTAGCTCTGCCACTGTACAGGGTGTTTCCACAAGCGGTAGAAAATGAACTGTCCTTGTCTTTTAATCATGCTCTTGAGAACTTAGACGTTGCCATTTCATGTGTTAGAGCAAGCAACCACAACAACAAAAAAATGTATGCACTTCCCACATCAGGAATTGAGTTAGAGCTCTATTTACTGGTTGTAAAGGGGAAATAATCAAACAGATCTTTCCTCATGTCTCAAAGATGTGCCTATGGCATCACATACTGGAATCAGATATTGGTACTGATCCAGTAAGTTTTGTTTAAAAGGGGATGGCCTTTAATTAGACATAAGGAGACTAATTTATTGGCTGGTGTTGATCCAGACATTTCATTCAGATGAAGTTATGTTGTGCCTATAAACAGTTACATTGTAAACAGTTACACTGTATAATCAAATGTCTCATATTTTGAGAAACACAAAAAAGTCCATTTTGTGTGCCCAACCTCTAACTCTGTATCATTGGCCACCCAATTTTTTATACAGCCAAAATTACCATACAACTGTTTTTGAAACTTAGAAAAGCATACATCGGCAGATTATCCAACAGTCATAGAATTTCACAGCAGAAGATTTTCATTTTTGAGCAATAAAAAGAAACCTAATAAAATAAATTACAGATATACGTATGTTAAATGCCCTACTGCAAAACATTCAAGACAAAGCAATACTATCATCATGGAGTCAGACGGAGCGGAGTTTTTACCTGAAAAGTTACACAGTGTATCTTTAAAGTTGCTTTTAAAGCTAGAGTTACCGATTTTCACACTGCAAAGAAAAGTTTAATCTATTCAGCTCTCACTAATTCTTCAACACATGGTATATATCCACATTCATTACATTTTGGTTGCTTTTTACTGTCAACAAAGTGAATTAGATTGACCCCCCAAGCACAGCCAATCAGAGCACTGCTATTCAGACGGAACACAGAAGTCTCACAAATTGCTGCATTCAGAATATTTTTGGTGGAATTGTCTTTTCCATTTTCTAATTTACAACAAAAAGGTCAGGTATCGGCACTTTAAGAACACTTTTTAGTTTCTTCTCTGTGCAGGGAAGTGATAGATGTGGAGGTTCTGTCAGGTGCTTTGGAGCTGTCCCGTTCAGTGCTGCTTCGGGATCCGTGTCAGCTTGCCTCGCAGCTCACGGGACGCCTGGGGAAGATGGTTATAGAGGACCGTCCCGTGGCGAGGGGTAATCATGTGCAAATTCTCAATATTTTGTCATTTCTTGGATATAAGCTTACTGTATATCTGTCGTTTGTGTCTTTAAGGCGATCCTCTGAAGTTCCAGTACCTTCACACTTTACTGGCTCAGTGTTCCCGCTCGTGTCTGCCTGTCCTGCTGCCCTCCTCCACCTGCCTGCTGCCCCCAGGAGGCCTCCAGCACACACTATTAGCAGGTTAACTATTCCTTCAGGGCTATTCAACTGTGTTTTATCGAAAGCCAGACTTTTAGACGAGCACTGACCACATGATGAGCTTCTATTTTGTTTGAAATCACACAAAATATTTGATCTGGGTTAACATTGTAATATAGTACTTGCTGTATGAGAATTTTGTAGGTAAATAAAATCCAGAACTGACTTAGTTTTGGTTGAAAATATGCACCTCCTCAACATTGTGACTGATCATAGTATGAGAAGAGCACCTGATAAAATGTGTTTCTTCGCGAACTTTGCGGCAAAATGAAAAATGAAAGTAGTTTGATTGTTGTTGCTTTGACTGTGCTGAGCTTAACTAGCTTATTTACTTAAGGCAGTTGAAGATTTAGGACACTTAGCTGCCACATAACAAATTATTTCCTCATCAAATGCATTCAAGAACATCTTATTTAAAAAGAGAAATGTCTTGAGTTCAACTGCATGTGATACCAATGTCCGTTTCACTAAGAAATGTGAGAAAAGCAGAAGTGTTCTTGTTGTTTATCTGCTTTTCCACCCCTAATTACTTTTTTTTTTTGTTCTTTTTATTAGTCAAATACAAACTCAATCTTCAGCCGATTTGTAGTTGATTATATTTGGTATCAGGCTGTAGCTGTTTTTTTATACAGTGGTCCCTCGCTCTATCGCGGTTCACTTTTCGCGGCTTCGCTTTTTCGCAGATTTTTTTTTAGTGCAATTTTGCTTTTTTTTTACAGTGCATGGTCCTATAGACGTGCACAGTAGCGTGCTTTTCTCTCAAAAGCACCGTTTAGGGATCGTGTGACATCGCAGCATTCACACTGCATTTTTTCACACTGGAACGTCATTTGTGTAGTTCAGAGATGTGTGTGAGGAGCGTGTTGTGACTTCACTAGAGTCCGGATGTGTTTCGTGGACTAGAGTCCGTGCGATCCGTGGCTCTGCGGTCGGCTGTGGAGCGCAGCGGGACGGGCAACGTGCCAAAAGCAGAGCAGGCGAACACACACAGCACCGTTCCTCTTTATGGTCAGTGCAGACAGGACGCGATGAGCGGCAAATGTCGCTTGAAATATCATTCATTTGTTTGTCTGTCAGCGGAGGAGCTCCCTGAGGTGCCGCTGACAGCCACATGCACATGAATGGGATTTCAAGCGACATTTACGCTCATAGCATCCTGTCTGCACGAGCCTTTAAGCGGTCACATAAACGACTCTGTTGTATCACGCAGTGAATCATGCGTTCAGCGCATTATTACATGTAGAACGTCATAACCAGGCAGGTTATCATTGGAAATTACTGGTAAAAAAATGAAGATCATTACTTAGCGGATTTCGCCTATCACAGGTTATTTCTGGAACGCAACCCCCGCGATAAACGAGGGACCACTGTATTTCAGCTATGTTTTCAGCTCTTACTATGTTCTCCATTGAATCCTATGCATTTTTGCAACTCACTGTTAATATATTTGCATAACTTCTACTATTTGCGTGATGATACACAATGTATTATCTGCTTTTAACCTTTTAAAATGGATTTCCTTTCATGACTTTTGCCTTGGCTAGCAGAGGTGGGACCAAGTCACTGTCTCAAGTCTTTGGCCTCAAGTCAGAGTCAAGTCCCAAGTCAAAGAGAGACAAGTCCAAGTCAAGTCCCAAGTCAAGTCCAAGTCATCTGCTTTTTTAGTTACAAGTCTACTACTTTAGCAAATCTGAGTCCATTTTATCAAATGAAGTCTCAAGTCATCAAAATAGTGATTCAAGTCTGACGCAGGAACCATATCATAGAACTATATCACATTAATGTTGAATTCTTCCTCCAGGTCCTCTGAGCTGTGTGACTGCACTTGGAGGCTCCCAGCAAAGTACGACTGCAGTGACCTGTGAAGCAGATGGAAGCGTTAAGTTCTGGGACCTGGAGCAGAGGAGGATCATCAGACGCTTGGTGCCAACAGAGGAACTTGTGGCAGATTCTCTCAGCCTTGGTTTCAATGACACACTGCTTATCCTCTGTATGGGCCAAGCTCTGCTGGTAAGATTTTTTGGTAAAGAGATAAACATGTATCGTAATCTCACCTGTAAATGTATTGCAGATTCGGGAGGTTGAGTCTGGGCGTGTGGTGTTTTCTGACACTGATTCAGTGGATGTTCCTATTGTGATCACAACTTTGAATGGACAGCTCCTTGTGGTGTTTTACGATGGGACTCCTCGTGTAAAGGTAACTGTGTTCTTCAATAGATTACGTGCACGTTCAAGAATTTTATGTTATATTGTCAGATGATGGACAAGAGACAGTTTTTCTTTATAATAATCTTGTGTATATGGTGTTATATGGAGTCTTTTTTGTTGTTTTTAGTGCAAACTGAGCAAATTAGCAAGTTTCAGGTCAAAATAGTCATTATCCGGCTGTGTCTCATGTCATTTCTAGACAATATGATGTCAGCGTGTATTGCCCAGTCAAAACTGAGCACGAATTGCAGACACGTGTTGTCAATCTAATCACACTGCTTTCCTCTCTAAGCCCAGCCTTTGCCCTTCAACCAAGCTTTTCAATGAGTTTGTTTGTGTTTGAAGTGTGTCTGTATTGTTGTAAAGTGGCTTTGTGACTATTTTGAACCAAACGTGCTTTACTATGAATCTGATCATTTTGAAAAACCACTATTAAACTCAGACAAGTGGGCGGGGGTAGGTAGTAGGTGAGGACAGGGCTTTTCTGAGCACTCAGTCATGTCCAGTATGTTCTTTTGATTTCTCTAGGTTTTTGATCTGGCTGCATCCTGCTCCCTGTTGCACTCGATCACCGTTTGTCTGAGTTCTGAACCAATCCACAAAAACGGCTCGATTGTCCTGTCCAGCAACTCCATCAAAGACTACGTGCTTTTTGCATACAGGTCTAAAATGGTGTGCAATCTTAAAGGAACCGTATGTGTAAGAATCTGATTTCAAATTTCTTAAAACATGACCTCTATGTGTCCACAGATAAAAGGTAAACATGTTCAAATGTAATCTTATTTTTACTGAAAGTCATTGTAAATCTGCAATGGGCATCATGTCCTTTTGTTGTTTTGGTTCTCATGAGGATTATCCAATCAGAAAGCAGAATGAGTCTCACATGACTCTCATTTGTGTTACCAGTGTTGAAGCTAATTCTGAGTCTTGAGTCAGGAACATGTTGGAGTTTAATTAGATTTTGCTTCATGACAGAGACACATTTGTCTGTGATAGACTCATGGATAGTTTACACACAGTTCTCATTAACCTCTACTCACTTCATGATTAAATTTGACCCTTGAAGGTACACCCAGAGTTGGCAAGTTCGCTTGTTTATAGCGACTTTGGGCTTCTGTTTTTTGGAAGCTGCTTGTGAAGTTTGAGTTACGGGTTGAGTTATTTTGTGCTTGCTGCTGAGCTGCACTTTGACGTCATAGATGATGTGATTTTTTTGTTTTTTCAGTTTTGTTTCAAAAAATGTACCCACTAATGACAGAAACATAGACTTTTAGCTTATTTTCATGTTTTAAAATCTTTATTAATTATCAAATACTATTTAAAACATGCCAAAATCATTAACCATTGTTTTGCTGTGATGCATAATGTTTAATTAATTGATCATTTAATTATTGTATAGTGAATGTCTGAAGTTGCTTGTTTTGGCCTTTTTTTTAAAGGCTAGGTCGCTAGGCAACCCTGGGTACACCACGTAAGTTTTTGACCCAAAAAATGAATGTAAACAAAATCACGTTTTTCTGGTTTAGTTTAGTAAATAAATAATACAATGTATGACTTAGTTATGAGTGAGCTTGCAGGGCTCCAAAATGAACTATTTTATGGTCTTTGCTTTATAGAAAAGTTGCTCCTTTAGACATACTTTGACACTATAGCATACAACATTATTTATCCTCAATACGAACATTCTAAAGAATGATTTTAAATATCTGTTTCTATTGAATTGTGCAGTTGTCTTTTTTACCTCCAGAAAGTTACACGATGCGCTTTTAAAATGTAACCATGATCGAGAATTATGTGTCTGAGAAAGTGGTTGTCAACTACCCATGATTCATAGCAAACATTATTCCTGCGTGGTCAGTAGCTTCTTATCTACAATCTATTAGCCTGTTCACACTCTGGCAACCCAAGTTCAGTTTGTGATGATAGTACCTTATTAAAACCACTAGTTGTGCATGTATAATTCCTTTAACTATTGTTTCCTCATGAGATCTTTAGAAACAAGATTTACTCGTGTCCGCAAGCCACCCTCCTGAATAATGTGTGATTTCTGTGTTAACAAGCTGTGAAATCCGGCCTCTTTGTTTCCAGACAAACTCGCCGCAGACTGACTGAATTATTGAGAAAGTTCACAATGCTGTTCCTCACGTCCAGCAACAAGGAACAGTTAATGCAACAGCTAAAGCTCATTGTGGCAGGAGAATAGGCAGCTAATACCCACACGAGGTCTTTGTCCCAGTATCAAAGGCAGCGGGCTAATGGTTTCACAGTGGTTAACACGCATGACAGAGTTTCACACCTGACACACAGGGATCACATGCTCTTTAATGTAGGTCAGTGTGATGGTGGTAATGTTAGACGCTCTGGACCAGCCTCATTTACAGTTTACTTAGAAATAAATGTATTATTCATTCATTTTTATGTATGATTTATCCCTTAGGAAGTATTAATTTTGACATGTATTATGCAACACTTTCAGAACGTTTATGCAAGTAAATATAACATATTTATCAGAGACATAAAATATTTTAATGCATCAACAATGTAAATATGCAGTTTCCAGGTTTCACTTTAATTAACATTTGTACGTAGCTCTGTGTGATTATAAAGTAGGGCTACAACTACTGATCATTTTGGCACTAATTAATCTGACCTCTTATTAATAATCAAAATTATTATTGATTGCGAAGGACTTGTGAGTTTTTAGATTACTTTATTTCACAATTAAATAAATCAAATAGCCTACAATAATATAAATCTGTAAAAGGGATGGAAAAAAGTTCGAAAACTTCAAAAACGAAGTCTGCAGCGATTGAATTGAAAGGCCAGAATCAATCAGTTTTGCTCATGCCATTGACACGCCACTCATTTTGCCACTGACCTACAGTACATACACACTATGGTTGTATAATACAAATAATAATGCAATAATAGCCACAATGAATGGAGAATCAAAGCATGAACTTGTGAAAGACCTGACTGAATGTTGCACTAACAACTGATTAGTGGACCTCTAAATTTTAACACTGAATATGAGCGCTGACAACAGTGGCTTTGTTTTAAATGCAATGTATTATGGTTTATATTGTACTTTAAGGTTAAAAACAAACAAAAAACAAATTGAAAATTATGGCTGCAAAAACTGAAATTAATTGTGAATCTTTCCATCTCTAATCTGTACTATAAAACACAAACAACAGGTGTTGTCCAGCTCCCAAACTCAAGAAATCACTTTTCTGAAAATCTTCATTAAACACAGACATTACAGTGTGTTTTTGTTGCAGGTCTGGCAGTGAAGCAGGTGTGTTCAGTGCTAAAGAGGGGACGGTGCTCAGAGTTCTGTCTGCGAGACATGATGCTGCCTCCATCCAGGCTGTGGACATGACGGAGGACTACCTGCTGCTCTTCTGCAGGTATCTCACATAAATGTACCTCTGCCAGTGAACAAACTCTTGACAATGCATCTGGCCAGACGCTCACAAAGCTGACACCTTGTGACCACCAGTACAGCAGTGTTTCCCAACCAGAGGTACATGGACCCTCAGGGGTACGCAAGCTCTCACCAGGGATACTTAAGATATTTTCAGACTTTAATAGAAGGTAAAATGTATTTTGAATGACTTTAAAAATATTATTTTTTAAATACTTTGAGACATTTTAAGCTATCATTTTACAAAAACAAGAAAATACATAATCAAAAATTGGTCGTATTCTTTTTGATCAAGGTTTATTTTTCCACACACAAAAAAGGAATTTTTCAACATGGTTACATTACAAAAAATGTGCATTGTTTTAATTTTCCCTCCCAAAAACATCACCCAAACTAAGTGCCAGACAGGTGTAAAAAAAAACAAGCAAACATAAGTACATAAAAAATAAAAAATTAACACAAAAAATAATAATAATGGTAATGTAATATTATAAAATTATAATAAGCAAAATAATGATAATAAAGGCTAAATAAATAGTGTTAAATATATATAAAAAAAATAAAGGATTTTCTTTGCAATGTTTTAAGAAATTTCACTTCCATCTACACTCTGAAAATAAGTAAGAAAAGGTTCCCAAATTTGATAAAACTTCTGAACCGAGCCTTTTGTTGTGTATCTGATTTTTTCCAGTTGAGTATAGTACATAATATCCTTTACCCAAAGCCCAAACACAGGAGGCTGAGGATCTTTCCACTTTAATAAAATCCTTCGACGAGCCAGAAGTGTACAAAAAGCTACTAAACTGTCCAGTGTCTTATTCAAATAAACACTCTGAGAAATACCGAAGATAGCAATAAATGGACATGGAACCAAGGGCTTACCACATATCTTGGACAGGGCATCGAAGATGCATTTCCAAAAATTTTCCAATTTCGGGCAGGTCCAAAACATATGTAGTAAAGTGGCAGGCTCCTGCTTGCAGCGATCACATGTAGGGTCAAAACCATCTCTGATTTTACTTAGCCTAGTTTTAGACCAGTGAAGACGATGAACTACTTTAAATTGAATAACCATATGTCTAAGGCAAATAGATGACGAAAAAATTCTCTCAATTTTTTTCCAGGACTCGTCTGATAATTGTTTACCTAGATCTTCCTCCCACTTAATCTTAAGTGACTGTAGTGTAGACATCTTATACTCATTTAACAATACATAGATGAAGCTTATAACACGCTTGACATTTGGTTTTAACTTAAAAATGTCATCCAAAAGGGATGGAGATGGACAAGATGGAAAAGAAATGGTGTTACAAGCAATGAAATTCCTGAGCTGTAAATATCTGAAGAATTGTGACTTTGGTAGATCAAATTTTGTCACCAGTTGTTCAAAGGAACTAAAGACATTGTCACTGTAGAGTTTATACATTGAGGTTATTCCACAATTAGTCCAAATGCTGAATGTGTCATCGATTAGTGATGGAGGAAACATACAATGTTTATGAGGTGGTGCGTTGAGGGAAAAATCCAGCAAATTGAAGTGCCTTCTGAATTGATACCACAGTTTGAGAGAATGAATGACAAGTGGATTTGAAGTAAAGTTGGAGACAGGTCTTGATAATGGCAATTTGGTGCACAACAGAGAATGTAGCGTGACACTTTCAACAGATATTTTCTCCAGAAATGCCCACAAGGGTAAATCCTCAGAACCCTTTGTCCAGTATAACATTGCCCTTAAATTAGATGCCCAATAATAAAACAAAAAGTTTGGGAGTGCTAAACCTCCTGCGCTCCGCGGTTTTTGTAACATACTTAGTTTCAACCTGGGTGGTTTTTTGTTCCAAATAAAAGACGATATCTGGCTGTTCAGGTTAATAAAAAATGATTTAGTCAGAAAAATTGGAAGACATTGAAATAGGTATAAAAATTTGGGGAAAACTGTCATTTTAATAGTGTTTATTCTACCGCCGAGCGAAAGCGGGAGCAGCTCCCATTTTTCCAAATCTTGCTTTAACTTTGAAAGCAAAACCTGGTAGTTGGATTTAAATAAATCCTTATGATTTTGTGTGATCCATATCCCCAAATATTTAAATTTATTTTGACTCAATTTAAAGGGCGCTAAAACTGCAGACACACCCCCTCTTTTCCTGTTGATAGGCATTGCTTCACTTTTTCAAAGTTTACCTTATATCCCGATATTACTCCAAAATCCCCAAGCAGCTCTAAAATTTTTGGAACGGACTTTGTTGGATCTGAAATAAACAACAGCATATCGTCTGCGTAGAGCGACACTTTATGTTCCATGGCCCGCGGCGTATACCTGGGATGTCAACAGACTGTCTCAATGCGATAGCGAGGGGCTCAATCACCAAAGCAAAGAGAAGTGGCGACAAAGGACACCCCTGTCTTGTTCCACGCTCGAGTTGAAAATATGGAGATAAATTATTATTAGTTCGGACTGCTGCAAGGGGTGAGGAGTAAAGAACTTTAATCCACGATATGAACTTTGGTCCGAATCCAAACCTTTCTAACGTACAAAAAAGAAAGTCCCATCTCACCCGATCAAACGCCTTTTCGGCGTCAAGCGAAATTACAGCTTCAAGCGTATCCTCTTCCGGTTGGGAATAAATTATATTTAACAGTCGTCTGATATTAAAGAACGAATGCCTGTTTTTAATAAATCCCGTTTGATCGGGTGAGATGATGGATGGTAAGACATTTTCTAGGCGGAGGGCTAATACTTTAGCAAGGATTTTGGTATCTGCATTTAGAAGAGAAATTGGACGATATGAACTGCATTCTAAACTGTCTTTTTCTTTCTTGAGAATCAAAGAAATCACCGCTTGACGCATGGTTGGTGGCAGAGATTTTGATTGGAAAGATTCGTCAAATGTTGATTTTAATAATGGAATTATTTGAGGTGCAAACTTCTTGTAGAATTCTGACGGATAACCGTCAGGCCCCGGCGCTTTGCCTGATTGCATGCTACGCAAGGCCCTCTCTATTTCAGCATGAGAAATTGGTGCTTCCAAAAGTTCTACCATATCTACTTCCAGCTGAGGAACATTGATCCTATCAAAAAAAGAGTCTAGCTGTAAATTGCTACTCATTGAGGGACAACTATATAGAGTTTGATAAAATTTGGAAAAATTTCTGTTGATCTCAAGGTTGTCCGTACATTTGATTCCTTGATCGTTTTTTATTTCTGGTATGGTTTGGCAAGCAGTTCTTTGTCGCAACTGTTGAGCTAACAACCTATTTGTTTTTTCTCCATGTTCATAAAAACGACTTTGAGATTTGTAAACGAGATATTCAGCTTGCTTTGTAGATAAAAGATTGTATTCGGTTTGAAATTGTAATCTCTGTTTATATAATGTAGGAGTAGGAGAAAGACTGTATTTTGCATCAAGTTTAACAATTTCATTAGTTAAGAAAGTGAGGCGCTCATTTAAAGTTCGCCTCTGATTGGCGCAAAATGAAATTATTTGACCTCTTAGATAGGCCTTGAGTGACTCCCAGACAGTTGAATCGGAAACCTCAGGAGTTTGGTTGATATCAACAAACAGCTGAATCTGTCCTTGAATGAAATTAGTAAATTCCTCATCTGCAAGCAACAACGGATTAAGTCTCCATGGCCGAGAGGTAGAACATATATTTGGAAATTGCAGGGAAAGAACCATAGGGGAGTGATCTGAGATGACCATAGCTGTGTAGTCACAATTTGTAACCAAAGGTAAAAGTTTTTTGTCTAGAAAAAGATAATCAATTCGAGAGAATGACTTATGAACGTTCGAAAAAAATGAATATTTGCGCGAAGTAGGGTTTTGAAATCTCCAAACGTCGGCCAGCCCATACGTATCGAGAAAAGACAGGATTGCACGAGCTGATTTAGAGATTGGAGTCACAGTCTGAGAGCTGCGATCCATAGCGGACAAAACACAATTTAAATCCCCTCCAAAAATTATATTATGAGATGCCATGTTTGGAAGTCGTGAAAAAATATTACAAAAAAATTGTGCATCATCCCAGTTTGGTGCGTATATATTTGCCAGGATCAGTGGAAGCCCATATAATTGCCCAACAACAATAATGAAGCGCCCACCTGGGTCAGCATCAACATTGGATACCACAAAAGGTAGGGATTTATTTATTATAATTGCCACACCCTTAGTTTTGGAGTTAAATTTGGAATGAAATACTTGACCTACCCATCTACCTTTAATTCTAGAGTGATCAGCTATGCGTAAATGTGTTTCTTGAAGAAACGCTATGTCAACCTTTAGTTTGTGTAAGTGAGTAAGAACTTTGTTTCTTTTAACTGGATGGTTCATAGATTTTACATTCCAGCTGATGATATTTACAGACCCACCAGTGTTTGAACAAGCCATTGTTGATGCTTAAACCCAAGCGGGATGGTTTTTGGAAAGTGAAAGTAGCACACACAAAATAAATAACCAAAAGACACACACAGTAAACCTGTCTGGCCCCCCAACCCTTCCGTACTTAGAACATTGTCATCTAATAGAACATGATGACCACAAATAGTCATAAACCACAAAGCGTTAAATCCACACATAAAGTGCTTGTTTGGTAAACTAAAAGCCATAACACAATAGGCTCCCGCTAAATAAAAAAATAAAATAAAATAAAATTACAATCTGCCCTCAAAAATCAGGACCTGTCCCACAAAGTCTCATAAAGTTATCTAAGCAGAAAAAAACATGACTAAAATAGAATAAAATAAAATAAAATAAAATAGAGGGCAGAAATAGGTGTTACCTTGTAATCAACAGTCACATTTTGGTATGGCAAACCAATGATGAGCTAGCATCACATCCAGCAGCGGCTTGCTTGAGACTTCAGGATTTTATCACATGCTTCTTAATGTAATCCATAGCGACCGTGGCATCCACAAATTGTTTCTCCTCTCCGTTGTGTGTAATACGAAGCCGCGCTGGAAACATGATCCCAAATCGGACCCCCGGTTGATCACGAAGAAGCCTCCGAGCATCGTTAAAGGCGGCACGAGCCCGAGCGACAGATGGAGTGAAGTCGGGGAAAATAGAAATAGGCTGGTCTTGTAGCATCAAAGGAGCAAGGGTTCGGGCGCGGCGCAAAACTTCAACGCTGTCCTGGTAGTAATGCAGTTTTGCAATAATGACGCGTGGCCTTCCGCCCGGTCGTTTCGGCTCAAGACTTCTATGCGAACGATCAATCGGCACGAGTTTGTCCATCTTCAGGACATCTCTCAGTAACTTGGACACAGCCTCGGTGGTGCTTGATGCAGGGCCCTCCGGTACACCTGTAATACGGATATTGCCTCTCCGCATCCTGCCCTCCAGATCATCGCACTTGTTTCTCAGATCACTTAGCTCTTTTTTGAGATTTGCAACCGTAGACTGGATTGTAGTTACTTCATCACTCCAAAATGAAAGCCCGTTCTCAATATCCTTCACCGTTGTTTTCACTTGATCCACTTCCTGACGTGTTGCCTCTCTGCTGCTAGCGATCTCGTTTCTTACAGACTGTAGTTCCTCCTTAATGGCCCCAAAATCTTCCGCTAGTGCCTTTCTAAGTTCTGCCTTGATCACGGAGGTGATGTCCTCTTTAATGGACAAAAGGACCTGAGATTTTAACTCGGCGACGACGTTTTGTTCTCCATCGGGGTTCAGAGTAGCTTTCAAGCTAGCAGATTCTCCCGGATTAGCTGCCACGGTTTCCGGCGTGCCCTCTGTACTTTCGCCCGAGGAGGCGTCAGGCCCAGTAGTTGCCGCTCCGGTGTATTTGTATTTTCTTAGCTTGGACGCCATTTCAGCCAAAAACTGAAGTTCAAAGAGTGATATTACTCGCTTAGTTGTCCTCTGCACAACAAAAAAAGTGACTGTAGGTTGAGAAAAACAACTTAATGAAACTTTTTAGTAGGATTTAGCGGGAGCCTCCGAAAACACGTCTTACTCCATTGCTGGCTCACTAGCGCCCCCCTCAAAAAAATTGGTCGTATTCTACTAAAAAAACATTTGTTTACCTAAAAGCACAAGTTGGGGGTTCTCCGCGTGTGGGACAAAATTTAGGGGGTACTTGGGACAAAAAAGGTTGAAAATCACTGACGCACAGTATTTGAGAATGTCTTTGTTTGGTGGGATTATTCTACCTGTGGTAAATGTTTAAGTATTACATCAGTCACTTTAAGAAGAACATTTTAAATCAAAGTAGAAAATGATAGAAAGCAGAGCTGAGTTCTAAAACAGACGTCTTCTATCTGTGCTATATAAAAAAGGCATTCCATCATAAAATACAATCCGTAATTGACAAGTTTTCAACAATCATTTAATCAATCAATCATTGCTTAAATAATTGATTGATGTATTTTCTAGATTGTAGAGTTTTCAAAAACCTGCAGCCTCTACTTACCCCAGGAACTCAATGTAACCACAATTGTAAACCAATGTTATTGTTTATCAAATAAAAAAGATCTTGTTTGTAAGTTAGCTGTTATTTCTCTTATTAGCAATGTGGTTGATAGATAACAGTTATTGGAAATACCACTAGATATGTCATATTTGCAGCTCATGTTCATGTACGAGGTTTTACAAATACAAATGTCACCAAATAGTTTGGTTAAATCTTAAATATAATTAATGATGTTCACTACTTTTTATCCTTTTTTTTAACATGTTAACAATGAGTATTTTCTCATTTCTTTTAGTTTATTTAAAGCTGTATTGATTCATGCATGTTAGAGTCTTGTTTTCATCTACCAACTATCCTCGCTCTAATGTGCAACTCTACCAATAAAATTATGTCATTATTACCAGTTAAAATGGAAATAATTAGTTTGGACTTCTTCTTAAATCTTGCCATTATGTTTCTCCCTTTCAGATATCCGTACAGGCAGGACAGTCAAATCATCCACATTGAACTCTTCAGTGCGGAGTCGTTCCAGTACGAGAGGACGATCTTGGGCTGTAGTCAGGACTTTGTCTCCCAAGTGACAGTGAACCGCGCTGGGACTCACGCAGTCGCCTTCTGCTGCTCTCAGAGAACAAACATCACCGGCCTCATCACCTGGAACCTGGAGACAGAAGACCACAAGCACATCACTCTGTTCACAGGAATACTCACTAAAGGTACTGGAAAAAGATCGGAGACAAAGAATGAATGTCTGAATATTGTTTTTGTCTGTGCTTCAGGGTTGTGTTTCGATATGCGTCTCTGTTTGGGGATCTGCAGCGGAGAGAGATACGTGCGATTGTGGGATCTCACCTCCAGGATCACAGACCAAACCCTCACATACAACATCCACAAGAGCAGAAGCGATGGCACCAAAGAGCTCATCCCAATGGGAACACAACCTCGGTAAAACACGGAAGGCTGTATTGTCTCACGATAGCATTGTTAAATTAAGTGCTGAGGTTGTTAAAGGGGATATATACACAATTTACTTTTAAGAAACTTTGTAACAGTAATCCCTCTTGTTATAATGATAAAGAGTTTGAGACAAGCAATCATAACATTATATTTAAAAGAGGTGATCTTACTTATAACATTTTGCTAGAGCCTGGGTATTTTTTTCGGAGCTGGAGCATGAGCATGAGCAAGGTCTTATAAATATACAAAATATACTGTATTTTGAGAGAATCTTGTGAGATTTGTATGAAGAACCTATGACAATGCATGACTGGTATGGAAGTCCAAGATGCATCGTCCAAACCAATCAAAACAAAGAAATTTATCATCGGAAGACAGATTTTCAACTTAGACTTTTAAGTTATGATAGAGAGAGAGAGAAGAAAGAGAGAAAAGAAAGAAAGAGGGGGAGAAGGAGAGGAGGGAAAGAGAGACAAAAGAGTGAGATGAAAGCAGGAGGAGATGGGAGAGAAAAGACAGAGCAGGAGAGAAAATCAAAGAGAAAGAGACAGAGAGGAAAGAAAGAGAGAGTAGAGTGAGGGAGAGAGAGAAAAGAGAGAGACAGAGAGGAAAAGGGAAAAGAGAAAGCAAGAGAGAAAAACAGAGAGACAGAATACCAGACAACTCTTATACATTAGTTGAATTGACATAGAAGTTTAAGGCAAAAATTGTACTTGCATTTTTAAATTAAACTGCCCGATTACTTTTTACAATGCACTTGCATCTATTTGAGGAGAAATGCAAACTATTTTGGGCAAGTAAACAAGGAGAGTGAGTGCATTTATGGGTCAGTTTCAAAGACCCTGGGGAAAAATAATCAGGCAGGAAAGGAATCCAAGGCACTTACTGACTTAATAAAAGTCTTGTATTGCGGCAGTAGGGTGTTTCAACCACCAGCGTGATCTTCTTGAGGGCGTATCTCAAGAAGAATACCCTAAAGAAACGATAAAAAACTTAGGTCAGAGTGTCTTTGCTTCTCTTTTTGTTGGTTCAAACTAATTTGGTTTTGAAAAACGTGCACACAGAGGCAATATGCGGTGAGAAAAACCCAAGCTAGTTCTACTGTTATGACACTTCGACCAATCAGCTTCAAATATTCGTTACTATGATGTTCTGCCTTTTCAGCATCAATATTAACGATTTTATAATTATGTGTTGCCCAGAACATAAGCCATGTTATCACAATCCTAGCTTGCCATTTGTTCATAAAATTGAATCCAAGTCATGCATACTTAATTTTAAAAAGGTGTTTGTATGTTTCAATACTAAAAATTATGTTGAAAATCCCTTGGTTATTGAAATGCCACTATAAAGAAGTTTCTAGAGCTGTCTTAAATATTTAAGACCTTTAATGTCTTCTTTAAAACTTACTCTAGTGTTCTGTTCAGTATAATGTTGTATTTGTTGCTTAGCTGTGTTGATTCTTTGCGGTGTGGCTCCCTCTGGTGGCAGGTACGCGGTATGTCTCTCGGAGCGTCCCGGGACAGTGTTTGTGTGGAACCTGGGCAGACGTCGCTTCAGCTGCAGACCGGTGCGAGCTCTACACGGCCTCTACAGCAGCTCAGACGTGGCACTGGTCCATCACCTCAGACTCTACATCCTCACCAACAGAAGCTCAGCCAACACAACTCAGTCTCCTCCGTGTTTTCAGGTTTCACTTTCATTTGAATTTGCAGCTCTGTGTGATTTTAGAATAGGACTGCAACAAGGGATTTATTTTGGCAATGTAATTATTTTGTTGGCTTTAGTTCAATGTTTAGACCTTTGAGTCGTGTTGGATAATATGGGGGATCAATCAGATTTTTTTAATTGTCTAAATTTATTTTCTATTGTCGCTTTGTAATGCAGAAAGTATTATGTGAAGCTAAAACCAAAGAGACAATAAAAAAATTAAATTTGTTGTCATTCTCCTAGTCATCTCTTCTTGTGTCATCACATGTCACAGTTTGAGGTTTGTGTATTGTTAAAGGGCATATACTATTAGGCTGAATCAGCTTTTTGGGGGTTTTAATCTAGTTGTAACATTGCTTCCTCGTTCCTGTTCTGGTGCATGTGATTGCAAAGATGAGGTGCTGAAGAGCGGGTTTGAAGTCGGGAACAATACTAAAAATGCATGATATTAGTCCTTTAAGTCAGTGGTTCTCAACCTTTATTAGACGCAACCTCCAAAATAACAACCATAGACATTCATGACCCCCAAGCACAAAATGTAGGCTTCCCACAATGTGATAAAGTAGTCTACGAATGTTTGATATTATTTTTAAGCCATAAGCCTGGATAAATTCACTGATAAACTTGTAAATAGGAATTTTATATTATAACAATTGAAAGGTGCCAAACCTGGTTTAAGAGACTAATGTTAAACTTCACACATCATCAGGGGACCCCCAGAAAACATGCTGCAACCGTCCCGACCCCCAGGTTGAGAACCACTGCTTAAAGTAAATAAATATTGGATTATTAAATTAGTTGCCACTTGCCAGTCTTTTGTGATTTAATAAACCGATTTCAGCCTTATTCTAAACTACATATTTCTGATAAATTTAAGGGATTTACGGTATGGATACTGTGTTGCTTGGCGGTCTCTCATCTATTAAGAGTACTTACATTTATAACACCTGCGATGCTTTTTGAGTTTAAATGTTCGTTTCTCTCTTCTACTGCAGACTCTCCTTGTGTTTGACCTGATCAAGCGGAGCTACATTAGGAAACAGACTGGGCTGGCAGTTATTCCCTGTCCTCAGCACGAGTACAAGCTTTTGGAAAATGGAGCAACACTTCTGGGCCTCTCAGAGACAAGGTGAAAATGTTAAAATGGCAAAAGGTACAATAATTTCTCAGTCTTGTCTTAAGGATCAGTTTGTTTGTTTTTTAAATCCTATTAAAAGCAACTCTTAGCAAGCTCATGAACAAACTCATAAACTTTACTTTACTTCATTATGGAACACTATGTCAATTAAATTAATTAAAATAACTAAATTAAGCAATATTATACTACTACAAACATGTATTATGACCCTTTAAACCCTTGTGCGGTTTCAGGGACCATTTAATCTTGTGGGATCTTGATTCTGGCTCCATCAAACGTCGACTGGACGGTGGAGTTTTCAAAAACCTGCAGCCTCCACTTACTCCAGGAACTCAATGTAACTATCTAATCCTATCCACAGTCTGGTTTTCTTTATAAAGTTAGATCTTCTCTCCATTAGCTGTGACAATTTTGTTTTGTAGTTATGATGCTTTGGGAAGCTCAAACAGGAAACCAGGAAGAAGAGAAAAAATTGACAGCACAAGAAACGTCTCATAAAAAGCAGGAAGAAAAACAACCTGCCATTGACCAGTATTTGATCAGTGGAGACAAACAGGTAAAATGTTTATACTATTTTGTGTAATGTTTATGATTTGTCACGACTTAACACCTCCACAAAATGGGCAACTGTAAAATCCCACAATGTAAAACCTCTTTTGGACAGTCTGCCTTTTTATATTTAAGCTGCAAACTGTGTGGAACTCACTGCCCATGGAAATAAAGAGCATTTCTGATTTCAAATTGTTTGCCTCTAGGGTTAAGCATTGGCTGAAAATACATTAAAACTCTACACATATATAGTTTGAAAGTTGTTAGTGAGAGAGAAAGTGAGTGTAAAGGGCTTTTTTGAAAGGAATGTCAACAGGCTTGTTTATTTTTAACAGCTAGCTTCTGTACTTGTGAGTATTTCCTGTTCACTTTATTTCTATGAGGCTTTCACTATGTCAGTTTAAAAAGAATAAATATTCAGAAGATAAGGCAGTGAACAGTGAGTGAACAGAAAAGACTAGTAGTGTAGTAGTCAAGACCACACATATCAAGACCAAGACCTTTCCGAGACCACAAAGTCCCGAGACTAAATCAAGGCTACCTTTTGAAGTTTTATACATTTATCAATGATCTTATTGTGCAGTACTTATAGCAAACTGTGCCTGGGACAGGTCACTGTGCTACTGGTGCAAGTTTAGTAGAGCGTGGTTGTAATTACTTGTGCTCTTGGTGTCCAAGACTGAGTCCAAGTACCCTCAAGACCAAGACAAGACCGAGTCTAAGACCAAGTCCCGCATAAGACTGTGTCCAAGCACCCTCGAGATCAAGACAAGACCAAGACCTTAAAGTACTGCTGCACTACTCATAAGTACAGAAGTTAGCTATTTTGAACATAAACAAGCCAACTGAAGTTCTGTGCACAGAGGCAATTATTTTAAGGGAAAAGCGTTTTAATTTACTGCAGAAAACCCCAACCAGGGACGGGAGTTGAAAATTAGCACTTGCTATAAACTCTGCATCACGTCTGTTCCATGTTTTATTTTGTAACTATGTCTGATTTTATTTGTAGTTTTTGTTTTATGAGATTCTCTTCAGACTGTTTTTCTACGAGATCCTTCTAAACTTCAAGGTTAGCTGTTTTAAGCAGAATAAAGCTAATTATTTAGTTGTAAAGGAAATTAAGCTACTTTAAAATTGTAATATTAAACAGGATATCTGACAAAAAGACTGAAACAAGGCTATGAACTGACAAACTAAAGAATCATATATATTTTTAAACATGTTTCTTCAGCTTCAGTTAGCTATGCATACTAAAACGGATATTTAATTTATTTGTAGCGGATTAAAGCAGCCTTTGTGATTGTGTCCATTGTGCAGCAGTCTTCATTTCGAGTTGTTTAGACTGAGCCTCTCTAAAACAAAACACTGTATTTATTTCATAGGTGGTTGTCTGCTCCTATTTCTCTCACAAACTCGACGTCTTCAGCCTCACTTCCCTGGAGCATCTTCACACTTTGGAGGACACGAGTTCCCTGCTCAGCCTCCGCACGGCAGCTTTAACCCACAGCGGAGAACATTTAGTCCTGACCAACTACAACCAGGAGGATCACTACCCTGCGGTCTCACTGTGGGACCTGCAGACTGGAAAAGTATGCATCAAATCTATGAAAGGATTTAAAGCCCATATGACAGATTTTCCCATTTTTTAAATTTTGAGATAGTTTATTCCTTGTGGTAAATACTTATCATAGTTTTATAGGAGTTAAGTAAACAAACTACGAAGAAATTGACAAATAAAAGTTGAGAATTACAAGAAGTAACTTGAGTTCTTTAACAGAATCTCTCTGCATTATGTCAACAAAAAGCGACAAAATGCAAAGACAATTTGCACATACAGTAACTGACACTTGTTGATACAGTTTCCTGTGAGTTAGAATCATTTTATCTATTTTGCAGAGTTAAAGTGTTAGAAAATATGTGAAATTACTTCTACATGAGCCATATTTACTGAACAAAATACAACTATAAACCTCATCAAAATAGCCAAATTGGGTGGAAAATAAGCTAAATGTTTGGTGAAATCTTAAATATAATTACGTTCACTATATTTAATCTGTCGTATTCACTTACGATGACTACAAACTCATAACTGAATGCAAAACATTTATTTAGTAAACCAAAAAAGTAAATGTAGGATTGGGGCATCAAAAATCTTGGATATTCAGAACAGTTTTTTTCTCACGAGTCAAACATCAGCTGTGTTTTTATCGAGGAAGGAACGTTAGAACTTGACTAAAAACTTAAAAAATTATTTATTCTTCTATTCACCTGTAGTGTCTCACCTTTTAATTGTCTTTGTGTCTTAATGTCTGTAGTTGGATCAAGAACTGCGGGAGGAACCTGGAGTCTGTTGTGTAGCTTTAACAGATGATGCCAGAAGAGTCGTCTTTGGTACGACAGGAAGTAACAAGTAAATTAATCTAATCTGCGAAATAGATTTGAGAGTAATAATTTTAAAACTATTAAGTAACATTAATCTAAATTTTCTTTGTAACATTTCTCTTTTTATTAAGGCTTACAGTGTGGGAGCCTTTCACTAGAAATGTAAAACGTATTTGTGGCTACGAGAGCCTGAGGATAGAAGCCTCCAGTGAGCTGTACATGACAGAAGGAGGGACCAAAGCCATGTTACTGTCAGGTACCACTTATTTTATGTATAATATTTTTCTGCTATAATTCATTATTTGCTTTAAGTCAATAAATATATATATAATTGGATTACCTAACGCACAATAATAATAATAATACATTTTATTTAAAAGCGCCTTTCATGACACCCAAGGACACTGTACAATATAAAAACATAAAAGACATAACAATGACTTTGACTATGGTTGGGCAATTAATCAAAAGATTGAGAGATTTTAATAATATCAAAGTGACGTTTATGTGATTGGCTTTTTCAAAACGTGAGTTGGAACAGAAGTTAGACTTTGGGAGATTTTTTTGTGGAAGTTAAAAAGTTTATGTCATTGTGTTAAGACACTTTGCCCACTTTGTCTAATATGATTCTGATGTTTGTGTGAATAGTTGGTGGTGGTTGGAAGGGCTGATGGCTCAAATATGGCAGCTTTACTTCGATCAGTCTGCCCTGGGGCAGCTGTGGCTACATTAGTAGCTTACCACCACTACTGTGGAGCAGTGTTGGGCAAGTTACTGTGAAATTGCGATACATTAAATATTACTAGTTAACGAGATACAAATGTAATACCTTTGTATTCTATTCCATCCTGTTACTTTGATTATTGATTAATTAATTGAAATGTAATGTCACAGCACCTTTTCCTGATAATATTTTACACGACAAAAACATTTCCACACCAGTTTTTGTTTGATCCTTAAGTGTTGTTTTTAATAAAATATCAATGCAATTAATTTATATGCATGTGCCTAACCCTAACCCAACTTGAGTTATTCAGGTTTTAACTGGTACGATATTGTCAACATCTTTATAAGTAATTCGTTACAAAACTAGTTAGTTGCTGAAGTTACTACTGTAACTACGGTAGTTACTTTTTTAACGAGTCACTATGCTCCCAACACTAGTGTGGAGTGAAGGAATAATTATTTAAAAAGTGTCAAACGTCTTTCAAAAGCTCAGTGTAAATCAAATGTATTATTGTTATTATGTTGATAAAATCATTATTAGAATCCACATTGCCCAGCTTTACCTAGCCTTAAATTAAATGGCAAAACAGCATACAAATAAAGTCTAGTTTAGTGGCTACTTTTTAGAACTAATCATAATTTTTGTGATATGCACTGAAAACACTTAGCAGTATCTAATAGTGTTCACCTTGCAGGACACTTGGGCCTGTGGGACGTGGAGGCGGGCTGTTTCCTCTCCACTCTGTCTCTGGACTCCGCTGTGAGCTGTGTGGAGCCTCTGAGCGGGAACCATGTGAGGGTCCTGCTGGGTCTGAGCCACAGTCCTGCCCTGGTCACGGTCGGTTACACCTCTGGGACCTTCAGCGCCGCCCGGTGGGGATCTCGAGCTGACGACCTCTTTGACGAGTCCAGCAGCAGCGAAGACGAGGCAAAGTCTTAACATCTGAATTACCCAGGGGTCTCCAGAGAGCTAATTTTACAAAACAAAGATGATCATGAGCTTTGTACCTACAAAGCATTAAAGCGGGGGTACCTGATTTTTACTAAAGTAGGTATTTAAATCCAGGGTTTCTGCAGGGATTGAGAGGTCAAAATATACAATTAATACCTAGTGCTGAGCCCTGACCTATAGTCTTTCACAATGCTGCTTCTTTTCCATATGGCTTCTCAAAGGAACCGTTTGGAATATGCACAACAAGTTATTTAAAAAACGGTATTACTCAGATGAACTTGGGTTGTCAGATTGTAGAAAAGCCCATACATTAAAGATAAGAAGGTACTGACCAATCAGGAACATGGTTTGCTATGAATCTGAAAGGGTAATAACACAATAATCACATTGTGTTGAGTGGAGCCTAATGAGAACTGTGAGGAATCAGCTTCAGGCTCTAAGAAACCAAACTACAGACCCAAATCAGGCTCATTCTGCTTTCTGATTGGATCGTCTTGAGAACCAAAACACCAAATGTAAACATCAACATATAAATATGTTTATTGCATTTCTAATGAATAAGTCAGACTTACAGTGACTTTCAGTAAAAATAAGAATACACTTGAACATGTTTACCTTGTATCTGTGACACTTAAAGATCATGTTTATGAAATCATGTGGTTCTTTTAAGTTTATATTTTGCCACAATTATGAAAAATCGAATGAATTAACAAAAAGGAACACAATTTATACAGCAACTAGGCATCCTCCAAATAGCAGCAGAAGAAACACACCAACTGTGTTATACTATTGAGAAATTTCTGACAAAGCTGCAGTATTGCGATATAGATTGGGAAATCTGACAAAAATTGCTTCATTAAAAAGTTCAAGACCTGCGCAAACATTTTTAAGACCTACAAAGGCAAATTTAAGACTGTTCCATTCTTAACTTGTTCTAGACCCTGCAGAAACCCTGTAAATCAGTCCAACTAATTCCTAGCTCTTACAAATCCTTCAACAATCACAATTATGGTTTAAGAACAGCTTTTCACAAAGAGCAAAGTTAAACCACCCAAACTCAGCCAATCAGAGAGAGATCTATGAGAACAAAAATCTGTCGGATTTTGTCACAATGTGCTTGTAATTACAAAACTATTAGGTGCAAAAGAAAAAAAAGAGTTTACTAAATTCAAAAGTAAAAAAGTTAGTTACCCCAGCTTTAATTATGTTTATTTATTATTGTTGAGATGCTACTTGAATAGTGATGAGAGCTACTGAATCAAGCAAACTGCAAGTGAATAATACTTTTAATGACTAGAAAAAGAAATGTACACAAAAGTTACAAATGAAATCAAAGTCCTTATACATGACATCCTATTCCAGTGTCGATCAACTGAATTAAATATCCATTTATTGTAAACATATTGTATCTGTCTATGAGTCATATAGAGGCAGCGGACACCAGGTTTAAAAACTCTGAGATATTCTGAGGTCTGTGATAGAGAATAGGTACATGTTCTTTAAGAAGAAAAGAAGGAATTAAAGTTATTTTAACTCAGGAGTAGAAAATCATTCAATCATCATTCTCTGCCCAGTCATGAAAGAAAGAAACAGTTTGAAACAGAACAGCTTGGGGATCGTGAGATCAGCTTCTTGTGCAGATGGACCTCAGTCTCGCAGGTGAAGATACACAGTGTTCCCAGAGTGTTCTGATTATTAAGCGCTGCTGTAAAGGAGCCAGATTGTGCTCTTGCAACAAGTTTACTGTTGTCAACTAAACGTTCACAAAGAGAGGTACTACCTGGAGCGACGGTCTTTTCTGTTTTTGTCTAAACTTTTGTCCATGGTCTTTTCATTGTCCCCCCTACATTTGGGGCAGTACCACTTGCCTTTGGGCTTGTAGGTTAGCCCCACACATGAAAAGTGAAACCATTCAATAGGACACTGCTCGTTATCACAGCCAATCATTTCGCCGTAGGACACCTGCTCACACAGACAGTAGGTGGGCTCATTAGGATCAATGGCAAAGTCGACAGGAGAGGTGTCGCGCTCCTGTTTGGCTTTGCGCTTCTTCTTTTTGGCAGACTTTGATTTCTTCTCTCTTGGAGGAGGGATGGGCAGCTCCTCCACCGGGTCGTCCACCAGAGAGCCGTTAGCTGAGGGGTGACTGGAGTCCCTGCTCTCGCTGTTCCTCTGTCTGCGCGGACGCCTGGCTGAGCTGCGTTCTGGAGCCGGAGCCTCCTGGACACTGGCCCGTCTCTCCACTGAGACTCTTTCTGCTTCATTACCGGGGTCCTGCAGGCACAGAGAGTGAGAGTCCATCTGGCGGGAGCGGTTCTCCACCAGCTCAGTCATCTGGGTCACCACATGGATCTTCTCGTCGCCCAGCTCCTGGCTGAGGATGAGTGCGCGCTGCAGTTGGATCTGCAGACGTTTCCTCTGTGCGGCATCCTGCTCCCCTTTGTACTTCTCAAACACTTCATCCACCTCCTTCAGCACCTCTGCAAAACAACACACAACTTTATTACAAGAATCAGACAGAAACAATCAGGGTTCGTACGGATTTTTACTTCTTGTTTTCAGTAGAGTTGAACAATCAATCAAGGAATCAAAAGATCGAATTGTCAGTCATTTGGTTGTGCTTTGAATCGAAAGATCAAAAACCAATCCTTTGTCAGTAAAAATTTGTGATTTGGAGCTAAAGTCAAAGATTGAAGCAGAATATTGAGATACACAATAAAAAAAATAATCTAATATATGAGACATTTGAAAGGTTTTTGTTCACGTTCATAAAGGCCATTTTTCTTGTCTTCTGTTCTTGAAAAGGTTAAAAAAAATGTAATCACACATTTAATAAAGTCACTGCAACGCATCCAGTTTATATTAATGGCTGGGCCATTAATCGAAAAATTGAGAGATCGCGATCGAATCGAAAGACAAAAATCAATCCTTTGTCAGTAAAAATGTGTGGTTTGGAGCTAAAGTCAAACTTTGATTGATCTATAGTTTCTAAATAATCTAATAAATAGAACATATTGAAAGTCTTTGTTTTGTTTATGTTCATGAATGGCATTTTTCATTTGTTTTTGAAAACGTTCAACAGAATCGAATCAAAAATCGAGATCGATCAATACGAGAAATAAAATTTGTGATTATATTTTTTCCCAGATCGCCCAGCCCTACCACAAGCAGGATTGGGTTGTAGTAAACCATCTCATCTTCCTTTTTTTTTACTCAAAATATGTCATATATACTTTATATAATATATATACTTTTCCAAAACCAGCAGAATTCCAAAACTTTTCCATGACTTTTTCAGGTTTTCCATAACTGCACGAACCCTGACACAATCTCTTTTACCAAATTTATCAATGAAATTATTTTATATAATTTTAGGCATGAACAGTCACTGATTTTAACCGCGTTTAAATATTGTATTAAACATCGGAACACTTTGTTTTTGACGATGAGAGTCGCTGCAGGAAGTGACGTGGTGAGCTGTTTTGTTGAAGTGCCAGTCTGAGGAGGTCCCTCGCGGCAGAGAGGAGCTGTCCGGTGTGTCCGCTTCACTGTCGACCTGCGATGGGCCACTAATGCACAGAAAACACCTCGTCTTTTCTGTAAATTACCCTAAATCTACGTTATTAAGCCATTACCGAGGATTACACCGTGAGAAAGCGCTGTTGTTTGACTGTCGCTAACAGCAGCTCAGATCTCACTGATTGTAACGAGCACAACCGAGGCTGCAGGAGGGTTTTGTTTGTAATGATTAACACCGTTTAGCCGTGCTTTATTTTTGCTTGGATTGTACAGTTTCAGAAGGCTAATCACAGGACTTCGCGAATAGACAAAAGCACATTTACAAACTCTGCTCCGAAACCCTTCTGCACGAGCCCGATCAAACACATCGAACACGACACAGGCCGTTTTCCCTGTTTAAAGCTTGATTTAGATTTAACCCACTATAGTTTCCCGTCCTGCAACTCCACACAGGCCAACATTACGCACAGGTTTACACGGTCTGGAGAAGTTAAACGCAGCCTTTTCGTGGCTAAAACCGGGATGCATTGTAAGCTATGAACGGCGTTTGTAGTCACTGAATAATAAGTACAAATGTGAGTGAGCCAAAGTGTGATTACTGAGCTTGAAACACCATTTTGGCACACGCGTAATGATAACACCGAAGGAAATGCGCGCGGTTAAGACTATTTTACGCAAAACGTAAACAGAAAAAGGCTTTGGACGATCACTCTCTGTAAAAAGGAGAATAGAAGCTGCCTTTTCTTTTTACAAAATGGGAACACGAGTGTCGGTGGCTACTCCAAACACACCCAAGCAGCTACAGACGTCCATGTACCACGCTTACGAGCCTGTGCGATGGATAAAGTAACAACAGAAGCACGTTACCTTGATACTTTGCATCAATTTCGCGAAGCAGTGAAACATTTCTTTGTATGTCCAAAGGCAGGGACTCAACACATTCCAGATAATCCTCCACATAGTTCACCAGTTGTTGCGACTTGTCTGCGTTTTGAAACTGGTGGCCTAACATGGCTCCGACGATACATCTACCCGAAACAAAATCCGCGAAAAACCAAACTGCAAAATAAAAAAAATGAAAATGCTCGGCGACTTTGCAGCTTGTAGGGCAGTTCCAGGAGGCAGCAGTTCACTTCAAACAAAACTCGTGCTTCTGCGCATGCGGGAGTATTTTCCTTTTATGGAAGCGCACAGTTCCCTCCGCCGTGACGTCTTTGGGGGAGGGCGCGTGGGCGGGACCGGGGCTGCGGGAGCTGTGGATTGGGTTGGGGGGGAGTCTGAGTGCGCGTGGGGAGGGGCCACATAGGAATTTTCCCGGGAAATGAAGAAGGTAGAAGTTTTTTTGTTTTTTTTTTGAAGAAGGTAGAAGTAGTTCGTGTAGTTCAGGAGCTCAAAAGAAGCTGAGACATGACAGAATTTACTTACCATGGCGCGACATAATTACTTATATTGCAAAACTGCATTTATTGGCCTTTCTAAAAGTCTTAAAGTCAATATATTTATGTTAGCTTTTGTATATTATCACTAGTAAAGATAGATTTACTTAATGACTAGATTAATTCACTTAATTTTTTCGATTAACACTTTTTTTTCTCCCATAGGGGCCATTTAAAAAGGTACACAGATTCCACCACATCAGACACTGCCATAAAAGGGTTAGGGTTAGGGCCATAAAAAAAGACTGATCCAGAGGTAACAAAAGTACTGAAGTTCACTACTTAAGTAAAAGACAGTTACTTGTCTGGAAAATGCCTCTGGTCGGTCGAAGTAAAAGCCCTGCTGAAACTGCTTTGAGTAAAAATCCAAAAGTAACACATTGCAAATTTACTTAAACAAAAAAGTAAAATTGCAAAGTTGGTCTTAGGTGCTTTGTAATATAAAATAGGTTTTACAGTGAGATAATTATCATAACATTATCAGAAATTCAAGTCTTAGATTCTATTGCAGAAACCCTGACCATGTACAAAAGTATTTTTTTTCTCAATGCAAAATACAATATTCTAGCAGCATGTTTATATTGCACTAATTCCTTTTTAATTGCACAAAACACATATATTCTAGCAGCACAGTCATATCATATTGCACTCTCCTAAATGTTTATTGTACAATATCCTAACAGCATGCATTATTTTTGCTATGATCCCTTGCTTATTGTACAAAAATACAATTTGTCATTGCAGCATAGGTTTACATTACCCAGTCCTTAGTTATTACAATTATCTTACTATGGTTCTGTAGTCTAGTGCATCATAGAAGAAACTATTAAATGTTAAGGTGTTGTTGCCTTGTTTCAATCATTTTTTTCTTGTGGCAAGCTAAAATATTTGGTAATGTAAGATATTTTGGTTGAAATTACTTTCTAAGATGCCTTGATTGATTGACTTATTGATTGATTGTCTTTAGCATTACAAACATTTGAACCAGAAAGACCACAGTGCTTATTGTGTTAGTCGTTGTAGGTGCAAGCGTTCACTTTCTGTCTTCTGAACTGGCTAAACTTGCAAACACATGCTCTACATGGGTTGGGCTGCTACACGGAAAACTGATTTTAACTGAACCTTTGACAGCAAATCTGTTCTAGCACAAAAGTGAACTTTACAGCTGCATTGTTAACGTTTTGAGCAGGAATAGACTTAAATAAAAGCATTTTTTGGTCATTTAGTAGATGTTTTTGATGCACTAAATAAATAATATTCTTAGCTTTTGCACAGGTTTGCAAAAATGTACTATTATTTGGCCTAAATGAGTCTTCTTTTTGTTTGTCTCCATGTTTGTTTCACAATATGGCATAAAGCAAGTTATCACCATCTCCTATTGTATTATTATAACTTTCTACTTTATACTGCTCACCTTTAAGTTATTTTATTTTGTAGACCTATTGTTAGACCACATTTCTTATTGATTTTTTAAGAACATCAAACAATTTTGCTTGTTTTCACCCAGTTTGGCTGTTTTTATGAGGTTTATAATTGTCTTTTGTTCAACAAATATGGCATATGTAAAGGAAATTCTAAGCAACAACCGCATTGTCTGCATAGGTCAAAATCCTCATAAATGACACTGACAAATGATAATACATATGCACTTTAATTGTGTTAAATGATTGCTTAAACTCCAAAATTTGTGTGTAAATTGTCGTTGTATTTCGACACTTTTTCACAACATGTGTGGAGGGATTCTCTGAACTCAAATGACTCTGTAGATTTCAAATTTTATTTGCTCTAATACTATATATTCGGCACAAGGACTATCACACCAAACTAAGTCATAATTAGAAAAATGCTGTAATCTGTTATAAGGGCTTTAAAGTTTATTTACTTACAATTAAACTGTAGATAATCACTTACATTTTATTAGTTTTAAATCACAAAGTAAAATAGCTGGACAAAACCATAGGTATGAATTGCTTGAAACTAACCACGCCCCCCAAACTCCCAAAGCTTGAAGCATTAGAAACAACATGAAAAAGGTGCAGCACAAAGTAATAGAAACAGATTCACTGACTTCCTGTTCGAAACTGCAGAACTATAAAAAGCCTTTCCTGACAAGTTTTATTTTTGAACAGTGGCTTTATAGGCCTGTTTGACATTTTACAACTCTTTATAAAGAATGTCCTATGTATCACTGGAGTTCTTTTAATTATTCTTATTGATACACTAACGGGGCAAGGATAGGTTGTAGGTGAAAACAGGAATTTTCTGAGCACTTCTGCGCTTTAAGAGATTATATATAACCATTCTTCACTGAGTAGCAAAATTATGACTACAATACAGAAAATGTAGCCTAGTTTTTTGCTGTCTACAACCTAATTTTTACCCTGGAGTTTCTGTTTTACGCAAATTCACTTAATGTTGTAAAATAGTTTTTCTGTTGGCATGGCAACAGTGCAGAGCTTCACTAGCTTCTTTGGTAACAGCAGTTGGAGATGTTTTAGCTGCAGCACTACACATAAAATGTTCTCTTCAAACAGACTCAAAAACGTCTTTTTAGGGGATAAAAGGGTAATGAGTTCAATTGTGTTTTCCATAAATGTGAGAGAAGCTAAAGTCTTCTTGTTTTTCTGCTTTTCTAATACTGTTTACCTCATTTTTTCTTTTTACATGACACTTACAAACACATTATTCAGTAGAGATTGAGATTATAGCCTATTTGTTCTCGGACTGTTGCCCATTTTTTCTCTTTTTGCAGTGTTTTAAGCTCTTACAGGACTCTCATCTGTTTTTGCCACTCAGTGCTAACACCTAGAATGCTGTAATGTGAGCTGCATATATTACAAACTAAATAAGATTGCTCAGTCATCCTCGCATTAATCCAAATAGCCTGTAACTTTGCACAAACTAATGATGATGAAGAAACTCTGTTGTAACAAGATTAAAATATGTCTCCTCTTCAACTCAACCACTCAATCAATGAAGTTGCAACTTTGCATCTATTTTACAATCAAGCAGAAGGTGGCAGTGTTGACCATGTAATAGTAGACTTTGCTCGCCTGGCAGGATAGCTGAAAAGCACAATTGCACAAAGTTTAAACAAAAGTAACAATCATTATAATACATTAATTTGTTAAAAAGAGAAGTTGCTCATAATCAAGTAGACAATAGGAAAGTGAATTTTAGTACACTTGTCAATCTGTATCCAACACGTTTTAATATTAAAGAGCACAGTAGTAGCCGAGGCCATTGTTTGTTTCACCAAGTAGGCTACTACCTAAAATAGTATTTGTCTTTTCGAGTAAACCCAGATGATTACAAAATGGTTGAGTCCAGTTGAAATGAGATCAAATGTTGTAAACACTACAAACAATCGACTTTAACCGTTGTGATTTGTCATTAAAAAATCACAACGGTGACACGGTGGCGCAGTGGTTAGCGCTCTGGCCTCATAGCAAGAAGGTCCTGGGTTCGACTCCCGGGCCGCCCGGGGCCTTTCTGAGTTTGCATGTTCTTCCCGTGTCTGCGTAGGTTTCCTCCGGGTACTCCGGTTTCCTCCTACATCTAAAAACATGTCCAATGTGCCTCCCCTCTCCCCATCCCAGGACTACAGATGGAAATTAGCTGTAAACTACAATCTGGTACAAGCATCTCTGCCATTGAGCTTAATGTAATTGTACATTGTACTTAATAAACATTCATTCCTCTAAAACAATTTTATTCATAAAGAAAAAAAATTAACATGAGTTTCTGTATTTGTTTCTAGTAATATTTTGCAAAGTTGGCAAATCACAAAATATAAGCAAAGTTAGATAAGTTCAACATGTAACTTGAATAATTTCCTTCAGTTGCATTAAGTAAACATTGAGATTTGAAACAATGCAAAATTTTATCTGAAATTATGAAAAATAGTAAAGGTGCACTACACAACATTTTGGCCAAAATTAAACTTGAATAAAAGCATACTTTTTATCATTTAAATGCCTTTGTCACTCTAAATAATTAATAAAAATCTGCGTTTTTACTTTGAGCGGGCTTGCATGGCCCCAAAATAGTCTATTATTTGGGCCCGAACATGTTTGTTTACGCAAAAAAGCGATTCCTTTAGCAGATTTTTTTCATTTTATAGTATAAAATATATTCAACTCCATTCAGAAAGTCACAAAGTTTTAGTTTTCTAATTCTATTAAATTGTGTAGACTTTTTACCTCCTGAAAGTTACACAGTGCTCCTTTAAGCGAATATCAGTGAAACAAACTATTTGTTTTAAACCGGTTCAACCACCTCAACTTAATTAATATTTACCATTTGAAAATAGGCCTGTTCTTTTGACTTCTGCATAAAGTTGTTTTTGTTTATTTAATGATAGCCTACTTAAAACAGGTCAAAGTTATGGCAGCTGATTACCAAAAAAAGTTTAGTCATGAGGACATGTTTTGGATTACAGTGCACCATCAGATGTATATAGATAACTATGCTCTAAATTCGTCAAAACTTCTTGTAAAATGAAACTAAATTGTAGATAAGTCAGCAATTATTGATAAAGGTCATAGACATGTAGCAGATTTGCCATAGTCAAATTGCAGAAGGTTTCAAGTATCTCCAACGGCTGCCTGCTCCTACCAGTGGTACACATACCAGAGTTTGAGAAACACTGGTCTATTAATAATAGTTGAGTATAATTTTGTTGAGACAATGAAAAGGCGAGTGGCTTTCAGTTTGTTGTCTAAGTAATGTAAAACTTAAAAATCTGAAACTTAGACACTTAAAAAAAATGTTTACGTCGCTTCCAAAGTAGGCATACTAAAAAAAACGTGTGCTATTAATTAATAGATCTTCGCAACGACAGACAAGTTCCACTGCATAGGCTATTTTTGGTAGACAACAACTGCTTATAACAAAACTAGTCGGTCTACTTAATAAACTAGTGTAGTCTACATTTATCATGGCGACCCACTTTCTAGTTTATGCTCATTTACGACGCTGTTTTTGTGGCCTATTCACACTGATAATAGCCTAGTAGTTTGTAATTTCCTATCACCTTTGTCTTAAATGCGTGACCAGTGACCACATTTTGCAGTTGGTTTCGTTTCTGGCGTTGTGCGTCAGAAAGAATCTGTCAAGTTGAACGTGCTCTTCCCGATAATTGAGATATCAGACCGGAAACTAAAACAATAAATATTACATTTATGAATTTTGTTGTCTAGTCTTTGCAACTTGCTTAGTGTTCAACAAAAAATATATAATGTGATTCGTGACAATAAGTTGTATTAATAAAGACTAGATAAAATGTGGGTTCTGTTGCCATGGCAGCGTGGTGACTATCTTGTGTGAGCAGCAACAAAACAATACATTTAAAGATTAATTGGTGTGTAACAAATTATTAGGCCTATATTTACTGCAATACAGAATTGTATTCGTCCCACAAATTCCTGCTGCACATGTGTTTATATTTTAAGCAGATTTAGACTAAATTTCTGTGTCTTTGTACCACGACACATCCATTGATCATTGAACTTATATATAAACAGACAACGTAAAACCCAAGATTAAAAATTTGTTTTGTTTTTAAAGATTTTTACCACACATTTGTTTGGTAGAGCATGTACATTAAATAAACACATTTTAAGATAAAAAAAAAATCTTATTATTCAAGATGTTGAGGTTGAATTGTATATTAAAAAATATACCTTTGTATATGTTTGTGTATTTAGATTGTAGAATGTAATGATACAGCCAGATGGTGGGCAAGAGACAGTGTTATTCTTATTAATAACATTGTACTTTCCTTGAAATAGGCCTAATTAAAAGACAATATCACACATTTTTAGTTTGGTAATATTTATTAGCAACTAAACTCATAATCTGTATTTGCTACATCAAAAAAACTGCATTTGAATGTTCAACTTATGATTTAAAAAGCATGATTCTCCTACATGTAATACTGTTTGTAAGCCTGTTGGAAAATAAAATAAGAATAAAATACTGTATATATATTAGAGATCAAAACAATTGTATTAAACATTGTTAATACGAATCCAGTGTGATTTGCTGCTTTTGCCGTAGAAACGATAACTTGCGCGCTTTTACTTTGAAGGGCCGTGGAGGGTGTTTCCGGTGCGCGCGTCCAGCTTTGTCAGTTGTTGAATTTATAGGTGAGCGAAGTTCGCGACTGGAGTTCAGACGCAGTTGAAGCTGTTCTCGGTGCGCCACTGAGTTCTGGTCCCCTGTGTTTTTTTTTTTTCTTTTACACCTGCGACAAAATGAAGACAATCGCTGTGATATTCGTCTTGGCCTTCTGCGGTAAGAAACACAAACTTAAAACTACCAAATCAATAACGATATGCGTACTTTTACTTTCGCGCGATGTCTATTGTTCAAAAAAGCACGCGTAAACTGTAATATCCATAAAAAATAATATATAATAGCAAAATAACCTGCAGAAAAGTCTCAACAAAAACTGTATGTGTGTAATGTAAATATCTATATCTTTGCTAATTAATTATCATAAAGAGTTCACTTCCTGGATTGCAACTGAAATTTCCGCACTCTTTCTTAAGTCACATGCCTGTTGTCAAGTGTCTCTTTTGTTTTTGTTGTTTGTATATACTTAATTATTTTCTGTTTTATTTATGTTATAATAAATACTCCAAATACAGTCTGTCAATTTGTATCGTGCTATCTAGACAAGCTTCAACTACTAAAAAGGTATTATTAATTTACGTAGAATATATTTAATTTTTGTACAATTTTTTTTTTTACAATTACAAATTATTACTACCACTGTTATTGTATGTATATTTTTTATTTTTACTTCAGTTGGATAGATTTCCATTTTGGTGACTGCAATAAACTGAATAATAAAACTGAGATAGATAAGAGGCTAAGTCAACAACAGTGCAGATTAGCGTTGGCAAGAAGGTAATAATATTTGTGTGGCTCTGAGCATAAACAACAATCGCAAAGAGCAACTTTACAATACCCCAATAGTTTGGATTTTAACCTAGGCTTATCTGTTTCATGCTCTAATTACCTATCTGAGTTCAGACAATGCAGCAGTCATGTGTTTGATTGACAGGTTCGCCTGGTTTTCCTACTTTACTTTTGCTAAGTCACATGCTACAAAAATGCATTCCTAGCAATCGATGTCAGTAATATTATTTCCCGACACTTAAGGCAAGCAATAGTCAGCATTCGATTTCAAAATATTAAAGTAGAGTTGATTAATTTGGATGAACAATGACAGTGTAATCTGTTCCTAGAAGTGCAATTATGATTACAGTTGTGACATTCGGAAAGACATTTTTTGAGCAAACAAAAACAATTGCAGTTTTTCTTGACTTGAAAATTGCAGCTTAATTTTATATTTAATTTAAGCTTTTTTTTTTTTTTCTTCCATTTTATTTTTGTAAACTGTTTAAAGTTGCAGTACTCGATTTTCAAGCTGCAAAACAGGAAGTAATTTTTTAGCTTGTCCAACTACTTCCTTGCTCTCACAAATCCTTTGGTGCTAAAGTCCACATACATTCATTTGTTTTATTATAATTTTGGTATATGAATTTTTTTTCTTGACAGCAAAGTATAAAAAAAAGTACAATACTTACATACTATTATTTGATTTCGACCGTACACCGCTGTTTGATTTTGTGCTGCGTTTAAATTATATTTATAATAGAAAACACCAAATTTACTAAATAACAGCAAAAAATTGTCATGTACCGCAGCTTTAACTGTTGAGCTTTGTAAACACAACACTTTGTTAAAAAACAGGTCAAACTACTGTCTACTGTCTGAATCTAACAGGCTGAAACTTATTTAGTTCTCAGTTAAAAGCAGCGCCCTGATTGGTTGTGCTCATGTCGTCCACTCCAGTTTCACTTTGCTTCCTGAAAAAAGATGTTTTTAAGTTGTAATTGATTGAAGTCAAAACTTAAAGCTTGTGAATACTAACTATGTCGCTGGAGGGTTGTGACAGTTGGGAAGATTTAAAATTTCCTACTTCTGTTTTTTTGTGAAAGTCAAATATCCCAGCTTTAATCTTGCAAAATTGACAGACTGTAGTAGAGAAAGTAAAGGAGTGTTTTTACATGTATTTACTATTAAACCATGGCAGTAACAATGAATTTAAAACGGCTTAGAAATATAAACACGTCAGTTGACTTGTTTATGTTCAGAATAACTAGCTTCTGCACTTATTTCCTGTTTAGTTTATTTTTTCCCATTCGTTATCTGCACTTCAGTCTAAAATTAATAAACATTCAGAGCAAACATGAATAGTGATTGAAAACAAAAGACTTTACAAATCATAAGAACACTTCACCAAAGGAGGACCAAAAGCTAACGCGAAATTCTCATACGTAAGTACAGAAGTTAGCTATTTTGAATATAAACAAGCCAACTGACGTTCCTTGCACACTGCCTATTGATCATTCTACAAGTTTTACCTGGAATCTTAGAAATCTCTAGTGAATACGCACAAGTGGGAGGGGCTAGGTGGTAGGTGAAAACAAGAATTTCCTCAAGCATCAGTTGCAGGACAATACAAGATTACTCATTCTCAATTTTTGGGTAAACTATGATGAGATAACTGTTACGACGTGGTTAAAAAAACTCAAAGAAGTAGATTTTATTATTTAATAGGTCGTCTAAATAGTAACGTTAATGATTGAAACATAAATAATTACAATTACTTTATGATTATTATAGTAATAATGTTAGATTGTGTCTTTTTTGTTGTTTTTTGCAGTTCTGGCGTTGGCAGACACAAAACCTCCCGCTACCATGGATCCAGCTCAAACCACGGGCGAAACACCCAACCCCGCCAACACCACCACCACCACCACCAAAGCTACCACCAAAGTCACCACCAAAGCCACCACCAACGCCACCACCAAAGCCACCACCCCAGCCCCCACCACCAACGCCACCACCAACGCCACCACCAAAGCCACCCCCCCAGCCCCCACCACCAACGCCACCACCAAAGCCACCACCCCAGCCTCCACCACCAAAGCCACCGCCCCAGCCCCCACCCCCAAGCCCAACCCCAGCACCGTGGGCAACTACACCGGCTACAATGGCTCTAAACTCTGCCTCTGGGTTATGATGGAGCTGAAGATCCGACTTGTTTCTTCAAAGGCAAGTTACCCTCGCATTTAACTCAGCACGTGTTATAAAAAAAAATCATTAAATATGCATCTTAATTTAAATCTAAATACATATATGCTAAATTAAAAATCACTAACGCAAATTCAAATATATGTAAGCAAATTCAAAAATACAATTGCGAATTTAAAGACACGCACACAATTTAAAAAACGCAATTCTAAATATACACAAGCGAATTGAAAACGCATATGCAGATTCAAAAATATGCACGCAAATCAAAAAACATTAAAAAAACGCACATTCAGTTCATGCACATTGTTCAAGAACATTAAAGCAAATTAAAAAACACACAAATTCAAAAATAATGCTTAAAAATTCATAAACAAAATGCAAACTGGACAGCACAATCGCAAATTCCACAATCCTAACACAAATTCTAAACAAGAAATGAAAATTTGAAAAAACACACACAACTTTAAAAACACAAATGCAAATACACAGTCGGAGTAAAAAACACAAGCAAATTAAAAAACAAAACAAAACACAAATTCAAATACAATACACAGCACAATTTCAAAAACACAAACACAAATACGAAAAAACATGCACAAAATTCAAAAACAGTGCTTGTGACTTTTCTGTCTTTAAATAGGATGTCTATATAAGAGTTAATTTGATGAGGAAATAATATGTTGTGTGACAGTTAAGTTTCCAGTTGCGCCACAAAACAGAAAAAAACAGTGTTTAGATATTTTATGGCAAAGTACTTTGAGGCTAATCATCTAGTCTTTTGATGTACTTATTCTAGATTATGAATGCAACCTATTTGAAGCATTGGAAAATAAAAACTCAAAATGAGTGAATGCCTAATGTCTTATGTCTTCACAGGTCAGTGGGACGTACCTCCTGCTTCCAAATGCTACAGAATTCACTGCAGATTGTCAGCTCACCAACGCCACACTTAACCTGGTGGTTCCTAAGGAATTAAGTTTCAGAATGGTCTTCATTAAGGTAAACAGTTTGCTGCCAAACATAATGATCAGTAGTTATATTATTAGACAATAATTCATACCTTGAAATGTCTGTTTTTCTTCACAACATTAGAATGACACAAGAAGATTTATTATGTGAAAGAAGTGGCTTTCAATCTGACCTATGACTTCAGCAAAAAAAGCAAGTAACTTTTTATTTTTTTTGTGTTATTACAGGAAGAACAAAAAAGTCTCATTTTAGATTATACGCTTGGTTTTAGGCAGGTTCTTTTAAAAACAATCACTGGGGTATCTAATGTTTTTGTTGGAAATTTGTAAACTTTGTCTTTTCCACCGAAAACTATATCATAATTACAGCACACTGTGACAAAAATGTATCACTGTGTACTTTCTCAGTCAAATAATAAAACATTTAATCTTCAGTCAGGGCGTTTACATGGAGGCCAGGAAAACCGGATAGTTCTCCAAAGCGCATGTAAACCCGGGCAGACCTATTGTGGAGTTGTAAACCTGTTTTCAAAAAAACAGTTGACACATGTCATCCTGATTTCAGACGTCATGTAAACCGACAATAGGTCTGCAGCTGGACTGATGTAACTGTTTATGCTCACAACCCTGCCCACTGCACATCCCAGTAGTAAAGTTAACATTTTTATAACAAAAGAACGCCCTACACAAAGGGGCACACACAGCCACATATTAAACTACATGTTTAACCAAGTTTTAAATGTTTAAAACAGTCCTACATGTCCCTGAAAGATCAGTGTGTAATTTTACAGACATTATTACAAACATTTATTAATAATAAACAAATAAATAAATAATAACAAATGAATCCTGGAGCAGTGAACCTGACCCAGAACGACATGTCTCTCCAGGGTAATCGGTTTACTCTCTTACATGTATACAGGACCAACATTTGTCCAAACGGTTTGAGGGGAAAACAAAATAAGAGTCTTTTGAGTTTTTAGCCTAGTCTGATTTACCTGATCATGTAAATGCACTGAATGATAGCCTAAAGCAGCCCTCTGATTGGCTGTGCTTGGCTGGTCCCCTCTAGTCCCCTCTAAAAAAACAAAACAATCTTAAGCTATAACATTTTAGGATGTGCCCAAGGATTTGTGAGAGCTAGGAAGTAGTTGAACAGATTTAAAAAACCTACAGCACCTCTGTAAAAATCAGGTACCCTGCCTTTAAAGGTGGGGTACCTGATTTTCACACTGCAAACACATTTTAGGTTTTAAATCTCACAACTTCCTCTCCTAAACCCTTCCACACAAGGTTAATATTGACATGTAGTCATTTTTGGTTGCAATTACAGCTTCTAACATCTTTTGCAAACAAAGTTAAACTGGAGAGGACCACTCAAGCTCAGCCAATCAGAGCACAGCTTTCAGCCCTGGTTAGAACTAAACGTCTTTATTATTCAATTCAGACAGTACTCATTTTCTAATTTGATCACAAAGTGCAAGACTTATTACAGACTTTTGGTGGAAAACACAAATTTTACTAATTAAAAATTTTAAAAGTTAACCACCCTAACTTTAATGTGGGGCCAAGAAGGCGAACGTATTTTACTGTATTTAACGTATATTCACCTGATTAAAATAACATTGGTCTGTAGAATGTTGTGATATTAAAACTTCTGAGGCAGAATTTGTGAACTGTATTTAGGTCAATAACTGGTTGTTCTAACAAAAGCACAGCGTTTTACCCAATTCACATTGTGGACATTGGTTACTTCCTTGTACGAGCGATGTAATTTAATGTTACGGTAAAACCCATGACATGTGATGCTGGTTAGAGGCCAAACTAAATGCAATGCCGCAGAACTAGTTTGTCTCCATAACTGATGATTTTGTTTTTGTGACTGCGTCTTTTCTAATCCTTTGTTCATCTTCAACACAGGCAACGCAGCCGAAAATTACAATGGCACCAACAAGGACCTGACCGCCTTCCAAGCCGGACTCGGAAAGTCCTACTCATGCAGTAAGGAGTCATTGACCGTTAATAAGACACAAGGATTGTATCTCGACATTGATCAGGAGCGCATGCAGGTCTTCAACTTCGCCAATGACAAGGATTTTGGCCCAGGTAAGTTCACAATGGCAAGTCCAATCAGTAAACACTTTTAAATTAAGGCTTACAGGATTTAAAAAAATAAATTAAACCGCCAAACCCAGTATTATTCACTCAATTATCCACAGGTAGGGCACTGACTTGGCTTGAATCACACTTTTCATGACTTTGCTTATGATCCTGAAAGACTTGACTTATGTTTTGACCCTTTTTTACTTGAGACTTGACTTGACTTGCCTTGACATGAATGACTCAATAAACTTTTATTGAAAAACACAAAATATGAAAATGCACAAAGTTCAAGGTGATGCAGAAATTTAATAAGAGAGACTTGTGACTTGGATGTTGTGACTTGAGACTGACTTGTGACCTGGACGTTTTGACTTGAGACTTGTGACTTGGATGTTTTGACTTGAGACTTGAATGTTTTGACTTGTGACCTGGACGTTTTGACTTGAGACTTGTGACTTGGACGTTGGTGACTTGAGACTTGTGACTTGAATGTTTTGACTTGAGACTTGGATGTTTTGACTTGAGACTTGGATGTTTTGACTTGAGACTTGGATGTTTTGACTTGAGACTTGTGACTTGGATGTTTTGACTTGAGACTTGTGACTTGGATGTTTTGACTTGAGACTTGTGACTTGGATGTTTTGACTTGAGACTTGTGACTTGGATGTTTTGACTTGAGACTTGGATGTTTTGACTTGTGACTTGGATGTTTTGACTTGAGACTTGGATGTTTTGACTTGAGACTTGTGACTTGGATGTTGTGACTTGAGACTTGGAAGTTATGACTCAAGATTTACTCATTTTGCTAAATTCATTTTGACAGGACTTCCGCCTTTGCCTCTGACGAAGGCGGAAGTCCTGCCGCCGAAACTATCAGGTAAATGAGCACCTAGCTTATTTCAACTGTCTTATTACAAGAAAAATAAAGATAAATCCAGATTTACTCGTGACCAAGAAGTTTTGACTTGAGACTTACTTGTGACTTGGATGCTATGACGCGAGGCTTACATGTGAGTTGGATGTATGACTCGGGACTTACTTGTGACTTGGATGTTATGACTCGGGACTTACTTGTGACTTGGATGTTATGACTCGGGACTTACTTGTGACTTGAACACAGGTGTCTTGTTCTTATCTCTGCCATTATTGTTCTTCCTCGTTGCACTGGAAGAGAACTATCAAAAGAGGTACTACATTTACAAACATTCAGCTCCATGTTGTGTTGGAAATTCTGCTAAAGATCTTATGCAAACTAATAGGAAGCTGAATCTTTGAATACAGTTCATGTTACATAATAATAATTTTACTTTTTTATATTTGTACTTTAATGAATGATCATGTTCAACCAAGACACTCACAGACACACACAGGTGGAGTTAACTGCATTATAATCGCTACAAATAAATCTTTAAAAGTTAAATTATGGCCTCGGTTTTACATTGTTTTCAGTTAGAATTTTGCTGCTGCTCCAGTCGCAAGATGGCCGCCACTACTACCATGGCAACAGAACTGACACAATCTCTAGTCATCATAATAATATAGTTGTTTTCTTGTCAAAAGAACATACCTGTAGTTGCTTTTTGTTTAATTTAACACAAATAATGCACATTGAACAGGCTGGATTTTTCTTTCAATCTGAAAAACGCTCTGTTCCACCTTGTGATGTCATTAAGTGGTTATACAAGAAATATTCCACTGTGTTTTTAAACTCCACACCCCTTCGCTTGAATCATTTGAACAGTTCCAGCGCTGAAAAAGACAACAACTTAATCTTAGTTCAGTGTTTTGTAGTATCTATCAGTTCGATCAAGGCTAAAATGGCGGTTGATGTTAAAACTGCCACCGAATGACATCACAAAGTGGAGTGAAACATTTAAACTTTGCAAATAAAGAGAGCAGGATTATTCAGACATTTGTGCGTGAAATAAAAACACAACTTTGGGTATGTTTTTGATGAGATTGCTAAAGAATCTAGCAAGAATCTAACTTGCGTAACACAAGACCTTTAAGAACAAAACACTGAGGTTGAATCAGGTGAGCAAAGTGAAGCGTCCTGATGCAAACATGATTGTCAAGACGAATCACGAGGAGAACTATGCTGCCCAAACAAGTTTCGCCTCACACGTGACACCACATGACTTTATTTCCTGCTCTGATGACCGAGCTGTTTTATGAGGAAGTGAAATTAGACATTGATGCTTCTTTTCACACATTCATTATTTTCAATATGAACTCTATAGAGACAGAGAAAATTAATGAAATACCTATAACATACAGTGTGGATTCTTTACCCACTGTATTCAATCTAATCCAATGTATTTATATAATTTAAAGTTATGAGGTTTAGGGGAAAGATCACTGGACCCCAAAAGTGCCACTGTGGGACTCCCAGAGCAAATTGAGAACTTTTACTAAACTTTTACTAAATGTACATGACAGTCGTGTTTTAGGAATTTAGTCAGAGCTTTGTCTACTGGCAGCAAAGGAAACAACACAGGGGATATATTCAAACCCATCTTGCCTGATATGCTAATGTCGCAGAAAAGCTCAAGGCATGCCTGGATAATTTATGGACAAAACATCACTAGTCCGGGACATTCACAACAGTGCTGGAAGAAAAAGAAAAGTATCTCACAGACAAAACCCCAGCTGTGTTTTTGATGAGGAAGTAACAAGATAAATCAAAATTTTGCATATTGTGTACAGTGGATGATTGCTTCCTTTAAAATAGAATAAAGCCTGAATTAATCTGGGCTATTTCATAGTTAAACAACATCCTTCTTCAGGCTGCGCGTGGGAAACAGGTCAGCACATGCTTTTAAACAAATAATATTTTAACTATGAAATAGCTCAGACTTATGAAGGCTTTAAAAACTTTTGATGTATTTTATTGCCTTGGGTTTGCCCCCCTTTCTGTGACTTTGTGTTCCCAAATCACCAATGGGCACTTAAGACTTTACTGAATGTGAGATTTCCATGAGCATTTTTGGAACTTTCTTTTTTAAAATAACGCCTGATTTTAATAATATTCATTGATTTTAGACGAAACATCCAATTGAAATGAATTAAACAGGAAGTACTTAGCAGTAGAACGGGTGGAGTCTCTAGTCAGTCTTGAGTTTTTTGTCTAAAGTCCAAGTGTTACTGAATACAACTGGTCTCAGAGAAATGAGAAGGCACATGTTCCAGTCTGTAATACAAAATTAGACAATTTATTTTTTGTGGAGAAGCGTCAAGTCGTCTCAAATCAAGTCTTAGTGCTAGTAGCTGTGACCTAAATGCTTTCTGTTTACTTTTCTGACTTAACGTCACATCAACAACCTCTATTTAAACATGACTGTGACTCGACTTGAATTTGTTGTGCAAAAATTACACTCAATTTGCCAGAAAACATCTTAAAATAGGTAAAAAGTTTAGCGTTCCATGCCTTAAAGGTGGGGTAGCTGATTTTCACACTGCAAACACAAAAAACTGACAAAGTCTTGCTCTCATAAATCATTCAACACATGGCTAATATCGACATGTATTCATTTTTGTTTGTAATTACGGCTTAAAAACCACTTCTCACAAACAGTAAAGTGACACTGGAGAGGACCACCCAAGCACAGCCAATCAGAGAGCAGCATTCGACTTCTGATGCAAACTATAATTCATTATTCAACTCAGACAGTACTCAGTGCTTTAACTTTTCACATTTGCTGCATTTATCTTTATATTTTGTCGTGTATCCCTGTGTTCATGTATTTAAAATAAACTTGACATTCTTTTTTCTTCCCTTTTTCCAGCGGACCCTTGCCCAGCCGACCGAAGCAACTACCGCGTGGCCATCGCCGTGGGCATAACGCTGCTGGTGCTGGTGGTGGTGGTGGTCATCGCGTACTTTGTGGCCCGCAGGAAGAGAACGGACGGATACCAGTCCCTGTAAGACAGAGGTCGACGCCGGAGGTCACGCCAAAACCCATGACCTGTGAGACTGTTACCTCTCCGGGCAAAGTGCACTTACAACAACAACAAAATATTATGGTAGAGATGCGAGGATGTGATTTACAATATTTCTTTAAGGAGAGCTTCATTAAGGGATTTTTTCTTTTTGTTTTTTAGTGTTGTTCTATGTTTTTAAAGGGAACAAAGCCAACTAAAGTAAAGGGATATTTCATTAAAGGAGACATATTGTTTTTATTTTTCCAGCTATGCATTAAAAAAATACTAAACACTTAGAAAATGTAAAACAAGTTCATTAAGTTTCTATGCAAAACTGCTCAACACAGCCTCTTTATAAGTAACTAGTAAAGTAAACAATTAAATACAGACAAGTGGGCGGGGACAGGTGGAAAAAAAACACCTCCTAAAATAAGCTAAAAAGACACATTTTCAACAATTATCGATAAGTTGGTACGACTCAAAACAATTGTATACATGTGTGCGTAATCTCAAATCTATTTTTGTCATAAAGGTGCATTGTGCAACTTTCTGGATGTGAAAAGTCATCTACACAATTCAGTAGAAATACAATCTATAATTTGGGACGTTCTGAATGGAGATGAATACATTTTATGCCATAATATGAAAAAAACAACAGCTAAATGAACTGTTTTTCTGTGGAAACAAACGTGTTCAGGCTCCTCCAAGCCAAATAATAGACTATTTTGTGGCTATGCAAGCTCGCTCAAAGTGAAAACGCTGATTTGTATTTATTTTTTACAGTAACAAAAACATCTAAATGACAAAAATATGCATTTATTCAAGTTTATTTTTGGCAAAAAAGTTGCGCAGTGCACCTTTAAGACACAGCCAGATAGACCTGGTTTATTGTGGCTTTAGTCCTCGTATAGCGCAGTTACGCTCTAGTTTACGTTCTAAATTTAGTCCTGGTTTCGTTTAAAAAAATCCATTATAGTGAATATAGTTACAGGTTCTATATATGAAAAATTAATAAAAGTTAACATACTATCATGGCTATATAAGATTTTCAAGCTTACACTGCAAAAACTAAATCTCTAGACTAGCTTAAAGTGGCTTAAAGTGGCTTTGATTCAGAATATTAATCTGTATTTGAGTCATTTTAATTGGATAGTAGAATATTTCACAGTTTTCAAGGCGTTTGTGAAGAGAATGTGTCTTCAAGTAAGAACAAAATGGCAAATAATGTGGCTCAAAATAAGAAGTAATGTCTTGAAATCAGTTTGAAACAAGTAAAATTATTTAGGTCTCTATAATAAATCAAGCTTAAATTAGTCAAAATGCTTGAAATTAGTGTTAAAATAGATTTAACTAGAGAGATAAACTAGAATATTTTGGTTTCTGAGGCCTCGAACATTAGCAAAAGGAAAATAAAAATTACTCAAACATGCATGAATCAATCTAAATGTTTAAATATTTGACTCAATATGTCTCCTTTAAACCAAACAGGAAGATAAACGAAAGGGTTTTGATGCTGCGCTTTCTCCTGCTCGTGTTTTTAATAATTAATTTACATTTTTGTGCCAAACGAAGGGAATTTGTCCATGTAGGGAGGAATAGATTTTAAGCATTTTATCAGGTTTTTTTTTTTTAAGAAATTGCACTGATTTGTTACTATCAAACTGACTTTAAGCTGTGCCTATGTCCGTGTACATAATATTGTATTTTTTGCTTGCAGAAATCACAGCTTCTCTGACAATCGTTTTGCTGTTGCACAATTTTATTCCGGGAAGGTTTTTACACTAGTTACAGTGAAGTGAAAACAGCCTTTTTATTTTGTGTCCTGTAGATGTCACTGTCGCCTCATGATTTTAACTTCTGGAAGAGCGCTGTTGTGCCTTGTGTTTTTCTCTCTGTGGTGCCAGTAATAAACGTAATTCCCAAAGTTTTCTGCCTGTGTTGAATGTTTTACAGGTTGAATTATATTTGTTTACTTTAAGTGCCTACCTCTATTAAAACAAAATCAAGATTGTTTTAAATAAGATTTTGCTAATTATTTAACAAATTTCATCCATGTTTGTTTTAAAAATGTATACAAGTAAAGTTTTATGTCATTTAAACTCATGTATGTATGTGACTCTTTCTCTCTCCTCTCTTGCTTTATCTCTCTGTCTCTTTTCTTTCTTTTCTCTCTTCTTCTCTTCTCTTCTCTCTTCTCTCCCTCTTCTCTTCCCCTCCTCGCTCTCCTCTTTCTCTTCCGTCTCTCTCTCTCGCTTTTCTCTCTGCCTCTCTTTTCCTCATTCCCCCACCTCTTTCTCCTTTCCCCCTCTCTCTTTGTCTTCCAGTTCTCTCTTCTCACTTCCCCTCCTCTTTCTCATCTCTCCCTCTTCTTCTCTCTTCTTCCCTCTCCCTCTTCTTCTCTTTCTCTCTATCTCCCTTTTCTTCCATCTCTCTCCCTCTTCTCTCCTTTCCATCTTCTCTCTTTTTCTCTCTATCTCTCCCTCTCTTCGCTTTGTCTCTCTCTCTTGCTTTCTCTTGCTCTATCTATCTCTGTCTATCCTTTCTTCCTATCCCTTTCTCTCTTTCTCTTGTTTCTCTCTGCCCCCGCATTTCTCCTCTCGCTCCCTCTTCTCTCTCCATCCCTCTTCATCTCTTTCTCTTCTCCCCACTTTTCTCTCACTTTCTCTCTCTCTCTCTTGCTCTATCTCTCTATGGCTATCCTTTCTCATCTATTCCTCTCTCACTCCCTCTTCTCTCTCTCTTTCTCTTCTCTCCGCTTTTCTCTCTCTTTCCTCTGTCTCTTTCTTTTGCTCCCTCTTCTTTCTTTTCTGTCTTCTCTCTCCCTGTCTCTTGCTCTATCTCTCTCTTTCTATCTATCCTTTCTCCCTCTCTCTTTTCTCTTCCATTTCTCTCTCTCCTCTTCTCTCTCACTCTCTCTCTTTTTCTCTCTCTTATAACTTAAAATTTGAAAATCTTTAACTCACATTGTCAGGTTACATCAACACAAAGATTTAAGTTCATTTAACTCATTGGCCTTATGACTTTTTTACAGTGCAGCCTACAAATATACCTATTATATTCAAACATTTAAAACTATTTTGTCAGCCACATTTGCGTGTCAGAGTCCGGACACCCCTGACACACCCCGCTGCTGCTGTAGTAAACCCCGCTAAGGGTTAACAAGCCGCTGTTTTTCGGAGGAAGTGAGATTTCTACATTTCTGACCGGACTCGGGTTGCACCGCGCACACACCGGACACGCGCGCGCAGCCAGGGCGGGATCCACGCGCGCGCAGCAGTCAGAGAGTTGTGAAAGTCTTGCACAACTGGATTTTTGGGCGTGAAAATTACGGGACATCGGCGTTCGCGTCGTGACAAAGGCGCCATGGCAGGTAAAGAGCAGTTTGTTGAAGGATGTCGCAGCAGTGTCATGAAGAAGAAAGGCTTTTGGAGCGGACTGCGCATGCCCAGATGTGAAAGTGATCAAATCCAGATGGACAGGCTGTTTTTTTTACGCACGCGGATGTTTTAGTGTTTTAGCGTGAATGGTTTAAGTTTTGTGTCTGGATTCTATAAATTAGATATTTTCAGATGTACGTCTTTGTATTCCCAGCATCTTTTTTGCCCAGATGTTTATTAATTATCTATAAACTTAATTACACTTTATGGCCTATGTATTTAGCTTAGACTGACCAACACGTCCAGAATCATTTTTAATAATGCTTTAAACTAGCCTGTTATTGAGAATTATGAAGGGTCAATGCAGGCTCATCCCATAATAGTTTAATCTAATGTTTGCCCACAGAGTATGAAAACAAGCTATTTTGTGAACTATAAAACACAATTTTAAAAGGCAAGATATAAGAAACTACTAGTTTGCGGACAAGGACAACCCTTATAATCTAAAAATTAAACAATGTTGTTTCAATACCACATTAAAACCCCTTCTCACTTCGAAGGGCTGTCCCACTTTTTCTTGAAAAATTATTATTATTTTTTTTTTTTAAGACTAAATTTTCATTGTGTCCCTTCAATTTAGAGTGAAATCAGCCTCTGGGATGAATCAGACTCAGTTTCAACTGTAAACTGACAAAAAAAAAAACTTCCTCAAAATTTCAAAAAAATTCCTTCATGATTTATGTCTCACTGTGGAACATTTTTGCTAAGGAACAATCATTTTATGGAAATAAGGAAGAGAAGGCCGAGACCCTAATTATAGGGAGATGTAAGCCTACTCAGAGTAAAGACATACTTTTATCATGTTTTTAGCTCAACAAAAGCATCTAAGTAAAGAAACAATGCTTCTGACAAAAAAGTTACAGGATGATGTAATTTTACCATTATTTGAGTTTAGCCTACTGGTTAGCCATAATGTTTATATAGGGCTGGGATATTATTCGAAAAATCTAACTGAATCATCAATTATTTGGTGGTGAGTTTTGAAATCAAAGATCGAAAACCAATCTTTTGTCAATAAAAACAAATTTTAGGTAGAATATTGATGGATAAAAATTGGACATGTTAAAAGTTTTTTGTTTTGTTTATGTTTATGAATGGCCTTTTTTTTATTTGGTTTTGAAAAAGTCAAACTAAATTTAATCGAAAATCGAGATCGATCAATCTGAGAAAAAAATCGTGATAATATTTTTTCCCAGATCGCCCAGCCCTATTACGCTTTGAACTGGGAACTGGTATTTTTAAATTTCTAAATGGGGGAAAACTAGCAAAAATGTTCAATGAAAATCTTAAATATAATCGATAGTATTACTGAAACATTTTGTTTATTATGTTAAATGTTCAATTTGATTATTACTTATAATTGCAATGTATTGAGACATTTTTAAAAGGATATTCACTTTCACTTGAGGTTCTCTGCACAAACTATGAACTTAACACTCAAACAGACTTGTGTGTATTTTCAGAGGCTGCAGTTGTGGAAGCAGCAGAGCCTGGACTGTCCAACACTCCCCTGGTGTCCGTGTCCTTCCAGAAGAACACCCAGAGGAAGCTCAAGTTCCTGGAGGGAGAGCCCAAAGCCCTGGGGGTGATCAGTCCACCTGTAGCTCTGTAATATAATGTCTTCTCTTTCATATTAACACTAAAGTCTGTGTCATCATTCAGGTCACGCAGTTAATCCTGAGCGTCTTTCTGAGCAGCTGCATTGCCTCGATGTGTGTCACTGACGAAGAGAAACTGGAGCTTGGTCTGTGTTTCATCGTTTCGTGTGTTTTGGTGAGTAACTGTAAAGCTCAAGTGACCACAAAACTTTAGCAGAGGTAAGAGTAATTGTCTCTAACATCCAAGTCACAAGTGAGTTCAAGTCGTCAAAGTAAAATTAAAGCTTTTCAAATCAAGTCGTTGCATTGGCATCAAGTCATGGCAAGTTGTACCTTTTAAGACCACAACATATGAATCATTATTAGGAGGAACTGTGGCATTGCAAAATAAAATACATTCTTACACTTTGTCCTAAATGTAGCTAACCAACTAGAGCCTCCACTCAACTGTATTTCACTCCAGCTACAGGTCAGGTATCGCAGCACTGCAGACGGTTCCTAAAAAGCAGGAAATACAGTCGTCCAATCAGCAAACAGGAGATGTTGGGATAACAGACTGTAGATGTTCTCCTCCTTTGAGCTTGTGTGAAATACTTGCTCCCCAAAAAATGTACTTAGGTATTGAGTTTGCTTTTTTTTTGGAGAATGATTTCAAGTTTGTCAAACTGTGTAATGACGATTCCATTTTTAATTGGTACATATAGAGGGTTTTTCAGTCGACGTCACTTTTCGCCCTACTGCGCGTGCGTCATGCAGAAAGCACGCCTCTCCATTTGTTTACATTGGGAAACGAATTAAACACCGAAACGGGATGACAGCGAGCTGTTTGGATCAGGTCTGAACCGGTCTGACAGACATCTGTCCCCTGCAGCTCTCCGTTTTTCTCACTCACCTGAATGTAACTTTTAAGTGTCGTAGGATCGAATTTCATCCATAAATGTTGTCTTAGCAGCATAACTTTTGTTTTCTCACAGTGATAAACTCTTGTAGTCACTGACAACGGAGCTTTTTAGACTTGTTTACTGTTTGTGTCGATGAGCAGTGACTCTTTCTGAAGGGGAGGTGTGAGCGCATCGCCCATGTTGATAAACAAAAAATAGAGAGATTATTTGTTTATCAACACGGGGGATGTGCGCGCTACAGGTTAGCAGCAGAAAGAGCGGCGGCTGATTGACACAAGCTGTAGCAGCAACACTAGCCAGCGCCATTGTCAGCTAACTACAACAGTTTATCACGGTGAAAAAACAAAGGTTATGCTGCTAAATCGACCTGTGAATGAAATTACGACTCACACACGTTACATTCAGGTGAAAAAACGTAGTAAAACATTGTCTCAAGCTTCAGGAGCCAGACGTTCATCAGACCAGTTCAGACCTGATCGAAACAGCTTCCTCTCATTTTGTTGTTTTTATCAAAGAAGTTTCCCCAGCTAACTAGATGGACAGCGTACCTTTCTGCAGGCGACATGCACAGTAGAGCAGAAAGTGACATTGACTTCTCCCTCTATAGGTCTATGTCAAAACTCGATACTGGGATCAGATATCAGGTATCGGCTCCATGGTATCGGTTTAGCCGATACCATTCTTCTATCTTTAATTAGACATAATGAGACTAATTTACCGGATGATTTTGATCCAGATAAAGCTGTTTAGTTTTGACTTGCACTATAAATAATAGATAACTCTATATGACCAACACTAGTAACGGGTAACAGCAAATACTTAAAGCCAAAGTATGGGAATCGTATCGGAAGTAAAAAACCTGAATCAGTGTCAAAATGTGAAAAAAACTTGCCATGAGTCTATTTTGTGGCCTTATTTCAAGCTTTTTGACTAAATTAACCTCAATTTATTGTAGAGACCTAGATTATTTTCCTTGTTTAAAGAGTTTTGAACTGATTTCAAGACGTTGCTTCTTATTTTGAGTCAAATTATTTGCCAATGGGTCAAGAAAACTGTTCTTACCCCATTGGCAATTTTTTGTTCTTATTTTAATACTCTTATAACCGATTAAAATTTCTTGAAACCAGTAAAATATTCTACATTACATAAGCAATTACATCTTATGCAGATAAAGCAGCTCAAATCTGGATTAAAATTCTGATTCTAAGTCAATTTAAGCAAGTCTAGATGTATAGTTTTTGCAGTGTACTCTAAATTATGTCTCTCTTTACAGATTTTCATTGGAGGAAGTGTTGCCATAGCAGCAAAAAACCTGCACCTGCCCACGGTACATCAAAGTAATAACATTGCCGACTAAATTCCACCTGAAAAGATACATTAACAAGAGAACTGTGCTAAGGGGAAATTGATTTTAAGTTGTTTTATTGTAGTATATCAAGTGTAATTATTATTAAATGTTGTTCAGCTGAAGGCCTGTGTGGGAATGGAGACTGTAGCCGCCGTAGCATCTTTCTTCAACCTCATAGTCTTGGCTGGAATGGCCCCAGTTCCCTGTTTCTCTGAGAATGTAAACTCCACTGATTGGAGCTCAGACTTCTGCAGACAAATGGAGGCGAGTGGATATTTTTACAAGAATAATAATAACACATCTGAGCTTTGTGGTAAATATAAATAAAGCAGTTTCTTATCTGATGGTTCATGCAGACGTCCAGGTATCATTTCTCGACGGAGCTGGTGGTCGTCCAGGTGGCGCTGTTGTGCATTTCTGTCACTCTGGCCGCGTACGCCTGCAAAGTGGTCAACTGCTGCACTCAGGCTCCCAAAGTGGTACGTTCACAGAAACATAGATGTTATATTAAGCTACAGAATATTTATTTACTGGGACCCTAATCTTAAATTAGACCTATTGTGTTTTTTTAGTAAGAAACTAGAACAGATGCAGATCAGTAATTTACCTTTTGTTCATTGTAAAACACAAAGTTGATCTAAAACGACTTAAAAATAGGAACAGCTCTACTGACTTCCTGTTCAAAACTGCAGAACTGATAAGCCCCGCCTCTTCACAAAGTAATGATTACTTGTCCATAGACTTTATGCAATGACATCATTTTATTCCAAAAATGCTTAGCTACTTTAGAATGAGTGGCAATGGCTTGTCTGCTACAAACTTGCCTGCTAACAGCAGTGGATGATTTAGGACATTTTAACTGCAACAAACGGACTCAAAAACATATTTTTTTAGAAGAAAAAAGTAATAAGTTCAACTGTGTGTGATTTCAATGTCTGATAAATGTGTAAAGTCTTGTTGTGCTTGTTGTGCTACAACTGTTGACTTGATTTTCTCTTTTTACATGTCAGTTACAAACCCAGTGCTCAGTAGACTTGTTGTGGGTTGAATTTGTTATCAAACTGTAGTTTATTTTTCCTGTTTTAGCTGTTTATTGAACTCTTACAAGAGAAAATGTCCTTTCTCTCATTAACTCTCACTCAGCATGAACATTTAGAATGCTCTGATGTCACCTGCATAACCTCTATAGAGGTTCTGCAGGTGACATGACATCATTCTAAATGTTAATAATGAGTGAGAGTCAATGGAGAGAAAGGACATTTTCTCTTGTAAGAGTTCAATAAACAGCTAAAACAGGAAAAACAAACTACAATTTGATAACAAATTCAACCCACAACAAGTCTACTGAGCACTAGGTTTGTAACTGACATGTAAAAAGAGAAAATCAAGTCAACAGTTGTAGCAAAGCAGATAAACTTTAGCTTCTCTCACATTTATCAGACATTGAAATCACACACAGCTGAGCTTATTACCTTTTTCTTCTTAAAAAGATGGTTTTGAGTCCGTTTGTTGCAGTTAAAATGTCCCAAATCATCCACTGCTGTTAGCAGGCAAGTTTGTAGCAGACAAGCCATTACAACGACAACAAAGAAATACATTGAAGAAATGCCACTCATTCTAAAGTTGCTAAGCATTTTTGGAATAAAATTATGTCAGAGCATAACCTCTATATGCACAGACACTACACTTATAAGTCTGGCACATAATTTTCAAAATGTTTTTGTTAATTTAAGTGACATATTTTGTTGTTTTCAGCCGGTGATCGAGATTCAAGTTCCTCCGGCCCCAGAGTGAAGAAAACAGTCGGTCAAAAACCTGGTACTAATGCAGTATTTGTCTTTGTATATAACATGTCCTTTGTATAAAACATAAAATTCTCAATAAAGTATGTTATTGAAATGTTCTGGCTTATTGTTATGTGTGCCACATTTAGAAACATGTAAGGGAGCAGTAGAGTTCAGATTTAACTGTGCCACCGTCACAAATGTATAACAAGCTCTTTCAGATGCAGCAGAATAAATACATTTGGCCTGATCTTGACTTTCAAAAGATCAAAAAGACATGGAAGTACTCAGGATTGTACTTACTGTTTTCTGCGCATTTACCTTAATTTTTTTATTTTGCTAGTGATAAAAAAATCTTTAGCATGTTTGCTGATTGAGTGCACACAAAAAAATCGCTGTTTTCACCTACACTGTAAAAAATAAAAAACACTTCAACTTAAAATGTAAGTTCAATTTCTGCCTTAAAGTTTTACGTTGATTAAACTAATATGTGTGAGTTGTCTGACATTCTCTCTCTTCTTTCTCCCTCTTTCTTCATTTTACTCCATCTCTCCCCCCTTTTGCTCTATCCCTGTCTCCTCCCTGACTCTCTACTGTTTCTTTCTTTCTCCTCTCTCTCTCTTTTTCTCTCATTCTTCTTATCTCAGTTTATTCTCTCTCTTCCACATTTCTTTTTCACTCCTTCTCTCTCCCTCTCTTTCTCCTCTCTCCCTCCCTCTCTCGTCTCTTCTGTTTCTCACTCTGTCTCTCACCATCTTTCTCTTCTCTCTCTTCTTCTCTCAGTTTCTCCTCTCGCTTCCCCTTTCTTTCTCTTTCTCACTTGTCTCTCTCTTCTGTTTCTCTCCGTCTCTCTTCTCTCTCTTTTTTTTTCCTGTTTCTCTCTTTGTCTCTCCTTCTTCTTTCTCTCCCTCTCTTTCTCTCTATCTTTCTCTTCTCTCTTTTTATCTTTTGTTTCTCTTTCTTTTCTGTCTCATTCTCTTTCTTTCTTTCTCTCCTGTCTCTCATTCTCTCCCTCTCTCTTTCTCCCCTGTTTCTCTCTCTTTCTTTTCTGTCTCTCCTTCTCTCTTCCTCTCTCTTTCGCTCCTAACCCTCTTTATAACTTAATACTTTAAGTTGAAAATTTTTGACTTACATTATCAAGTTATATCAACATAAACATAAAAGTTAGTTTAACTTTTTGGCCTTAGGATTTTTTACAGTGCACAACTTATCCAAGCCCAGCTATTTTCTATTTGTGTGATTACTCAAAAAATAAATAAATACAAATCCAAGCGAAATATTTAGTGTTCAAAATGGTCACGTAGCCACTTCCAAGTTAAAATCTGCTGCTTTGGGAAAGTTGAATTTCATAAGAAAGAGGAAAGGCTTATGAACAGGAAGTCGTTTTTTTGTTGTTGTTATGTCATAATTGTAATATAATAATATGTCATAATAAAGCATAATTTGCGTAAAGTGTAAAAGTGTCAAGTTTTACGAACACAACACTGAACATGGAATATTTTGTGTGTTTTCTCCTTCATACTACGATTTTTCTTCCCGTTTTGTTAAGTGAAAGTATTTTTGACCCGCAGCCAATGCCGTATGTTCCTAAAAACAGCTGAGTTCACAGAAAAAAACGGGACGTACGCGCGAACACACAGAGGAGGAACTGGTGGTGGTGCAAAAAGAGAAGAAAGTTCAGAAAGTCGCTTCGTAAAAATCTTCGAGCGACAGCGACAGGTTTGCCGACATGACAGGTAAATAACGGCCGCCGTCACTATGCGGAAGCGCTGATTTTACTGCGGTTGCTATGACGACGCGCTTTGACAGGGGAAAAAAACGTTAAACTGAATGTGAATGAAAACGCGCTAGCTAGCTTATCTGTAATATGTGTTTTTGCAGAGGCTTTTCGAAAAAAAATGTATTAAATTAAAAGCAAATATTACAAAAAGATGTCAGCTACACGTGAGCAACAATTTAAAGTGGAATCTTTACAAACAAGAGAGAAAGCAGAGTTGGGAGATCGTTTTTCATGTAGCCTAGTGCAGTGCTTCTCAAACTGTGGTACACGTACATGTATTTTAAGCCCTGTGTATTTTGAATATTTGTTTAAAGGACACATGTTATGAGTTTTTAATCATATTGCTTCCTCATCAAAACCATAAATATAAAAATGACTAACATTAGTTTTTTGAAATGCAGCATATAGATGAAATCCAGATTTGATAAAGTGCAAGCTAAAAATCAAATCATTCATATTTTGACACACTTTAGTCAGTCACTGTAAAGCTTTGGCTGAGAGTTCATTTTCAATCCAAACACATTTTAACATTTTAGATGCAATATTACGCTTTTTAATTCCTTTTAAATTAAACAAAACCTTTTGTTACATTAGCTTTGTATTTTAATTTGGAAAATTTGATTTTCGTAACACTAAAATTTCATATAGAGACATCCCCCAGGCAGCAGAACTTCCATCTTTCTTAGAGGTGTTGTTGGGAAATGTTTTGGTTGGTTATGATTGATAATGGCAAGGAGCTTAAATGCATTTGGACATTTCACAACTTTTAAGGTTTTATAACAAAAATAGACATTGTTTTTGACCCATTTACATTACAAATCTGCTTTCATGAAGATGCTGATGCTGTGGAAGCGGGCCCAGGAGTGTCCAACAATCCCCTGGTGTCTGTGTCTTTCCAGAGAGATGAACAAAGGAAGCAGAAGTTTCTGGAGGGAGAGCCCAAAGCCCTGGGGGTGAGTTGGGTTTTCACTACCTTTCTTCCAGCAGTAGATTTTTTCATTAATTTATTATTTTTGCCATTCTCCAGATCACTCAAGTAAACCTGATCATCTTCCACACGTGCTGCATCGCCGTCATGTTTGGAAACGGCGTGAGCAGAGATGGTCTTGAGATTTATTACTTTGTCTCTTCTGGTATTGTAAGTATAAGTATCTCCAGTTTCTTCTTTCAAAATCAACTTATAAACCTTTAAAGTTCAGCTTTTTCTTTATTTATTTCTTTTTGTCAACTAGGGCAAAGATAAAGCCTAAAATATTTGTCACAACGTAAAAGAGAAGATAACAATATACAAATGTACGATCATCTATGTAAGGCTGCTTAAAGGTGCTATACCCGATTTTTGCTTCAAACAAACCGAAATATATTTTTTTATTCTTCCTACATCAGTAACATGTTTTGCTCACTTACATAATGCATTCTGAGCCTCCACATTATTCACCATGACGTGTGTTTTAAGCTTTTTTAAAAAAAAAGTTGTTAGAATCAAGTTGTGCCGGTACGCTAACAGCAGTTAGCCACAATGCTAACAACAACAACAACAGACAAACTTTGTAAAGTGAACAAACAAAACTATATTAGACGGAGACTGGATCTTGTGGACAGATTTTCATGTGAATTGATAGATTAACATACAGTAAGATCTGTGTCGGGGCAAAATTTATTTAAAGGTGCATTGTGTAACTTTCTGGAGGTTAAAAGTCATCTTCACCATTCTGTAGAATTAGAAAGCTGAAACTATTCTTTAGAACTTTCTGAATGGAGATAACTACATTTTAAGCCATAATAAGAAAAAAATCAGTTAAAGGAACCGCATTTCTATGGAAACAAATGTGTTCGAGCCTCCTCCAAGCCAAATAATAGTCCATTTTGTGGCCTTGCAAGCCCGCTCAAAGTAAAAACACAGTTTTTTATTATTTATTTAGTATAACAAAAACATCTAAATGTCAAAAACATGCATTTATTCAAGTTTATTTTTGGCCAAAAAGTTGCGCAGTGCACCTTTAAAGTTATTTAATTGAAAAAAAAAGATGTATAGCGCCTTTAAGTGTGACAAAAATCCCTTTTGTACTCATATGGTCCAGGCTGTTTAAGTTATATTATTAAAGTGAGACTATGCAGGTCAACAGATAAAGATATAGAATTTATAGCTATCAATGTAAAAGTTGTGCTGAAGGTTACTCAAATAAAGATAAGAGAAAAATTACAAATATTACAAATTTTTGACCAAGTTTTCACTTTTATTGACCAAATGGACTTGTTTTAAAGAAAATTGTCAGGACAAAAATTATTCTCTTTAAATAATGTTCACTTTGCAGATTTTTGCTGCGGGAATTTTGGCCATATTATCGAAAAATCTCAAGATTCCAATGGTAAGCTTCAAACACAATTGTCAGTCACAAATATCATCGCTGAAATTAACAAATGGCAAACATATTAAGTATACTTTATGTTTTATTTCTGTTTTAGCTCAGAGCTTGTGTGGGGATGGAGCTCGTGTCCAGCGTGATCTCCATCTTCAACCTGATCTTAACCGCCAGTCGAATGGGATATTACAATTACTGCTATTATTATCATTCCACGGAGGAAGACAGAACGATATGCAAGAACGAGGAGGTGTGTATGTTTTATTATTGAATTAATAAAATCAAGGTTTTCACGACTTCTCCAGAACAATTCACAACATTTCTATGATCTTGTATTAACAGATTTCTAAACGTTGATTCACTTACAATACACAGTAACTTTGAATTCCTATTTCAAACAAGAGGAAAGGATGTCAAACTCACAAGTCAGTGCAATGTACAGTATGCGTCTTTATTTTTCCCAACACAGTTATGCCGCTTCCTGGTTAGCATACCTTTCTCAAATCCCTAAATTTAACCAAATTAACTAAACCTAACCCTAACCCTAATCCTAACCCTAACCTTAACCAAATCCCTTAGGTAAATATCTTAAACTATAAACTTTTGCTAGCATAGCCACCAATGCAAAGTGATGGTGTCTGGCATAACTGGGTTGGGAAAAAAAATCAGGCGTACAGTATATGGCTCGGGACGCGACAACCATAGAAACAGTTACCATGGAAACAAAGACAAATCCTCCATGTTTCTTATCAGGTTTGCAGAACTTGCAGAACATAAATACACGAGCAAAAACACTATAAAAAAGTAAACAAAACAACCATGGAAGAACCCAATAAAATGCTGGGTCAGTACTGGTTAGTTTATCTACAGTTGTGTTAAGTCAGCTTCCCGAGCCTTATAAGAGTTTGTGTTTATTTCTTTTTAATCATGATTTTTCTTCGACTCAACTAAACAGAAGTGTGACAGTGTCTAAGCAAATTGTCCCCAATTTATATTTAAAGTGCAGACAGGTTTTTACGTTTTTCAAATTTTCATGTAATTTTGTAGATTAACACCTGTTGTAACGCCTGATTTTTTCTCCAACCCAGTTATGCCACATTCCCATCACTTTGCATTGGTGGCTATGCTAGCAAAAGTTTAGAATTTAAAACATTTACTTCCAGAATTTGAGTAAGGTTAGGGTTAGGATTAGGGTTAGGTTTAGGTTAAGTTATTTAATATAACATGCATGTTAGGGAACACTTGGGGGTAGTCGGAGGTTGAGGCGCCAGGTGTTAGGTGAATCGCCTCTGCTGAGTTGCTCCTGAGTGGGGAGGGGAGGTGTTCATCTCTCTGTGAAGCGCTTTGTGACTCTGTGCCTGTGAAATGCGCTATACAAATAAAGATTACTTACTTACTTATTTTGGTTAAGTTTAGGGATTTGGGAGAGGTAAGCTAACCAGGTCACGGCATAACTGTGTTGGAGAAAATAAAGACGCTGTTGTAACTATATAAATGAAAGTTTTATCTTAATCAAGAACAAGTTTGTGAAAAAAATTGAAAATATGTTGAAAATACCAGGAAGTTTTACACTGATGACATCACGCTGGGGAGACACAAAACATTTTCAATTTTCTCACAAGAAACAGATTTTTATGACCCTGTAAACACACTTTTAACAAAAAAAACCCATACAAGTCTGTTACTACCTTTCGTGATGTCATCATTTATAAACAGGAAATACAATTTTAATGCTAAAAAATGGCCAAACTGGAAGGAAATTTGAAAAATGTTTAGTAAAACCTTAAATACAATAATCTTAGATACGTCTTTGTGAAATGAGTAGTTCAACATGTCATAGGCACTTTGACCTCCGTGAAGTTGGCCCTTCGTCAAACGCACATCTACACAAAAACTGTGTCAATCATTTGTGCTGTTTAGTCTGTGCTGCTTTAGGTTTTGAGACATTAACGATTAGTCTTCTGTCCACAGGCGGCGCGGATGCATTTGCTCACAGAGTTAGTGATCATTGAACTGGTTCTCTTTGCCATTTCGGTCACGCTCATGATTTATGCCTGTAAAGTGGCCAACTGCTGCTCCGTGGCTCCGAAAGTGGTACGACAACACACACAGGATACAATGTATTATACTATTCACGAAAAATCAATTATTAACATATACATTTATTGTACTTTCAGCCGGTGATAACTATCCAAGCTCCTCCTGCTGCACAGTGACGACAGACAAGAGCAGGATGTACTACTTTGTAATAGAAATGTCTTTAATCTCAGGACTAAAAGCGTGTTTTCTTTGACAGACAATGATTATTTACACAGTATTGTTCATCTTTGATTTTAAACAAATAGGACTACATGTCTGGTGAATAATCAAAAGCATATTTCCTACAGCTCCATTGAAACGTCAGGGCTTTTAATACTAAAGACCAAAGATTAAACCCAAAATCGCCTGTTCTAATCATTTTATTTGCATCAAATGTTTCAATGAAAAGAATGGCAGAATTCAATGTTAAATATTTTAACATTTGATTAGAATGTGTCTTCTAACAAAGCTTTGATACTAATATTTTAATGTTGATTACCATTTTTTTAGGATCCTGCATAAACTATTATTATATGTTCATAATCATGTTTTGCACTAATTGTTGTAATTCTTTGTAACTTAATGTGCTCTTATGTTAAGGGAAATCAAACTTGTGATTATTGCATTGTTATTTTTGAAATAAAGACATGTTTTAAATTAAATTCATTTTATTAAAAAATATAAATATGTAAAATTATAAAAGTATTTCATTAACAGAAATAATGTCGTAATATGATTTGTCACAGTTCAGCCATTGTTCGATGGTTCAGAGGTCCTGCTCTTTAAATGTTCCATCACTAGATCTGCAGCTCATCCGCCCAGTGACTCTGTGAACAGACTTAAGTCAAAAACATTCTCGTTTACCTTTGTGTGCTCTGGGACGGTCTTACCTGTGACGATGCTGTGATCTCCTCCAGATCTCCAAAGCAGCCGTGCTTGTGCCGTATGAGGCTTCCCCACAGCACCGTGACGTGACACACGGGACACTGGCCCTCCACCGGCAGCAGCTGAGACGGCTCTGACTTTAAAAACTGTTTGGCCAAGCAGCTTGAGTGGCTCTTCATTGTGCATGACGGCTGAAAACAGCTCAGCTTCTCTGACGCCTGAGGAAAGAACAAATATGTCAAATCAGTCATCATCAGCTGCTTAAAGGTGCAATGTGTAACTTTCTGGAGGTGAAAAGTCAAGCAGATAATTTGTTAGAATTAGAAAGTTAACATTCAGAAAAAAAAATTTATGCCATAATGTCAAAAAATACAGCTACAGTCAAATAATTCAAAGTAAAGATCCAGATTATTCATTTAGAGCAACAAAGAAATCTAAATAACAAAAAATTGCTTTTGTTAAAATCTATTTTTGACCAAAAGGTACACAGTGCACTGTTACAGATTTGAACTTGTGGCAGCACAGCAGGTCTGAAAAAGTAACTTGTTTTTAAAGTAATAGTACAGATATTTCTTCAAACTGTTTTAATACTCAAGTAAAGAACAGATACTCAACCACTTAAGTACAATACTTGAATAGAAATGCCTAATTGGCAATTAGGCATTACATAAAGCAAAACTACAAAGACTTTCAGAAAACATGAGGACTTGTCTTTAGTATAATATTTATATTATACTTGCCGTTTATTTAGCATATAAATAAAATTGGGGCAATGGTTTTTGGACAACAAATGTTTGATTGGAAGACAGATTCTTATTACACTGTTGCTGTCTCTTTTCATAATTATTATTGACTTCAGAGGGACTGCATTGATCTATCTTTATTACAACCTTTTATTTTTAACTGTATCAAAACATGACTCTCTAGATCAGGAAAGCCCAAACTTCTTTCATATCCTTTCAAAATGCACCCCTGCTCTAAATGTAGCAACTGTGAGGTGTTTACCCTAACGATTCGTCCACAGAGACAGCACCAGGTCACCTCCTCCAGCTCCTCCTCACAAGACACTGCAGGCTTCTTCTTGGCCCGCACGCAGCCGAAAGCGATGGGGATGTGCAGAGGAGGCTGTAGGCCGGGTTCAAAGTCCATCCTGTACTCCTGTTTGAGCCAGCGGGCGGTGAGGGGCAGCCGGTTCCACGGAGGCACACGCAGCATGTTCGACACGACGCGCCAATGAAACTGAAGACTGGACTCTTTCCTGGAGCGGCGAGTCACGTGGGTCAGCCGCCGAGAGGAGTGTGGATGCTGCCAAGCCCACTCGAACTGACAGAAAAGGACAAAATGAACAGGATAAATAATTATAAACTTATTTAACAATGAAAGACAAAATAATAATGTATAGACTATTTTATATTTTCCCTTTAAGCGTCCAAGTAGAAAATCTAGATAAAAGTCAATCAAGGTTCCCAATTCCAGACCATGCTTTCTGTTTGTCAGGTTTCGGTAGCTTGGAAAATTTGTATAAAATAACACAAAGAGATTTGGATTGTCTGATGAACAATCCTGGTGCCTAATGAATTATATAATTAATGGATTTAATATTGAAATATATGGGTCATTTAATTGGTAGTTTAGGAACAAGAAGCATGACATGTTGAACCTGATCATTTGTTCAAGTTAAGAATCTAGAACTCAATGTATTGGGGCATCCCCATTTTGAAAATATTAGTTTAGCTGATCTCATCTGTATCACATATTTTTGGCCTTTAAAGTAGGGCTGGGCGATTTGGGAATAATATTTTCAACTCAATTTTCAATTTAATTTCACTTAACCTCTTCAAAAACTAAATAAAAATGGCATTCATGAGCATAAACAAAAGCAAAATGTTTTAAGATGTCCCATTTAAAAGATTTTTTTTAATTATATATTTTTATTTTGCCTAAAAGTTTGACCTTTACTCCAAACTACATGTTTTTACTGACAAAACATTAGTTTTCAACAGTGTTGGGTAAGTTACTCTAAAACTGTAATACATTATATATTACTAGTTACAGGGAGAAAAATATAATACATTTGTATTACAATATTACTGTCTCAGAAATGTAACTGAGTTACACTAATGTGAGTTACTTTTAGTTACTTTGAGGTAATCACACATTTGTTAAGACCTTGTACAACACTAATCCTGTAACATTTACTGGTTAATTTGTGGAAATGTGACGTCACAACACGTTTTTCTCATAATATTTAAGCAACAGACAGTATTTTAGTGGTGTTTTGGTCTTGAAGTGTCATTTTCAATAGATTAAAAAAGCAATTAATTTATATAAAAGCAACTTGAGTTACTCAGATAAGATTGTAACTAGGAAAATATTATCAACTTTTTTACAAGTAATGAGTTACACTTCTTAGTTACTGAAAAGTGGAATATATTACAGTAACTAGTTACTCCCAACACTGGTTTTCAATCTTTCGATTTAAAACCCAACAAATAATTGGCAATTCAATTTTTCTCGATTTTCCAATTAATTGCCCAGCCCTGCTTTAAAGTGAAACTAAACTACTGACCTATATAAATGAGCTGAACACTAAAACGGTAACACTTTAAAGTACCGCCCGCTAGTTAATAGGTAACTACGGGGGTACTTACTGGTACTTACTGGTACTTCTGGTGTTAGTACCAGTGGTAGTTACTGGTAACTACAGTGGTACTTGTAGTGGTACTTAGAGTCACAAGTACTGGTAACTAAAGTGACAGTTACCAGTATATTTAGTATTAACTACAGTGGTAGTTCACTGTCAGTTACTATAGTAATTGATAGCTAACTAACACTGACAGCGGGTCGTATTTTAAAGTGGACAAGGTGGTACTTCACTGTCAGTTACTATAGTAATTGATAGCTAACTAACACTGACAGCGGGTCGTATTTTAAAGTGGACAAGGTGGTACTTCACTGTCAGTTACTATAGTAAACTCACTCCCTCAGGTATAGGAACCCACAAACAAACTGGGCTAAGGGGAGCGTTCCCTTTAGCTCAATGCGTTTGTCAGGTTGACCGGCGCGTGGGAGACCCGGGTTCGACTCCCGCTCAGGACATGTGCAAGACCATACCCATTACACTATCAATTACTGTAGTAACTGACAGTGAAGTACCACCTTGTCCACTTTAAAGTATGACCCGCTGTCAGTGTTAGTTAGCTATCAATTACTGTAGTAACTGACAGTGAAGTACCACCTTGTCCACTTTAAAATACGACCCGCTGTCAGTGTTAGTTAGCTATCAATTACTATAGTAACTGACAGTGAAGTACCACCTTGTCCACTTTAAAGTACGACCCGCTGTCAGTGTTAGTTAGCTATCAATTACTATAGTAACTGACAGTGAAGTACCACCTTGTCCACTTTAAAGTACGACCCGCTGTCAGTGATAGTTAGCTATCAATTACTATAGTAACTGACAGTGAAGTACCACCTTGTCCACTTTAAAATACGACCCGCTGTCAGTGATAGTTAGCTATCAATTACTATAGTTACTGACAGTGAAGTACCACCTTGTCCACTTTAAAGTACGACCCGCTGTCAGTGTTAATTAACAGTTAATTAATGCAGTAACTACCAGTGAAGTACCACTGTATTAAACTGTACAAGAAGACCAGCTGTCAGTGTTTTTTTTTTTTTTTTTGGAACTACTTCCAACTTTTACTGTAATTTAGCTAGTGCTCAATACATTATTTACCAGTAACTATTGTTTAAAGCTCAACCAGCTGTATGCAAATATTTTTTGGGGTTTATTGATAAACATTTTGTAAATTGTTAATGTGTTTCATATCTATTGTGGCTGTGAGCATAATAAAGAGGTGTCTCTTTGTATTAGATTGCCCAGTGTTTGATTTTTATCATAATCTGTATTATACACAATATTTGCAGTAATAAACTTGTTTCATAACAGTCTTTACCTTGTTTGTGTAGCATCACAAATAGAACCACCAAGTACACAATTAAGTATCACTAGAGGTACCCGTATAAGTACCACTAATTAGTACAAATGATGCCACCATAATCCCTAATTATCATTCCACAAAAGTACCAGTAACTATCACTATAATTAATACTTAACTAGCCGGTAACTGTCACTTTAGTGACCAGTACTTGTGACTGTAAGTACCACTACAAGTACCACTGTAGTTACTAGTAAGTACCACTGGTACTAACACCAGAAGTACCAGTAAGTACCCCCGTAGTTACCTACTAACTAGTGGGCGCTATTTTAGTAACTGTCAATTAAGTACTAGTAACTACCACTGTAGTTAATACTAAATATACTGGTAACTGTCACTTTAGTTACCAGTACTTGTGACTCTAAGTACCACTACAAGTACCACTGTAGTTACCAGTAACTACCACTGGTACTAACACCAGAAGTACCAGTAAGTACCAGTAAGTACCCCCGTAGTTACCTATTAACTAGCGGGCGGTACTTTAAAGTGTTACCACTAAAACAACTAGAAATCTGACATCGGCATTGATTTGTCCACCTGCTGTCAAACCAATCACACTGCTGCTCTCCACTTTCAGCCCCTCTTTTCACATGCTAACGTGCTTTTCCAGCAAAATGTGGGGGAGCTTAGGGGATTAGCTTTTCTCTAAAATGTTTTTTAATCCTAAACCTAAACAGACTTACTCTCAGTGCAGCAATATCCGAAGGAAAGCCGTGAATGATCAGCACCATTTCCCTAGAAACAAAACTCAAGATTAGCCCTGACATAGCTCATTAGTTTAAAGTTAAAAGATCATGTTAATTGACCCTATTGACCCTATTTTGTCCCGCCTACTTTTCTAGGACGTGCACTTCCTGTTTAGCTGCATTTAGCCTGTAGATTTCAGTCGATGGGTTTATTTTAACTGCCATTATATTTAATTAAAATTGCCCCACAAGACAGACAAACAAACACGTTAGCTACCTTAACAGAGCTAAACAGGAAGTGCATTTCCAAGCCAAGTGGGCGGGACAAAATAGGGTCAATACTCACCATGGTCCTCTGCCGCTGGTCCTCTTGGCTCCCCCTCGGTGTCTCCCCGCGTTGTGCTGCCCGATCCTCCGCTCTGGGTTTACCGTGAAGCCGATGTAGATTCGTCCTTTAAACTTAGGGTTGGTGCAGTACAGCATGTAGACACCGTAAAAGCTCTCGACTTCCACTACCATTGTTCAGATTTAACTTAGCACGCACACGTTTTACGTTAGAAATACATAGTTTGAAGACAAAATCCGCTAATTTCTCACTTGGCTCATTTATTCACTGCAATTATTTCAATCGAGCATTTGTTTATTACATGAAAAGAGCGATAATCTTTGTTAAATCCATTGTTAGTAGCAGCCATGATAGCATCTAGCGAGTCACGGAAGTGTACTTGTTGCCATGGTAATGAGTTAGAAGTTGCTGCTAAACTGGCCTAATCTGTTAAATATTTTTACATTTTCCTTACTATAATCTTTTTCTTAATCTTATCCTTAAAATTATCAAACTTTGAATGACTGTCTCCGTTATTGAGACCAACGAGATTCAAGCTCATTTGGAATGAGGAGACAGTAAACAAACACTTTTTAGTAGCCGCATCGCATGCCTGACTCAAAATAATTTTTAATTACATATTTTATTACAAAGAATAGTTATATCTAAGGATTAACAGTTTTATAAATATTAAATGAAGTGTGCATGTTGTTTGAGGGTGAATTAATGATGCAAAGTATTTATATACGCAAAAAATATATAATTTTTGCTCCGGCATCTTTAAGGCCATCTAACGGTTTGATTTGCTCTTTTAAAAGGATAAAGCCCGCCTCTAACGCTTTTCTTGTATGTGATTGGTCAAATGTTTTGACGTTTTTCAGTGATTGGATATTTCACCTGTCACTTTAAAGGATATTTCATCGAATTTCGTTAAAAATATTTATTGCAAACTCATTTTTTATAACTTAAGCTTAAAATGTTTATTTTATAGGTAAAAAATCCAAAAAGTTTTATTTATTTATTTTTCTTTGGCGTGCACCCTAATCAAACACTTCCGGGGTTCGTTTGCCATGAGACCTGCCTGGCACCAGCTCGAAAAAACATCTTTATTTGTAAAATATTAGCCACTGGATCGTGTGAATTTATCTGAAATGGCGATAACACCTGATCACATTCGGGATAAACTGACCAAGGAGCTCGCGGCTGTACATGTGGTACGTTTTAATGTCACTGAACTCTTCAATTTAATTGTACTCTCCCCAAAAAGATAACCATTCACAAGAACAATGTGCTCTTACTTCTTCAAATGTCTTACAGGATATTCAACCTACGTGCACCGCTTTTGTGTTAAAATGTATTAAAAACAATGCCATTTAACGAGGATCTACTATGTTAAACGTATTTTTCCACCTTGTAATGTCATTAAATAGTGTTGTATATTCTCCCCAGTATTTTTAGACTCCTCAAACTTTCACCAGAATAATTTCAGCTTTGGGTTTGCAACTATTTGTTAAAGACTTATTTAAACTTAAACAATTACCTAAATATTGGAGACTTTTTGTGGTAAAAGGTAAACCAAATTAAATTAAATTGAGACTACAAAGCTGTTCACTTTAAAGCAAATACATATAACTAAACAAAAGAACTACCACTTGATGAGACTGACTAATAATGCAGGATTACTCAATTAAATCTGGTGACGTTTTTGATGAAGAAACATTACAACATGTCTAGGGCTTTTAACAAACTGAATAAACCTTTTGCTTACCTTTGACTTTCTTGTTTTCAGGACGTAGAGGACACTTCTCCGAACAGATGCGCTGCCAGCTACAAAGTCCTCATCGTGTCCCCCAGTTTGAGGGAAAGCCACTGTTACAGAGACACAGGTAACATGGACTGAGAACTTTATGTAAATGTGACAAATGTAAGTAAATCTGCAAATACTATGTTTGCAGGATGGTCAACACGTGCCTGGCAGAGGAGCTCAAAGAGATCCACGCGTTTGAGCAAAAGACTTTAACACCAGAACAGTGGGAAAAACAGAAATCACAATAACATCTGCTAATCATGTATGTATTTCTCATCTCTCTAGCAGCCAGTTACTTTGATGGATAAACTTATTCCAAATGCATTATGTATGAGGGAAGATGTAGCTAATAAAATGTAAATCTGCTCAACTAATTGTAAAAATGTCATTTATTTTATAGAATCTCTTTCACATTTCAAGGCACTTGTAAAAAGAGGGTTATATTGTCATCTCTTTAGTCCAAAATAGAGGAAATTGAGCTTGACAATGACACAAAAAGTGCACTCATTTGAATTTGCAAAAGCCTGAGCTATGAATTGATCAAACCCATAATAACTAGGGCTGCAAGTTAGACTATTGTTCTTTTAATTATTTAGTTGTATGAGAAAGTTCTGTGGTGTAGGTTAAGAGCAGGGGTCTGCAATCGAAGAGCCGCAACTATAGTTGAAAATATACAAGACAAAAAGGTGATTATATTCAAAGTATGTCTATTGTGCTTGATCAAATAGTCTGTCACTTTCTGCATTCTGGTGCATTTTAGAGTATTATACTGATGGGAAAAAAGTCAACAACCTCCAAAAAAAACGGTTTATATTCTTAAAAAGCTTGGACTGCCGAGATGAGATTGACCAAGATGATCAAATTGTTGAATTTCTTGAAGTATTGTATGTTGTTGACAGAGGCCCCAGACTGTGTTTTAGTTCAACCCTGCTTTAGTGAGATATGTGACCTCACACAAGCGGTATACGTAAGCAATAAACAACGAGGAGCCGTGCGTTATGCAGTTTTAACGCACGACGTGGAGTCTTAGAACACCACGACGCGAAGCGGAGTGGTGTTCCTCTGCAGAGTGCGTTAAAACTGCTTAACGCACGGCTCCAAGTTGTTTATTGCGCTTATACCACGGCTACAAAGTGGAATAGCTCATCTGTGGATATTAAAATTGTGCCTATGATATGTTAATGTCTGAGATATTAGTTGTTTCTGTGTTTTACACAAAACTAGTTCCTCTACACTGATAGAAGTTGTTTACATTTGGTTGCCTGTTGTTATGGTGATGAGCCCAGCTTAATGAAATTATAGTAACTGTTGACATGAAAAAATAGAATGTATAAGTTGTTCATTTAGTTAATAATGATACAAGAATTATAAACAACAAATGTAATTTAATTTAATGAGAATAGATACAGCAACCCTACAAAATCAAAGATAAAACATCACACTTAGATTTAGAGATTAAACTGGACATTTCCATTAATGATACAGTTAATAAGGGGACACACTAGATAGAACATTGCTCCATGCTTTTCTCTCCTTGTCTCTTGCAGAAAAGGTCCTACACACGTCTTCTCTTTGATTTTGCTTTGTCTCCTCTTTTTCCCATTCTTCAAAATTTTTATGGTCCAAAAATATTAAAATGTACATTGAAATCAATCATATTTATGGCTCACTTTGTCAACTGGCAGCATTTATTTACTCGTTGTTATGGTGACGGCCACCGAGCAGTGATTTGGAATGTGATTTGGCTGTTGCCTGAACTACCTGTGCGTTATGCATTCTTAACGCACGGCAGTTAGCATTGGCATTCTCAATGACCGTGGTATAATAAATTTGTATAATTTGTCATGCAATTATCACAATGAGTGTGCTAATAACTCAGAAACAGTCCTCTGTATGTAAATATAACATTTACACATATTAATACTATGTAATAAAATATTCTTTCTGTTTCTCTTAACATTGTACTTCGAAATTGTCAGTGTGAGGCCAAAGAGCTAGAGCTGCACATACAGACCCCTGATTTAGAGGCACACTAGTGTTAATACCCAAAACACTAAAAGTACACAACTTTGTGTAAAATGTTCACGTCATTGCAGTTCAGTCCTGAGGTTTTTCTCAGCTTGTTTATTATTTTTATTCAACCTTTATTAAACCAGGAAAGTCTCAATGAGATTATAAACCTCTTTTTCAAGGGAGTCCTGGCCAAGTAGCAGGACTCCCTTGTACCAAGTTATTTGCACTTGTGCTATATCCTGGTACAATGCATCTCTCCTATTTAAGGTTAATGTATAATGTGCATTGTCCCTGTTTCATTAAATAAATAAACTAAATTAAACTAATGTACAGCAAAAGGTACAGAGAGCAACAGATGATCATTTGATCGTAAGAAATAGCATTCAGCACTTCTTCTCGTGATTAAAGTACAAATGTAGGAAGGCAGTAATCCATGTAAAGTTTTGTAGATAAAAGTGTAGAAGTGTCTCTGCCTCCTAGTGGCCAGAGAAAGCCACCCCACCCATAAGTACAAGTCACAGTGATGTGTCATTGATTTACAAATAGTTATGAACTGTCTGTCTGTTTATCCATTAACCAGTTAATGATTTATGACTAAATTTGTTTATTTAAATTGATCAGTTGTGGTTAATAGTAACAACATACTAATTTACCTGCTCTTTAGAAGAATTTTTATAGTAATCTTAAACAACAACCCTTTATGTTCAGTTTTTAATTTACAAAACCAGGCCAAATACAAGTCTAGATAAAGAATCCAGCTCGATCAATACAGTTACTCCTTATGAACGCTACAAAGGACCCACGTTTGCTCTCGGCTCTATCCCACATTCGCTCTGAGAAAGTGTCCATTAAGACACGTCTGGTGGATTATTCTCAGAGCGACACATTTCAGCCGTGCTCATTGCTCAATGAACTTGTAATTCACGTCCATCGGTGTGTTCAGTCCTCTTTATTTATAGATTCATTGAACCTGCTGAACAATGTCAACCATTTACAAACCGATCAGTCGAGTTTATCACATGAACACCAGAAGCTTTAACAAACGAGACAAGATTACTAAGACAAGCATGAGTCAATCTAAATACAACATTTTCTAAACTATTGATGCCAGAACATGATTAAAAACTCCAAAAAGTAAGTCCTCTGTGTGACTTTTCTGTTTCCATGGTGATGTTTTTGCTTTACAGTGTTTTTAAATTACGGCTGCAACCAATGATTATTTTTGATTAGTTGGGCGATTATGTTGTTTAAGCGCAAAAATTACTCGATTACAAGATTTTTTTTTGGCAAATATGAGTAACGCTTGAAGACGTCCTGGAAATGTAGATTTTAGGGTTGTCAAAAGCATCGAAATTCAGATCTAACACTTAAACCGGTATCCATAGAAACCGGTATTCATTTGAAGTGTCGATACTTAAAAAAACAATAATATTAACTGGACAAATTTTGACATATTTGGAGGAGTTTTAGAATATTCAGGACCTTTATCAAAACTAGTTTAGAACCAAAGTGTTTAAAAAAAAGAAAGTATTCATATTCTGTGCTGAAAATGCCAGTCTATTGTACAGAACGTTAACATTCATTCATAATTTAGTTGCTGTGGTTTCATATTTAATATTAAGAATCAAATATTCCTTCATTTTGAAATTTAGTGTCAGAACAATGGATGTAGGTAAACCAGTTTTATATTAAAAACACCAATTTCTGTTTAATCTGAGGCTCATGGGATGCTTGGAACCTACATTAGTTAATGGTTAAATTAGTTGACAATTATTTTAATAATCGATTAGTTGCAATTAATTAATTAATTTTAAATACAGCATTAAACATGTATCTAGAATTTATATTACTATGAGCTGATTTTTCTTTTTTTTTCAGTGAACAGGCACAGCTCTCCGCAGATCTGACTTGTAGCTTGGTCATCATGGTGATATCTGACTTTAAAGCCATCCTGTGTAACATTCTAGTATAGCCAAAGCATTATCATCTTCTTAGAGCAGACCTGGGCAAACTGCGGCCCGGGGGCCAAATGTGGCCTGCGACCTGTTTCAATCTGGCCCCTGACATGTTTTTGCAAAACAGAAATGTATGATGAAGTTTAAAAGATAAAAACTTGGGCTACGACAATAATCTCAATGTTAATGTTATGAGAACAAAGTCAAAACCATTAAAAGCAATTTTTCAAAATTAAAGTTGAAGTTTTATGAGATTAAAATTATAATTGGGATCATAGAACATTTTTACAGATAAAAAACATCTATTGTGTGTTTTCGTGCAAACATTTGACTGAAATCAAGTCCAAGTCCTGATCATATTTAGCATAAAATTACTATTTTAATCTTCTAAAACTTCTAGTTTAATGTATCGAGGGATTTTCGGTCGACGTCACTCTCCGCCCTACTGCGCCTGCGTCTTGCAGAAAGAGCTCATCTCCATTTGTTTACATTGGGAAACTTGTTCGAATTAAACAACGAAACGGGACGACAGCTAGCTGCTTTCATCAGGTATGAACCGGTCTGACAGACGTCTGTCCCCTGAAGCTCGAGACAGCGTTTTTCTCGCTGTTTTTCTCGCTGTTTTCTCACTCACCTGAATGTAACTTCTAAGGGTCGTAAGATCAAATTTCATCCATAAATGTTAACTTAGCAGAATAACTTTTGTTTTCGCAAAGTCTTGACGTTAGCTGACAACGGAGCTTTTTAGACTTGTTTCCACTGATTGTGTCTATGTGCGAGGCTCTTTCTGCAGGACGGGTGCGCACGCATCGCCCGTGTTGATAAACAAAAAATCTCTCTAAAAAATAGCTTCTTCAACTTTAATCTGAGAAAAAAAAACATTACTTTTTTTTCTCACATTAAAGAGTTTTTTCTAGTAAAATCATAACTTTCTTAAACTTCGACTTGATTTTCATGTAGCTTTTCACTCTCCAAATGTTACAAGTTTATTATGGTAGAGTTTTCTTTTTTCTGTTGAAATGTGTCTGCAGTAATGAGGATTTTTTTTTATACCAATGTTGACAGTTCAGCCCTTTACAATCTAGGTTTTGAATGAGTAAAAGGAGTAAATAATTGCCCAGCCCTGTCTTAGAGAAAAGAGAAACACCTACAGTATATCTTGTACCAAAACGCTTACACAGTGCAAAAACAATCGACAAAATGGCATTTCCTAAACAAATCCATCAAATAATCATAACAAAATCAGCTTGTAATCACTTCAAACACGGCAGAGGTCAAATGGTGTAAACGAAAACGAAAAAAAAAAAAACTTTCCGGACAGAAATGAGGAAGAGCAGATGGAAATTGCCAAAGAGACAGTAAGAACGCTGAGCTCCGCAGAAGATTCTTATGACTTTAGCAAAACGAACCGCCTGACCACATTAGCAGACGCAACACAGAAGCGTTTTTTACATTGTGGGAAAAACCTGCTGAAACTAACACATCGATTTAATTTACATACACGCTTCACACACGACTGACTGAGCTGCGGTGGGTGAAATCTCAAGTGCAGGAGTCAGTGTTTTAGCTTCAGAGTGGGGATTACTTCCACCACTTTTCCCTCCGCGGCGGCGCTAATGGAGAAGCCGGCGAGGGGCACAGTGTGGATGTAACTGTGCCTTTTAAAGCACTTTAGGTTGCACTGATTCAATTGCCGATATTGTTAAGTGTGTGGGTTCAAAACGTAAAGAGATAGGCAAGATTTTTTCCAGCAAAGGAGCTAATACGTAAATCAGAACAGGATTAGACTGGGGAAGGTTCATGCTGGAATAAAAAGTATATTTAAAGGTAAAATTACGTTTAATTGTCTTTAACTGTATGACATTACATAGATCTCTTAAAGGGAACCCTGGATATGAAGACAATTCTGGCTAAAACACTAGTACTGGTCATGCTTATTAAAATAAATTACAAACAAATATATAACTGCTTATTATTTTTTATAAAATTGTCATTGTTTATGTTGTTTTCAAGCCACTGGGAGCCGCCATTTTGGTTGATGACATAAAATAGTGTTTCCATGGTTACTCCCACAATTTCATCTGTGAACAGTTTCCACAAAAACCCCACTGACAGTGTCCAGTTCTTGTCTCTTCCTCTTGATTATCTTCAGTTTTACTAGATTCCACATAATTATTCTGTATTTGGCTCAAACTGACAAGATTTAACCCAGGAATTCATGTTGCTTAGTTACCTGCTACTGCCTGTTACCTTGACAACACTATTTTATGTCATAACCGCAGCAAAATGGCAGCCTCCATGTCATTTCTTCATAACATTATTTAATAAGACTACAAATACTTCCAAGGTATTTGTCCTGTATTTATATAAGTGATGATATTATAAGGGTTTTAGGATAAACATGTGATTATATCCAGGGTTCGCTTTAAATGTATACAACCATACAAGTATTTTGTGTTTACCCTTTAGACGCCAGAGTTTTTCTCTTGAAATCCAGTTTATTATACAGTACAGTACAGACCAAAAGTTTGGACACAGCTTCTCATTCAAAGACTTTTCTCTATTTTCATGACTATGAACATTGTAGATTCACACTGAAGGCATCCAAACTATGAATAAACACACGTGGAAGTATAGTTGTGGGAAATCCCCTCTCAGATCCAAACAGAGCTACAGAAGTGAACAAATCAGGCGCACCTCCACCTGGCTCCACCCCCTCAGCACCTGCTTTCCAACAAGCAATCAGCAGTCTATATAGCCCACTGAAACCCATTGTTCTCCCTCTTTGCCTCTTCGTCCAGCCCAACATGCGTCCTGTGAGTTTCTTTATATTTTGAGTTAAAATGTCTAATTTGCCTGTTAGACAGTGATTATTATTTGTGAATGTTTTGCAGGGATGTAACCATGATTGTGGCAATACAAAGGCAGAAAACAACCAAAGAAAATAACCAAAGGAAGAAAATAAACTGATTCTCCTGTTTCCTGCAAATTATTCATTATGGGAAATTTCACCAGTTTCCTCATTTAATAATAGTACATAGCCAAAACGTGTGAAACAACTGAAAATATGTCATATTCTAGGTCCTGGTGCTTTGATTACTGCTTTACACACTCTTGACATTCTCTTGATGAGCTTCAGGAGGTCGTCACCTGAAATGCTCTTCCAACAGTCTTGAACGAGTTCCCAGAGATGCTTAACACTTGTTGGCCCTTTTGCCTTCACTCTGCGGTTCAGCTCAGCCCAAACCATCTCGACTGGGTTCAGGTCTGGTGACAGTGGAGGCCAGCTCATCACTCTCATTCTGGTCATTCATGGTGTGTACAATGTTCATAGTAATGAAAATAAAGAAAACTCTTTGAATGAGAAAGTGTGACCAAACTTTTGGTCTGTACTGTATATAGAGAAAAAGAAAAAAAAAATCTCTCATCATTAGTTTACCCAAAGTTATATTTGAATTGATTCATATGTTTGCGCTTGTATTGTCCTGCAGCTGATGCTCCAGTGTTAAGAAAATCCCTGTCATTGATTTTTTTTTTTTCATTTGGACACACCACAGGCCAGTGTCGGCCAGAACCATCCATCTGTTGGGTCACTGCTTACCCCCCAACATCGCCCCCATCGGTCCCAATGATGGTGGAAGAATGTATCAACTCTCAGACACTACTGCCAATCCATGAAGCGACGAATAACCACTGTCCAGGGCCAACGGAGGTCACGTGAACTATTGACAGTCTGATTAAGTCCTGTCACTTTTGGTTTTAGGGTTGCTCTATTGTTTGGTTGTGTTCTTGGACCTTAAAATGTGTAAACACCGCAAGAGTTGGCCTGTGGATTAGAAATGGATGTAGGGTTCATATGAAACAGGGGGATCTCAAAAATAAAATGATTTGTTGATGAGTGTTGCGTTTCTTTTTTCCTTGAGTGTAGATGCAGCCATGTATATTTGTGTTTTAGTTGGTCGCTCTTGGTCTGAAAGCATAAATCCCACAGCATCAAGAAGCACAATAAAGACGACTGAAACTACCAGCTGACCCTCGTCCCGTCTGTCTGAGGTTAAACTGTCTCTGGTAGCGCTCTGTATTCTCCTCTGACTGCTCTGGCCTTATTCACGTGAAGTCGAGCGTGTCAATCTGGATGTCTGAGAGCTAACAGATCAATTGGGTTCCATTACCCACCACAGCCGGCGTCAAAACCCTCCTGGCAGGGAATCGTCCAGACCACCTGAACGCTCGCTGCACTAACGCCGCCGACAGAGACAGAGAGCTCGACTGAGTGAAAAGAGTCTGTAAATAGGGTCAAAGAACAGCCAGGGAATATGATTAGCTTCTTCTGTCGTATACGGCTTATACTGACTCACGACAACTGACACAAAAACAGCAGTATATCCAGGGTTTTTAAGATGCGTTACGTAAGTTTTCTGGTAAAGAGGCTGACACATGTTTATCTCCGTGAAGATGTAACATTGTCTTGAATATCAGGTTAGTTTAAAGGTGCTATATCCCATGTTTGCTTCTTTAAAAATGTAAACAAACAGAAATAAATGATTTTAAACTTCCTACACGAGTCTACAAGTTTATGTCACTTAGCTGATGCATTCTGAGCATTCCAAATTGTTCACCAATTGAAGTAATTTGCCGAAATTTAGTCAATCGTGCTAGTTGTTTAACTATATTTTCATTGCTTAAACTGTCAGGAACGTCTAGAAATGTTCTGTCAGTTGAAGATCGACAATCATATGAGATAAAGTTTGTTAAAGTTTTAGTCACATTAAATCTTTTTCTTAGTCTGGGGCAGAGGTGGGCAATCTTTTTGGAGGGCCAGACTGCGATCATTGGTGTAACAAATTGTCATTGCTACAAGCAAATTTCTTAAAAAGAAATGATGAAAATACACAAAAATGTAAATAAAAATAGACTAATGTATTATTTGTGTATTTATTGGGAAATGTAAGACCACAACAGCTAAATCAATCAACAAAAAAGCAATATAAAGATTACTACTTATTTTCAAAAATGTTTCGGGGGCCTGAATAAAACTGGTCGAGGACCAGATGTCCTTATTTACCTGGGACAGTCCCGTTATTTACCTGGGACAGTCCCGTTATTTACCTGGGACAGTCCCTATTTTAAGCCTAAGGTTTGTATCCAAAACTATTGCTTTGTCCCAGTTGGCTCTGTGCACAACACTGAATCAAAAACATAGTCCTAACAAACCTAAGCGCCGTAACAGGCCAAAGTAGACCCCCTGGTGGGCCGAGTTTGGCCCGCGAGCCTCACTGGTTCAGACCTTTGGAGATAAACAGCCTGATAAAACAGAAGAGATAAAACAGAAGAGATAAAACTCAAACGTGTAAGCACAGCTACACATTTGTTTTTGACGAGCAGTGTTTGGAGTAACTTATTACAAAAGTAATAGTTTTATATGTAATAGTTTCCTCTTTTTAGTAACTAAGAAGTGTAACTCATTACTAATACAAATGTTGATAATATATTAGTTACAATCTGAGAAACTCAAGTTACTTTTATGTAAATTAATTCTATAGATTTTCATTGAAAACGACACTTCAGGACCAAAACACGAGTGAAACTAGATTATCTGTGGCGTTTGAATAAAATATGAGAAAAAGGTGTTGTAACATCACAGTAATCAAGTGTAAAAGTAACAGGACTAATAGTGTACAATGTCTTTAAAAATTAGGAGTGTCAAATTAGTGTATTAATTGAGATTAATTAATTACAGACATATTAATCGAGTTCATTTTTTAAATCTCATTAATCTATTTTGAAATCTTTAACTTAATTGTTTCTATATGTGAGTTGTAAAGTGACATAAGGGTTGTTCAACTTGACAACTTAGCAACAAAACACTTCCAAAAGTTTTCATTTTTTGCAATTTATTAATATTTCCCACCTGCAACAATAATGTAATTAATTAAATGGGATAAAAACAAAACAAAAACACTTAAGTTGAGTGTTTTTCTCAGCATTATTTAGTTGAGATTAAAAATACATTATTTAGATTAATAATTACAGATCATAATTAATTATTCTCTTTAATTTTTTAATCGCTTGACAGGACTATTAAAAATATGTGATTACCTCATAGTAACTCACAGTAGTGTAACTCAGTTACATTTTGGAGTCAGTAATATTGTAATACAAATGTATTACATTTTTAGCCCTGTAACTAGTAATATATAATATATTACAATCTTACAGTAACTTAACCAACACTGTTGACGAGTAACAATAATTTAACATGGCAAAACACTTAAACTTTATTTACATAAAATAGGATTTTTAAAGTTGCGATAAGCCTTAGTTTAGTTTTAAACATTAAAAAAGTCTTAAAAAGATGTTACATTTCACTTGAACATATATTTACACACATTTACCCTGAATATACAACGACAGAACACACATTTACAAATTCAACAGACGCAGTTCAAGGACAGTTCAGTGACTCTTGGAGCTGACGTCCAACATGGCGTGCAGCTCTCCGGGTTCGTATCCCAGCAGCCCTTGCAGGTTGCAGACAAATCTGTAAACGTAGCGCTTTCCGGCTGTTTTACGGATAATGTTCTTGTCGTAATAGTAACGCAAACCGCGACTCAGCTTCTCGTAGTTCATCTTGGGCTTGTTTTTCCTGCGTCCCCAGAGCAAAGCCACCTGCAGCACACACCAAAACACAAATACACTTCATACTACTACTAAGAACACGATTTAAGTAACGTAAAAAGAGTCTTACCTCGTCTGGATCTGTCAGTTTAAACTCCCATCCGTCTCCAGTCCAGCTGATGCAGGACTGACACGTACGATCGGTCAGAAGCTCCAGAAGAAACTGCCACAGCTGGATGGGGCCGCTCCCTGTTTAAAAACATTTTAGAATCAAAACCGTACAGGCGAAGTATCTACAGATGCCTGAACCCTCACCTGTGTATCCGGCCAGAATAGCTGCAGGGATGACCGCTCGGCCCAGGTCGGTCTTACTTCCGATGTACTCTTTGAAGCTTCTGTGCGGTCGGAGAACATGAAACATTTGCTCGAAAACGTTTTCCTCTTCGACAGATTCCTCCGAGTCGTGCAGCTGTCCAGACCAAGGACCCACAACGTCATCCTCGCCACACGGAGCAGCCCCTTCTGAGTCCACATCTAGTACAAATAAACGAAAGAACAGTTATAATTTATTGTTGTGATCAGCCATCCATCCAGTTTCTTCGACCCTGCGAAGGAAACTCATTTTGACCGCTTGTATCTTGTCTTTTCGGTCATTGCACAAAGCTCATGACCATATGTGAGGGTTGGAACGTAGATTGACCGGTAAATCGAGAGTTTTGCCTTTCGACTCAGTCTCTTCTTCACCACAGCGGCCTGTCAGTCGGTCCATTCGTCCCTCACTTGTGAACAAGACCCCGAGATACTTGAACTCCTCCACTTGCACCAACTGGACAGGACAAGGCACCTTTTTCCGATCGAGAACCATGTCCTCAGGATTGGAGGAGCTGATTTTCATCCCAACCATGTTACATTCGGCTGAAAACAATCCAGAGCATGTTGCAGATCCTGGTTCAATTAAGCCATCAAAACATCATCTGCAAACAGCAGAGATGAGATCCTGTGGGTATCAAACCAGACACCCTCCAGACCTTGACTGCGCCTAGAAATTCTGTCCATAAAAACAATGAACAGAACCGGTGACAAAGGGCAGCCCTGGGGGAGTCCAACATGCACTGGTAACAGGTCTGATTTACTGCCGGTGTGGTGTCGAGATGAGTCCCCCTCTGTATTTTTTGTGACTGTTTGTGACGTACCAAGTTTTTCGTGGTAAACAATTAATTGGCTCTGTGCAGTTGGCTTGCGTACATTCAAAATAGTACATCCTGTACACACAACCACTTCCTGTGCAATGCTTTTCAATGAGGTTTTCATTACATCAGTTTAAAACATATAAATACTGTTTAGATCATACAGTTGTGGTGAATGTTACAGAAAACATGTTAAAGACTTTTACATATTAGAGGAATATTTCACCAGAGACACTTGTGTGTTTAAAAAGAGACATGATTGTGTCTAGGGGTGCACGGTAGCCAAGTGGTTAGAGTTCTGGCTTCCCAATAAGGAGGTCGTTGGTTCGACTCCCGGGTCGGACCATATCAACATCTCACGGTCTCTCTGGGTGGAGTTTGCATGTTCTCCCCGTGTCACCGTGGGTTTTCTCCGGGTACTCCGGTTTCCTCCCACCGCCAAAAACATGTATGTTTAGGTTAATTGGGCATCACTGTAAATTTCCCTGTGAGTGAATGAGAGAGTGAATGGTTGTCTGTCTAACCCTGCGGCAAGTTGGCCACTGTCCAGGGTGTTCCCCGCCTAAGGCCCAAAGTCACTGGGATAGGCTCCAGTCACCCGCGACTACTAACGGGATTAAGCGGTAGAAAATGAATGAATGAATGATTGTGTCTAAATGCTAACGCTAACAGGAAGTGGTTGTATGTACAGAAGTTAGCATTTTTGAACGTACACAAGCCAACTGAAGTTCCGTGCACACAGCCAATTACAATTAAAAGTTTAGGATTGGGGCTTGAGTGAGGGTTAGCAAAAGTCTTTTGAAATGAAATAAGTATTATTGATTTTCTAGCACTAACTTTAAACAAGGGGGGACCAATCTCGACAGAACACCGGCGTCATGAACACAGCACCTGGAGACTGTCATACTATCACAAGACACCATGAGGGACACGGTTGACCTTCTCCAAATCCACAAAACATACACAAACTGGTTGAACAAACTACCATGAACCCTCGAGCACCCGATGGAAAGTATAGAGCTGGTTCAGTGTTCCACGACCAGGACAAAAACCACACTGAATCTGGTGTTTGATTATCAGTCAGAGTCTTCATTTCTAAAGCATGCGTATGTACAAAAATGTAATGTCATTTTTCACGCTTCTTTGTGATTTATAAAAAGACAAAAGAAAAGCAATTCAATCTAAAATGTATTAACTTTGTGTCTCTGAAGTTTCTGAGATGAAGCAGAAAGAGATTTGAGCTGAGACAACAGAGAAATTCTTCAAGTTTGTGGAAGTTCCTGTTATTTTACCTGTGTTTTCTGTCACGTTCTGAATCTGTACGGACTCTCTCAGCCGATCGTCCTGAGATGTGACACTCGCAGGATCCAGGGTGTGAAGTTCTTCAGAAAACTCCGGCGAACAATACTGGACTTGATACAGTTTGTGCGGACGCTCATAGTCACAGTAGTTCTCTGAAAATAACACACACACAAAAAAATTACAATGAATATTTGGAGGTGAGATAAGTGAAGAAATGCATTGAATGAAATTACCTTTGTTGGCTGATGTTTGGTAGTAAAAAACAGCGCTGGTGGAATATAAGGAGTTTTCGTAATCGTTTTCTGGAAAAGAAATTATGTATTTTAATAAATGTGTTTATTATTTACATAATACAACTTTTAAGGCAGTTCTAAAGGATGAAAACATGGCTGGATTAAATTAAACAAAAGTTGAAATTGTAGATGGCTTCAAGTACAGAGTTATAAATTATACACTGTAAAAAAAATCATACAGTCAGTGAGTTAAATGAACTTAAATCTTTATGTTGATGTAACTTACCAATAAGAGAGAAAGAGAGGGGGGGGCTAAGAAAAGAGAAAAAGAGTGAGAGATAAGAGGGAGAGATAGAGAAGGAGGAGAAGAAGAAGAAGGAGGAGGAAAAGAAGATGGAGGAGGAAAAGAATAGGGAGGAGGAGAAGGAGGAGAAGAAGAAGAATAGGGAGAAGAAGAAGAAGAAGAAGGAAAGGAGGAGGAGAAGGAGGAGAAGAAGAATAGAAGAAGAAGAAGAAGAGAGAGAGCGGAGGAGGAGAAAAAGGAAGAAGAAGATGGAGGAGGAGAATAGGAAGGAGGAGCTAAGAAAGGAGAAAAAGAGGGAGAGAGAAGAGGGAGAGAAGGAGAGGAAGGAGAAGAGGAAGGAAGAGGAGAATAGGGAGAAGAAGAAGAAGGAGGATGAGAAGAAGAAGTAAAAGGAGAAGAAGAAGGAGGAGGTGAATAGGGAGGAGATGAAGAAGGAGAAGACGAAAAAGAAGAAGGAGGAGAAGAAGAAGAAGAAGAAGAAGAAGAGGAAGAAGAAGAAGAAGAAGAGAGAGGAGAGAGAAGAAAGGAGAAACACAGATGCACAGATAGGGAAGAGAGTAAGAGGGGGTAGAGGGTTAAAGGAGTGAGAGAGAAAGAGAGAGAGAGAATAACAGACAACTCACAAGTTGAGTTGAATTAAACAGCTTTATATTTTTTACAGTGTAGTTTGAGAAATAAATAACATAAAGAATTATAGACACAAAGTAAAAAGTGAGCGTTTTGATTATTTTGGGTTGTACCTTTCCTCATGGAGTCCAGGTGCTCCCATAAGATCTCCGCGGTGGTGCAGTCCAACGTGAGGCTGAGGAAAGTGTCCCGGTCCATGGCACAAAGCTCCGGCCCCTGCAGCGTCCTCAGCTCGGATCCCACAAACGGCAGAGCGAACTCAGCCTGACACCAGTCCAGCCAGTGGTTCACCTCCCACTCTGACCACAGCCTCGGGTCTAAGACAAGACAACAACTCGTTCATGTTTTTCTACGCAGAACACGAATGACTGTGTATTAAGAGATTTCAGTACCTTGAGGGAGACACAGCTTGAGTCGCTCTTGGGTAAATCCTGCAAAACTGGCCCGCACCGCCTGGCTCAGGACCTCTTTGCTGGTGGGAGTGAGCGGCGGTACATCCAGAGGGTCCAGCTCTGAATATAGAACTGTCATTATTAATACAGCCAACAAGATTGTGTAAGTGAGTAATCTGGTTTATGAGCATGATTACTCACTAAGAGCCTGATTTATCAAGCCAGGTGCTAAATTGCAGGTGCAAAAATTAAACAAATCATGTGTTATTTACGACCATTTTGCACAAACTTTAATATTGAAAGATGCACATACAATATACTAAACAAGAATTCTGCATCTTTAGTGTGTGTGAGAGAAAGATGTCATCTCTGCCAATGTTTTGCTCCCCCTAACCTGCTTTGCACATGAGCAAATGCTTGATAAATCTGGCCCTAAGTGTGTTCGCAAACCTCATTTATCCCCTTGATTTGAAAAAGTTGGTCCTGACAGTTTCTTTACAATTATAGAATCTATTTACAACAGCCTAGTTTTGTTAGATATAATGTTGCCTGCAGTAGTAGTCAAGATATAAATATAACATTGATACTTATATATTTTATCTCTTCACTCTCTGTATTCAAGGGGTTCCAATGCAGAGCATTAAATTAACACAATAATTTAAATAATTATTTAAATGAGTATTTCTATTATATTAGTATAATATGTACATATGATAGTCTGTTCAAACAACATAACTTTTCTATTGGCTAAAAATACTTTTTCTAGGCTATAAATCCAGACTCTCTCATGAGCCTTGACTTGTTCATCAACCAAAAAAAATTGGATAAAAAAATCATTACATTTATGAATCTGGGGCTTTTTATTATTAATACAGAATATTTTCAACATGTCCTTATGGTAAAATGATGACAATTTATATTCTCTTCGATATTTGTATAAAGATCTATACTTTGCTTCAAATAGAAGTCAAATGCAATATTACTGATCCAAAAATTGTAAACTTTGCATTGCTTTTGTACAAATCAAATCAATCAAACATATTAATACATTGCTGTCTTCTTAATAGAAGTTTATCTAAAAATAACAAGGATCTTATGGACTTCAAAGATGCTTCCGACCATGGACACATAGAGTATCACTGCTTTTTGTGCAATTTCTTTAAAATGTCTAAATTCAAGCTGATTTGAAGTAAGTTAATAAAGTCTTCACCAAAGTATCTAAATTAGGTCGCTGTGTGCTGCCTGAATCAAACAATAAACTATTTTATTTCTCATAGACAGAAGAAAGCAGCATTTTGATTGGTTGTGCTTGAGTGATCCACAACAGTTTTACTTTTGTGTTTGTAAAAGAATATTCCTTATTGTGACCAAAAATAAATGCAAGTGGAAAGTAGCCATGAGCTTTAGGTTTTGTGAAAACTAGAATGTATTCGACCGTAAATACCTGCCTCAGCTTTAAACTTAATGAATACTTTCAACTTTTCATTATATTATTGTATTATTCACATTTCAATTGAATAAATCACAATGTCCAGTCAAATGTCACGCACAAAAATATATATAGTTTTTTGCATTTTCAACTATAAACTTGATTGTTTACATGTTACGCATTTGAAAACACTACTCTCTTCTTAGTATGTGTCAGATATTATTTAGACAGTACAGTTAGAATAATACAATAATTTAACGTACATTCAGTTATTTACGTTTTAAGGGGTGCTGATCTTACCGTACAGAGGGCACTCCATCCCGGTCGCCAGGGGCATAAGGTGGTCCTTAGTGAGAGGGTCCAGGGAAGCCCCCAGAATCTAATATGAGAGGAGGGGCCTGTCACCATGGACACCTGTCAATCATCTGGAGGTGGGCGGGACCGAACAGTGTCAAGTCAAGGGTCAAAGAAAACTCATACAACTGCTACAGAGGTCAAGAAGTGTGCAATATATAGAATTTTAGATAATATCGTGAAATATTGAGTATATCGTTAATAGTAAAAATTACATTGTAAGTGTTTAAATAAAGTTAGACGGTGATAGTTTAGTTGATCACTCATTGGTTAACCAAAAGTTTCAATAACCCCTTATCATTACGGCCTATTTTCCCTCACACATCTGTTTAAAATGGGTAAAAATTCAAACTAAAACTGTTTCTGATCCTTTGGAGCAAAAGCAAATGTCTGGAGTCTTTGTGAAGCTGTTGCTCTGTAGTTTTAGCTTCTGAGAATAACAGGCTCTGATCAGAAGTAAGAACTTTCTCCAAACAAAAAAACAAACAAACAGAAACTAATTTCCGGCTACATTTTTTTTATTGGTAGCAAGTGTTGACAGCTGAGACCTGAATTTGGCATATTTTAGGTTTTGACAATTCCTCTGCAAAAGCTGAAGGTAATTGAGGTAAAAAATTGTTTTAGGGACCTAAATTTACTCAAAAAAAATGTAGGCAGAAGAAATACAAAAGTCCTAATAAAATGTTTGACATTTTTTTTATTTGTAAGTTAACAGTTTCATCCCAGAGGCTGACTCTAAATAAGAGGGACACAATAAATGTGATTTTTATCTTTAACATTTCCAGGTGCTTAAAGTGCGTATGACAAGTTTTTACGTTTTTCAAATTTTTATTTAGTTTAGTAGATTAATACCTGTTGTCATTATAAATGATAGTTTTAGGTTAATCAAGAACAAGTTTATGGAGAAAAATGTGAAAATATGTTGTAAATACCAGGAAGTAGAGCAGAGATCTAAAGTAATGACATCACACTAGGGAGACAAAGACATTTCCAATTTTCTCACAAGAAACACATTTTTATGGCCCTGTCAACACACATTTAACAAAAAAAGTGAGGTCTAGTTTATTTTTCTTGCTCAAGTTTGAAAAAAGTTACATTTGAAGAATTTCTGCCCAATTTATTAAATGGTCGCTAGGCAACTAGCGTGATGTCATCATTGATGAACAGGAAGAACATTTTAATGCTAAAAAATAACAAAACGAGAATGAAATTTTAAAAATGTTTAGTAAAACCTTAAATATATTATTTTAACCACGTATTTGTGAAATGAGTAGTTCAACCTGTCATGGACACTTTAAATGCGTTTCTTTGTTGTCGTGGCAACGGCTTGTCTGCTAACAACAGTTGATGATTTAGGACATCTTAACTGCAACAAACAGACTCAAAACATCTTTTTTAAGATGAAAAAGGTAATAAGTTCAACTGTGTGTGATTTTAATGTCTGATAAATGTGAGAGTCTTGTTGTTTATCTGCTTTGCTACAACTGTTGACTTGATTTTCTCTTTTTACATGTCAGTTACAAACCCAGTGCTCGGTAGACTTGTGGTGGGTTGAATTTCTAATCAAACTGTAGTTTATTTTTCCTGTTTTAGCTGTTTATTGAACTCGTAAAAGAGAAAATGTCCTTTCTCTCCATTAACTCTCACTCAGCATGAACATTTAGAATGATGCCATGTCACCTGCAGAACCTCTATTGTTATCATGCTGTTTTGCCACTAACTGCTGCTTACATCCAGAATGCTGCATAACAACTGCCTACATCGCATACTTGCTGTAATGTAAGAGTTTACTTTAAATCAACAGTGACATTCCGGTAACCAAAGCTGAACAAAACCCAGCCCTTACCTTGTTTCTAAAATTAGAACTGAAGCTTCTGGAAAAGTCACAATATTCAAAACTATATTCAAATAAACGTCTGTGGAGCTTTAATATAGACTTTAGTTACTGTATGTGTTCAGTTGAGTGAGTTTTAAAAGAACAATTAGCTAAAGCTGTAAGTATTTCCTTTGCAACATACATAATAATAAGTTTATATAGGCCTAGGTTTAGCTTTCTTTCATTGTCATGTCTTGCACAATCTGATCTGTCGGTGGTCTAGCAGTTTTACCAACGTAGGCGTATTATAAATCACCCGCACAGCTGCTTAGTTGAAGTATGTTTGGTTTCGTTTAGTTGTAAACTTCAAATTTATGTACCAAAGCAGTGGTCTATTAGCGCCCTCAGCTGGCCATGTTCACGCACTCTTTTAATTGGTGCTCAGCAAAATCCCACTTTGTTATTCCATTAATAAAGGAGACTATGTGGTCTGATAAGTTTTGCCCTTATAGTCTAGAAAACTGTAATAAATTGGTAATAAAATAATACTACCTAAGATGTTTTTTTTGTAGAGTTTTTGACTATGTTACCACAATGTTCTGCATTACTTTACTAAATGTTGTATTTGGATTGATTCATGCATATTAGAGTAATGTTTTAATCTACCATCCATTTCCACCCAGTTGTCTGCATTTACTTGTGATTTCTTCCAAATGTCAGATTCCCCGAATAAAACATGTAGGACTGTTCAAAATAGTAATGTAATAATTCTCTGAAAACAAAAATGTGCTTTTTAAAATCTGCTGCTTGTAAGATACATTTGAGGAGGCGTGGCTTATCAGTTTTGCAGTTCTGAACAGTTCGGAGGTGTCAAACTCATTTTGACAAAGGACCACATTGGATTATCCTCGATGGGCCGGTTGTAACTGAAATTAACCTTACTAATCTTTGACACACTACAAATAATAGTTGTATTTGATTATTGTTGTGGTGACAATTACTGAATAATACACATCTGCATTAGTCTGAAATATGACTTACGCTTTCAGTTTCAGACAAATCATTTCATTAGGTTAAGACCCAGATTACCTCTAGGACTAATACAAAATTAAAGCAAATCTTATAAGACCTTGAGGGCCACATGGAATAAGGTGGAGGGCCACATCTGGCCCCCAGGCCTTGAGTTTGACACGTGTTTTAGATCAATTATGCGTTTTGCAGGGAACAATATGTGAATTTCTGATCAAGATATACCAGAACTAAATACATAGAAAACCCCAACAGGGCTCCTTTAACAGCTGCAGTATTGCTACAAATATATAAAAGTAACTCAAGTTATAGTGCTTTGACCAGTAAAGTCAAAAAGTCACTTTTTAGTCTATGCTTTTATCCCATTAAGGAAATATGGATTGCTTGAGCTAACAGTGTTGGTATAACCTTGTGGAAAACCTTAAAATCTACAACAGTCTAGAAGTGCACTGCAAAAAAGGCCTTTCAAAAATAAGAAAAATTAGCTTCTTTTGAGGTAAAAATGTCTTATTTCAAGTGAAATAATCTGCCAGTGCCGTAAGAAAATTTGACTAACCTGGTTGTTTTGAGCAGAAAATGATTTATTTTTTATTCAAGCAAATATGGCTTAAAACAGTTACAAATTTGCTTAAAATAACTTTTTATATCTAAACAAGGTAAATCAGGATAGAATATCTTTAAACAAATAAAAAATCTTAAAATGTATCTTTTACTATAGATATATGCTTAATTCATTTTATCCAAGTTAGGTTTTCCTTTTTTGCAGTTTGCAATTTTAAGTCATCAATGGCTTGCAGTTTATTTTATGTACAGCAGTGTTTTTGAAAGCTTATGTCCTGTGTACATTATCAACTTAACTCATGATGCATATAGAAGCTCTATTTGTTCTAGCTCACTGCAAAAAATGCATTTCAAGACAAGTTAAAGTTATTCTAGGAATTAAACCTAATTTTAAGCATTTTGACTACTGTAATTTCTGCCCTATTGAGCGCACCTGAATATAAGCCGCATCCACTAGATTTAAGTAAGAAAAAATAAAAAGTATATATATATAGGTCGCACTTGTGAATAGTAAGTCTATGAGAATCTATAATTTTGCTCCATTGCCTTATAAGCAGCATAGTTTAAGGCTCATGAAAAAAGTAGCGGTTTATAATCCAGAAATGACGGTAATTTAACCTACCAGTACATTTATCGTAGAGATAGAGTATTTTTCTTCTTTGAAAGTCATTCGAAATGGATTTCAAGACATTGCTGGATCATCACTTCAAATACAAAACACAGACTAGTGACACATTTTAGTTGTTCATGGAGTGTTTTATTAAATATGAAATGCTCTGACAGAAGGTGCTATGGTTAGGCTGAGTGGGAGGGCAGCTCACAGCCGTTAAAAGCAGGCATCTTATACAGTACTTTTCTACACATGAACGTCGACAACAACACAATCTTCTCAGTCGCAGGGCTTTTTACTCGTCTCCAGCAGCAGCAGTCACTTTAGGGGGAAGTAGTAGTAGTAGTAGTATAACAGCAGGATGACAGGAACATGCTACACTCACTATGGATACATTCAGCCGTGGAAAAGGTCTTCAACATTAAAGAGGCAAACAAATGTCGGTCACAGTGCTGCTCTGACGCCAGGAAGACATGGGTTTAGTCTGGACCATAGACTGTATAATCAGATATGATATATACAGTCTATGGTCTGGACTCAACAGAACGGAGGTTTTAAAGCAGTGGTTTTCAATCTTTTTCAGTCGCAAGTTGAAAAATATCAGTTATAGATCATTAGAAGTAGGCGAGCCAGATTACGGTTTTATCACAATTCATATAGATTGTCTTAATGGGGTCAATAAAGTGCTTTTTCAAATTGTTTATACTTCACTGTGATTGGTTAAATTCAGCCGTCAGTCACTCAGAGCAGGACAAAAGCTGACCATCTGTATTTGAACTAATGCTGTTGTCAACCAAAGAAATTCTTGACGGACTAAAGTCATGTCCAAACGACCAAAAAGCGGGCGTGGCAAAAGTTTTGAAGATGAAAAATATCTTTTGATAATTCATCTGACCAAAACTCTTTTCAGAAAAACAACAAATGTTACACTGCCTTTCAAAAAATAAGAAAAGTTTGCTTATTTCAAGGTTAAACAGTCTTATTTCAAGTGAAATAATCTGGCAGTGCAATAAGTTTTTTTTATCAAAAAAATTACACTTTAGGGTCCCGTCTATTTTTACTGTAGACTGGACCCTATACCAGTAACTTTGGGCCTTAGGCGGGGGAACACCCTGGACAGTGGCCAACTTGTTGCTGAAATAGAGAGACAGACAACCATTCACTCTCTCATTCAATCACAGGAGAAATTGAATGTGATGCCTAATTAACTTCAACATGCATGTTTTTTGAGGTGGGAGTACCCGGAGAAAACCCACAGTGACACGGGGAGAACATGCAAACTTCATCCAGAGATTGAGAGATACTGACTTGGCTCAAACTGCAAAGTCAAACCCACGATCTCCTTATTGGGAAGCCAGAGTTCTAACCAATGATTCGGTCCAAAATCTTACTGTTCCACCATTTTTTGTTGCTGCTCAGTATAAATTTAGAGACCCCAAAAAATATTTTTGCAAAAGACTGAGACCACCGTTTGTGTACTTCAGTAGTTGAGTTAAAGAAGCTTGAGAAGAATAAATACAGTAACATTCCCGTCTGTTTGAATCCAGGCTAAACTCCGAGGCCAGTGTGGACATAAGGTGTTGGGTAAAGTGACAAAACGCAAAACCAACTACACAACTAAGAGTGACTTCACACTTGCACAAACGCATCAAAACTGGACCGAACCAGATTTAAAAGGCGACCCAACAACCATAATTTCAGGACAACAGGAAGCTGCTTTTTTCATTAGCAGACAGTAAAACAATGCAGATAAATGATAGACTTATTTGTGACCGGAAGTTGCACCTGAAGACTTTTTTTCCAAACCTACTTTTCTTAGCCTCAGATTTGCCAAGGCTGAAACATGGATTTTTAGCATATTTTCTTGTCTAATAGTCATCATTAATGTTAGAAATACTGTTAAAGAAATGGGTTTGCTTGTTTGGGGATTTTTTTTAATGGCTCGGCTGCTGTTTCTCTCTAAAATCTAGCAACCCCGGTCTGCTTTTGTCCTGCTCCGAGTGGAGTGACAGTCTAGTCCCAATTTCCGTGTTGATTCTGCAAGTGTGAACGCACCCAAAGACCGCACCATACCAACGCACGATTATTGTTAAAAATCTCCACATAATTTAATAATCTGAAGTCTACACTTTACGCTAAAACTTTTAAAATCTACATTGGAGTTTTCTTTTGTTATAAAGTGCCATGATTAGGATTGTTTAATATTTGCAACATGAAACGCCTCGGTGCGGATTAAGCCTTCTTCACAAACTCTGGTTCATACACGTCAAAATGAAAACTAATAAAAATGCTACAGTACAGTACAGTGAAACAGCTACGAGGACTCAGTGGTATTTCGGCGATCGCGGACCAGAGCGGGGGCCCGGTTTAGCGCGGGTCGTCTGGAGCTGCGATCTTCTCCAGGCTGGGCTCCATCCCCCAGATCCTCGCGGGCGTACTGCGCGATGGTGCGGTCGCTGGAGAATTTGCCGGAGCCGGCGATGTTGTGGATCACCTTCTTGGCCCACTCCTTAGGTTCTGCGCAGAATATCACACATAATAATGAATACAATCGAAGCCATATAAATGAAGTGAAGATAAGTTTGTTATGTTAAGTTCGAGAGCAGGAACACACCTCTCCCATGATCCCAAACCGAAATCTCCATGTTTATTCATGCTACGTTTATTCAATAAAGTTAAGAGAGTGTGGTCCTTGCTAGTGAATTCAGGGAATGTGCAGTAACATGGTCTTAAAGGTGCACTGTGCAACTTTCTGGAGGTGAAAAGTTAGCTACACAAATTAGTACAAATAGAAAGTTAGAGGAATACTTTGGGATATTCTGAGGGGGAATAACACCTCTCGTACACTGACTGCGAGGTGTGTTGAGTTCGAGACACGTGTGAGGTTCTTGCAAAGTGCCTTGTGCACCAGCTCCAGTCACTGCGGTCTATATTTGCCCAAAGCTGCGCAGATTCATGTGGATTCCCGCGAGAATGTTTGCATTATGACTTAAAAGTCGCATCAGATCGCTGCGACCTCTGGGAAAAAAAAGACATAATGTGAAAAGATATAGCTAAAGGAACAACTTTACTATGGAAACAAACAGGAGGAGACCCTCAAAGCCAGGGATATTCAACTTAAGACCCAGGGGTCAATCAGGCCCTTCAAACATTAAATACAGCCCCTACCCAACTTTCAAACATTGGAAAAATGTGTATTCTTCTTTACTTCTATGCTAGTACTAGTTTAGACCTGGTTTGTTCCTGGTTTAATTGTTAGATTCTGGTTTAGCCTTTGCACAGGTTGTATCATGTATTTAGTCACGTCCTTAGTTCTGGTTCAGTTCTGTGGTGGTCGTTTTGTGAAATAATGTTGGCAATATCTATTCTTTTCCCAAAAAACACAAAGTATCAATAGTTAACAATGTTAAAACAGATTGAATGTTGGAGATGTTTTGCGTGACACCATTTGTATCCAAAGTGGTACTGCATCGTATATCTCCGACCCACAGACCAAGACCTCATACCAAATATGGCCCTCGGGAAAATATAGTTGAATAGCCCTGCACTAAGCCAAATAATGGTCTATTTTGTGGTCATGCAAGACCTTGCATTGTAATAATACAGATGTTTATGTTTAGTGTTCGGCAACAAAGAAATAGAAAAGACTTTTTAAAAAAAAATATTATTATTAAAGTCTATTTTTGGTCAAAAACTTAACAGAGTGCACCTTTAAAACACATAGAGCTGTACAATATGTACAAATATAAGTGTGTCGGACAAAATTAACCAGAGTTATTTAGCAAAACTTCGCTTAACTTTCTCAAACGTTTGCTGCTGGTTTATGTAAAGTGACTCTATAAAGGTGAGGTTTGCCTTTGTGAGAGCAACAATTGAATCAACAGAATTGACTGAATCTATAATTTAATTTATCTGCTCTAACAGCATCAAGAAGAAACACTAGAGTCCTTTGTTGACAGACGATTATCAGCAAAGATTAATGTAAGTGCACTTAGCTTATAAACATTCAACAGTAACAACTGATAAGAAGTGTAGCTTTCGAGGGAGACAAAATTATAATAAATGTTTAACACTTTTACATTGAAGCAGGGCAATTCAATTATATTCAGCGTCGGCCAGGCTTTGGTCTGAGGGCTGGACTTTAACAACTTGCAATGGTTCTATTGACTAAAAATCTACAATTTTCACGACGATAAAAACTAAATAAAAAACAATGCTCTGTCACATAAAACAGGATTAAGCCAAAACAAATCAAATGTCAATCAACAATCAGACTTGAACTAGAGAAGCAGAAACATACAAATACGTTTGGATTACGTTAGACGTAAATAGCATTTTGAACAAGACCAGACAAAACATGAACTAGGACTAAACCAGGACATTAAAGGAGACATATTGAGTAAAATCTATTTTTCAAAGTTTTTACCCTTGTTATAACTGCCTTATAACTTTAATCTGCATTAAAGTGACACGTTGTAACTTTCTAGAAAGTCACTTGCTCAACACAAAGGTGTAAGTATTTTTACTCAAGTTCTTTATCCGTACTGTACTTGAGGATGACAAATTCTGGTGACATTTTACCTTTACTTTTTACATTTTTCAAGAAACATATTTTTTCAAAACAAGATAGTTTTTTTTTATCCACAAATATTTTTTTCTTTCCTTAAGCTGCACATTTACCAACAGAAATGTTATTTCTCTGCCAGAATAATACCTACTGTAGTAGGTAAATAAAAATAATTGCATTGCAAATACTGTATGCATTCCGGCTCGCTTTGACCTGTAACTGTAACTTGTCTCCATGGAGAGAGCAAAATATTCTTTCATTCTTGCCAAAACTTTCTTATTGCTACAATTATTTATTTGTCACACATAGAGGTGTCAAATTAGTGCATTAATTGAGATTAATTAATTAATTACAGACATATTAATCGAGTTAATGTTTTTAATGGCATTATTCTATTTTGAAATCTTTAACTTCATTGTTTCCATATGTGAGTTGTAAAGTGACATAAGGGTTGTTCAACTTGACAACATAGCAACAAAAAACTTATCTTGCAGTTTTTGCAAGATATTAATATTTTCCATCTGCAACAATAATGTAATGAATTAAATTGGATAAAAGCAATTTTTAAGTGAGATTAAAAATAAATTAATTAGATTAATCAATTACAGATCATAATTAATCTCTTCAATTTTTTAATCGCTTGACAGCACTAGTGAGTCACTAGTAATGCGTGTGTCACTAATTACACAACACATGCAAACATTTTTTTGTTACTTTTTAGTTGAAGTCAATTTACTTTTACTCAAATAAAGGAGTTTCAGCAGGACTTTTACCTTTACCAGAGTCATTTTTAGACAAGTATGTGTACTTTTATTTGAGTAGTGAACATCAGTACTTTTGCTACCACTGGCTCAATATCATACAGTGAATATTTAAAATCATACTTTGGAACATTCCTCATGAAAAGAGATTGTGTTGGGAAGTAACTAAATACTTGTACTGAAAACCTATATTGGAAAACTGATTTAGTAGCTGTATTTAGTTACATTTACTTTTTCATTCAGAGGTATTCAGAATTAGGGATTGGTCAATACTTCAATTATAAAACAGATTAGCCAAACTGACCTTGTAGAGAGCACTGACTTTGTCCTGGCACTTAATGTAGTCCTCGTAGTCGGCGAAGACCTTGAACCTGCAGAAACAGACCCTCCGTTAGCTCACACAGATGTATTTAGACGACACTGAGTTTGGAGCAGCAGAGCCTCACCTGTCGTGGTGCATGAGCATGTTCACCAGGTCTTTGAAGAGGTCCGGCTGGTTTGGACTGAAGAAACCGCCCGAGATTTGGTCCATGGCCTGCTTCAGCTCAGGGATGCGGTTGTAATAGGACATGGCGTCGTATCTGGAAAGCAAAAGAGCAAAGGTTTACTGGGGCTGTCTGCTAACTGAAGTCTGCACATTAAAAGGCATTAGATAAGGTTGAATGTTTTTAGTACGTTTTAAATTGGCCAAATTACAGGTTCTGAAGAAAAATTGGTAATTAAACGTTGAAAAGTTTAGTGACATTACTTTTAAAATACAGACACACTGAATGATTTTCTTCTGAGTTTATGAGGCTTTGTAAATGATCAAATCATAATATTTGTTTTGTTTACATAGATTTTGGCTCATGTTTATAATATCGTTGCTAGGTAATCTTTGTTGTATAGGTTGTGTTAGTGTGGCATCACGACATGCTATTTATTACAGATGTTTTACAACTTAAATTAAATTAGTTTGAATCATTTTTTTGTATTGCAGAAAGTGAATGGGTTTAATCTCAAACAAAAATCCCCAGATTACCATCTTTCAAATATTTCATGGCAAAATGTTATTCAGAGGACAGAAACTGGCTCTTGCTCACCATCCGGCCATGATATTATCAAATTCTAGAACAGGGTTTTCAAACTAACGTCTGTGGGTCCAATGAGGCCCCTGAGGGGATTTAATGTGGCCCCCATTAAGATTTTAGGATTTATTTATTTTATGTATTCAATATTTTACCAGGTAGGACGATTGAGAACAATGTAATGAAGAGCTGGCTAGGCAGCAGCACAAGACATAATCAATAAATCAGTCAAACATATACTTTACACAACAAAGAAACAGACACAAAAATACAAATATATACAACTTGTTCAAAATGTTGGGTGAGGGTGTCAGTGTAATCTAATGCAAATGTAATATTGAATGTGAACTAACAGTAGCCGTTATATTTGGCTTTATATAACCGAATAATCACCCTTATACAAGATTACAGTAGTCCTTATACTGTATATATTTTTTAAACGTGGCCCTTAACCAAATCTGACACATAATTATTTTGGCTCCTGCTCCAATAGAGTTTGAGAACCTTCTTCTAGAACATGAGCACAACCTATTAACTGTTTAATGCCACGCCCAACAGGAAGTACAATTATAAATGTTTCCAAAATTGCCAAACGGTCAAATCAGAAAAGGTGCTCAGCAAAATCTTAAGAATTATTATGTATAATCTAACCTGTCACATTAACGATACTGTTACAAATCTTAATCAACTTCTTCTATGGCGGCATTCTTTATTTCACACCACATTTGTAAAACACAACACCAGATGTGGCTCTCTACATCATTTTATCCGGCCCTCAAGGTTTTATAAGTATTTGTATTAGTGCCAGGAGTAATCTGGGCGTCTTAACCTAACGAAATGATTTGTCTGAAACTTAAAGAGTTATTCATTTTTCAGACTAATGCCGGTTTATATTCAGTAACTGAAACTTATACAAAATATAAATACAGAGACGGTTGTTTGTAGTAGTTCAAAGATTAGTAAGGTTAATTTTAGTTACAACAGGCCCTTCGAGGAAACCACAATGCCAATGTGGCCCTTTGTAAAACAGAAGTGTCAAGCTCATTTTGACAGACTGCTGTAATAAAAGCTCAAAGTTCATTAGCTCTGGGACTTTGGACTTTAATACTGTCGTTGAAACTGATTTTACAGTGGCAGCTGTAGCTGAAAGCAGCAAAGCATTATTGTTATATTAAAAAGTGTTGCTTTTAATCACCCTTTCTTGTCCATTTCCTCCACGTCTTTGACCCTCATTCCGAAGATGAAGAGATTCTCCTCTCCGGCCTCCTCCGCCATCTCCACGTTGGCTCCGTCCATGGTTCCGATGGTCAGAGCTCCGTTCAACATGAACTTCATGTTTCCAGTTCCAGAGGCTTCGGTTCCGGCGGTGGAGATCTGCTCCGACAGGTCAGCGGCCGGGACGACTGCACAGACACAGAGAGAGAGCTATGAGTAAACGGAAATACACTTGTGCAAAGCAATGTGACCTAATCTTTATCATAATACAAAAGAATAACTTGGCAATAATTATATAACTGAATTTACCCTATTCCACTCTATTCACTGTTTAGGCTGTGCACTTCCTGTTAAGCTCTGTTAATGTAGCTAACAAGGGAGATCTCAAATAGATAAAACCAGAGTAACGAACCTCCGTGGAGGAACGTTAACATTGACAGATCAGAACAACAGCTTTGCCACTCACTACTCAACTACAGCTGCAAATGTGGACTTTAGTAGATATATGGTGTCACGAAGACATGGAAATTCAACATGGTGATTCAACAATCCAAATATGTAAATATATCTAACAATGCCAACGATAGCTGTGAGCTAAATGCTAACGTGATGGCACTAGCACTGACGTGTTTTAGTGTCTTTCTTTAACTTTACGTTTAGTTTTCTAAACTCTTAACATAGGACTTCCAACATAACTTTCCCCCACAGCTGGCCACGCCCCCAAATATGACGCGCTGCCAGGGCTATTCAAATGGTGGTCCGGGGGCCAAATGTGGCCCACTAAACAGTACTTTTTGGCCCACCAAGGAACATACCATGTATCTTATTGTTGCATCATGTGACCCAGATTTAGTGATGCATTTTAAATGGTTAAGACCTTATAGTCCTGATTTAGTCCCGGTGCAGATTCTTTGGCCTAGTTTTGTTCAAGATAAGATTTACCTCAGATGTAAACCAAATGTAGACCAGTACGTCTAGTCTTGGTTTGCAAACTTTGTCTAGTCTCATTTCTTATTGTTGATAATTACAATGGGTTTATTTTGGCTTTTTCCAGTGAAAATAGTTGTTTTTTACTAAATGGAACCATTGCGAGTAGTTTCTGGATAATGGATGTAAAATACATTTTTAGTCCGGCCCTCAAACGAAAGTGCACCAACAAATATGGTCCTCTGTATTCCCTTGAATAGCCTGCTGTAAGGGCTCAAAACACTACAAAGATAAGAAAGAGCAGCTTAAGTGTAATTTGTCTCCATTGACTCTCATTCAATTTCTCCACTCACTGTTGACATTAAGAATACCGTGATGTCATCTGTATAACCTCTAATCAGCTTATAGCACCAGATACAACAAGCTTTTTCACCTTTCTCCGCCAGAGTGACGCGGTAGTTCTCCAGGAAGATGACCTTGAGCCGGTCGCCCACAATGGGGTCGTTGTTCACAATGTCTCCGATGGAAGTGATGAGTTTGATGATCATCTTGGCAGTGTGGTAACCCGGAGCCGCCTGGAGAGAGACACAGCAGGTCAAATACTCAGAGAGTGAGTGAGTGAAATACTACAGAGCCACGCACAACACTGAAAAATGGGTTTGAGGCTGAACTAAGGCTGGTGTAAACTAGTTAGGAGCAACCAAAACTAAATGTTCATTCCCATATTCTTCCTGCTTTGAATACATCTATTAGTGATTGAATACATTTATTGCATAGCTCCTTTCAGAAGTTAAATACAGACAGCTACTCTGAGTTTAGTAATTTCTTGGACCACTACACAGCTCAAAGAATGTTGGAGGCAATGAACAAGCAAAAGGATTTTCGCTCTGCCAATTATGTTTCATCAGCTTTTAATTTCAAAGTGAAGTAACCTACTTTCAATAGAGGTCACATGTTGCTCACTGTTTTATAATCTCTAATAAAAGACATTGACAAGACTCATGTAGTGCTGTGTAGGTACCAGGGCTGGGTAAATATACTGTTTTCTTCTTTCCACTAAAAAGTATGCAGTAAATACAGCACTTCAAGAAAAAAAAAAGAGACCTCTGAGTACTGTCTGAATTGAATAATAAAGGATTTTAGTTCTAACCAGGAGCTGAATGCAGCTCTCTGATTGGCTGAGCTGGGGTGGTCCTCTCCAGTTTCACTTTGTCGTTTGTAAAAAGACATTTATAAGCCATAATTGCAACCAAAATGAATACATGTCGACATTAACCATGTTTCGAAGGATTTAGGAGAGGAAGTTGTCAGATTTAAAACCTAAATTGTGTTTACAGCGTGAAAATCAGGTACCCCACCTTTAACTAAATCGAGTGGTGCTGGTCAGTAGCGAGTGCAAATGCACCTCAATCCTTGATAGGTCCAAGAAAAATAAAGATTCCAATATCCTCATAGTACATTGAGTTTCTGAAACTGAATGCGGTTTTCCCTATGGGCATATGCAAACACTTCATCAGGGGCATGGAGAAGGCTATGGTATCAAGAAACTTATGGAAATGTTCATGTTTCTTCCCTCAGTTTCAAATCACAGCCATAGTCCTACTTCCATTGAACAGGGTGCTGTGCCTCGAGGAATTATATGTCCCTGAGGAAGTCTATTCCTGCCATAGACACCTCTGTTATGGTTCAATATGTTACCAAATAAAAAACAATGTACATTTGCTCCAGTGTCTCACCGACTCCATTTTACTTTAACAGTCAACAGTGAGAATAAAGAATGACTTATCATCGCTGCTGTAATGCTACAAGTACTAATTTAGTCTAAAAAACTAACTTTTTCACTAATTTTGTGACCGACCAATTAGGATTCAGCATGACTGCAGCACACTGGAATGACCTAACATGAGCATATTTTTTCTTTAGTCTAAACTTTTGGTGCTGCTGTTATTGGACGTGGATCTGGATCAGTTTCATTTCATTTTTAGAGACAGAACATACAAGAGCAAGAGGGGAAAAGGTAAGACATTTGTATTTTAGTTTCACTTTGAGACATTTGGGCAGCTGAAGCCCTACAACTAGTTTGTGGTTAGCTCAAAATACTCTAGTTTTGGATTGTTTTATGAAATTACTAATCCAAATGTGCCATCTTTCATTTCATAAAGTGTGACATGCATTTACCTTTCCTCCGATCATGATGGTTCTGGGAGTCCACTTTTTCTGTGGCTCCTTCCTGATGCCTGGACAAAGAAACAGTTTTTCTTATTTCTCATGAATAAGAAGATGATAGCCTCAATAAAACTTGATTGGAAACGTATTTACTCATGAACAAATGTCAATCAGTTGAGTTAAGTCGGCTGCACACTAGAGGAGTTTAAGATCTTGAAAAAAAAAAAGGCCACAGACATAAGGACATTTACCACAATTACTTAAACAGAGATGACACAGATTTGTGGAGCAGCAGTGAAAGCCGAAGGAATAAAATGCAAGTGGAATAAACCAGATTTATAAAGGTCACAGGAGAGCAGAGGGTCAGGAGCTGTTACACTGATGAATTGTGGGCGAGAAATGAAAAAGTTGAAACAAACAGTGTTGGTCATGTTCTATAGACCCTACGTCACTTGATCACGTGGGTGGCAGAAGTGCGTGTACGCTAAAAATGACAAATTCTCACATATTTTCTAATTTTTTGGCAAAGAAAGCAGTGGATGCTTCTAGTGCACGTTCAGTACATTTGTCTGTGAAAGTAGGACATTTAGACGCACAAAGCAAGGGATGTAGAAAAGCTAATGAATGCAGCTGATCCATGCCCTCTTCCTCCTGCTATGTTTGCTGATTTAATAAAATTTGTTTGCCTGACTTTACTCCTCATGATTTGAAGCATTCTGTGGTAAACAGGGTTTTGTCTCACACTGGAGCAGATTTAAAAGCAACAAGAGTCTGATTTTCAGTAACTTGACTGTATATCATGTGAGTGTTAGCCACACATGATGCAGGCTGTTTCAGATATTCATTTTTCTCATTAGCATTGACTTACCTTGTTTAAAGTGTTCACTGCAAATCTGACAACTTGGAGGGATTCGAGTTCTTTTGATTTATTGCTGGATCCCACTAGTGTCTTCTTTCTTCATCAAAATGTGAACGAAAAAGCTACAATGCAGTATTTTATCGAGTTTACATGAGGAAATTACATCATGTTTATTGCTGGAAAAAATGTCACACTTTTGGTCATGATTTAAGGCTTACAACCTCCTGCCTGTTAGAGCAGCGGGTTCCACAAGAATGCGCACAGACGGAGCTTTTACCCTCCATCATGGAGAAGTGGGCATTCCCTCGACGAACGTGATGACACGTGCAAAGGGTCAATAGTCTAATAAAGTTGCTTCTCACATCATTTAAGGAGCAGATGCGTTGAAGATCAAGTGCGTATTGCTCGTAGAAAAAGAATCCTGCTCTTTGACCACGTAAATGTTGCATTTATTCACAGATGACGAGGCAATGTTTCTTCTTTATTTTACAAGACTCGCCGTCACAAGGCAGATGCACCAGATGCTTCTGTTGTAAAGGTCTTCGCGCAGCATGTGAACCTCACCATGATGCTCCGGACAAATAATCACAGTGACGCACAGACGCAAGAAGAGAAACGACAACAAATCTCTTCAGAAAATCTTTACTCTGGCCACACCTCTTGAAGTCGTAGAGGGGCACATCGAACTTAAAATCAAGTGAAAACTCCTGTAGTGTGCAGCAGGCTTTAATGGATGAAAACGTTTATTAAAGATTAGTAACTAACTTAAAAAACTATGGTTAGGATTTAAGGTAGAGGGTTGAGAGCAAGAGTTTGGGGTTCATCCATTCGTCATTTGTCCTCAAGTCTTTAATCATGTTTTGTTAACACTAATTAGTGTGTATTATAAAACATGACCCAGAGCAGTTCTTACGGTTATAAAAGGTGATGATGTGGAGGCAGTTGAGCAGTTGTCTCTTGTACTCGTGGATCCTCTTCACGTGAACGTCGAACATGGAGTCAGGGTTGATCTTCACCTTGTATTGTTTCTCGAGGTAAGCGGCAAACTTCAGCTTGTTCTCCTACAATAAGTGTTTTGTAAATTATCAAACAAGATCTTTGCATGGAAGGATAGACGGATGTACTTTTCAAAACTTACTTGTTTGACTGTGGTTACGTCCGAAATGAGAGAGTCGTCGTTCACAAACTTCAGCAGCTGCTTCAGTTGAGACAAGTCCCGGATGTAGTCCTCACCAATCCTCTGAGAACATGAGGAAAGTTTAGCACAAAAGTCCAAGAAAACAATTCTACTTTTTTGTTAGATGTTAAACAAGAAACAATAAAAGCTCAACAGTGGAAGATCGCCCTAATTCTTGACGTAAATTGCCCCAATAGAGCTCCTGCAGCTGACGTCACACTATCCCAGCACACACCGCGTATTCTCGGGCCGGCAGGGACGATACCATTAGAATTCAACGGCGGCGGACGGGGTTATCAAACGTTATCGGTGTTTTACAGAATATGGATTATTTTTGCACACTGGGACTTACAAATGATCAAAAATAGAAGAAAGACAGGCCATTTCTGCGACTGACAGACGCCATTTTGACGAAAACAGTGGATTTGCGCAGCTAAAAGTGAGTCAAGCTTGTTCATTAAGCTACAGAAGTATTGATTAGTATTTTAATCTGGTTAATAATTTAACTATTGTCTTAAAACAATTCAAAATCTTTGTGCCAATTGTATTGGCGATCTCATTTAGCTTCTGTCACGTACTAAAGCTTCATAAGACGGAGCACATGTTTTCACTTTATGGTCCTAGATCAGAATGTTTAAGTGGTTTGTATGAGTAAACGTTTTATAGACAGGGCTTTAGTAAAATATATTTCACACGAACATCATCAGGGAAATGTTTTAATGATATAAGAAGGTGAAAAGTGAATCAGATGAACAGGATGTCAGATTCAGAGTGTGATTTACGCTTCTAAACTTGTAAAAAGTTAAGTCGGGTCACAAAATGGTCGCTAATATTTATTTGCGTTGTGTTTTATACATACGGATATTTACGACCAAATTTAATGCCACAGAAGCTAAATTTCTGGCTTCTTCCCATTAGATTCAATGGTAGCGTCGCTGCTGTAATGGCGGCCGCAGCGAATTTAGTCAGGTGGTGCAGGAGCTCTATGTAAAGTGCCATAGGGAAAATACAAAGTTCAAGAGTTTAAAGACATGTCGTAGGGTAACCATCTATCTGCTAACTCAGATCCACAGCGCGGTCATTTTCAGTCTAAAAAGCACATGTACAACTTAAAATTCGGCACATCGTCTTAATAACTTTGTAGTTTATAAAGCTGCAGATTTGCATTTTAAACAAAAGTGTAGTTGTTAAGCTCCTGACTCACCACAGAGCTGCCTCAAGGACGTTTTCAAACATTGAATTTTTTTTTTTTTTTTCAAAACCCCTATGGAGATTTAACATGGGAGCCCCTATTTGTTGAACCAGGAAGTGAGCGGTCACTGTTGAGCTCTGTAGCAGTGGAATCCGTACCAGGGATCCATGCTGCGCAAAATATATGAAAACCATTCTTTCGTTATTTAGTTTTTGGTTTAATGTTCGTTAATGACGTTATTGATTATAACACAACAAATTAAGAAATTATAGACTATGCATAAGACTAAAATATAGTAAATTCAAACAATATGATTTTTATTATGAATACATTTAATTATCTGGTAGATTTGCGTGCTTTTCCCACTGTTGCACATTTTTAGAGCACTACTGGCACAGATAACTTTTTAGTGTAAATCTAGAATATGGCAAGTTGTGTCCACAAACTGACGATTAGGTTCAGATAGCGCTTTGCAAAATCACTATCAGGCGCCATGTGCGTAATGAGAGCTGCAGATCCAGAGATCCAGGTTTTTTTTTTTTTTTTAATACACATTTAGCAAGACTTCTGGTTGCCGCTGGTTGGCGCATTTGCAGCATGGATCTGTTTCCTGGTACGGATTCCATTGTTACAAGCTCTGTCACTCCCCAATCTTATGCTGCGTTCCAGGCAACTGGGAACTGGGACATTTCTCACTTGAAAAATACCAGTTCCCAGTTCAGAGCATTGCAACGTAATCAACTCGTATGTAAACATTATGGCTAATGCTAACCTTTAGGCTAAACAAAAGTAACGGCAAATAACTTGTAACCAATGTTTACATTGTTTTTGCGTCAGTTAAATCCCTCAAATAAATGTATTGTGGTTATTGTTGAGCTCGTATGTGAAGTGGGGCTTCCTCGACCAGGTCCCAGTTCACAAGTGGGATTAACCAGTTCGAGTGGCGTTCCAGCACATTTTTACAAGTGGGAAATGGACATATACCAGTTCCCAGTTGCCTGGAATGCACCATTTGTCAAACACTAACGCTTATGCGCTTGTGCAGAAGGTTCTGGGCATGCGCACATCAACTTTTGACTAAAACTCGGCACTGACTCTGATTGGGGAATGACAGACTTGTTTACAATTTAAAAATACTTCCTGTTAGCATTAGCACTCAAAAAATATCTCTTGTGTTTTTCTCCTGAACATGTTTTCAGAGACATTCACCACAACTCATAGTTTACAGTTTGAGTATTTTTTTTTCATTTTAGACTGACACACATATAAATGAACTACACTGTCCGTTATAAATATAAATAAAGTTACCTCTGCGATGGCGTCGGCGAGGCCCGGGTTGCACATGACGAGCCAGCGACGAGGGGTGATGCCGTTGGTCTTGTTCTGGAACTTCTCCGGGTCGACCTCATAGAAATCTTTGAACCTAAACCAGGAGACACAAATCAGGGTTTACGCAAGAGGCCAAAGTCAGGGTTGCCAGGTTTTCAGAGAGCAACAAGTGACCAAGCCTTTGAAAAAAAGCCCAAAACAAACCCCTCAGGAAAAAAAGTAATTAAAATAATCAATTAATTAAACATTATGCTTCATTTTAAAATGTTTTTAACAGTATTTGATCATTAGTAAAGACTTTAAAGAATGTAAATACAGTATGCTAAAAGTCCATATTTCTTTCATTAGTGAGTATATTTCCGTGAATCAAACCTGGAAAAATGGCGAAACATCACCTTGTTTATGACGTCAAAGTGTCTCTCAGGAGCAAGCCCAAAAAACTGCAATCTGCGACTTTGCAAAAAAATAAAAATAAAATACCCAATGTCGCAATAAAGAAGCAGACTTGGCAACTCTGGGCAAATTTAAGACTTTTTAAAACCACGAAACATATAAATTAGGACATATTCGCTAGCCGTGACCTACAGTATTTCACAATGCTGCTTCCCAATTTATATTTTGCTACAATTATGAAAAATCTAATGATTTAACAAAACCAAATACAATTTATGCAGCAAAAAAGCATTCTATCTGTAAACAAAGAAGGCTGCGCACAAACTGGAGCCCTGCGTAGTCCCAGGCGTTTCAAGCTTCGTAGGAGCATTATCATTCAAAAAAATAAAGAAATCACAAAACTCTCTTTAAAAACTCAGTTAAACGAGCCGCAAATGACTCTGGATCCATGTACAGTTACTGAATATGAGCATGACGTTAGCAAGTGTCCTGATATTCAGTGGTCTGATATTTACTTGTATTTGGTGGAAAAAACTCCTGTGCACAAGAGAAAAGCTTCGAGCATACAAATCGCTTGATGAGTTTGACTATGTAATTTGCAGAAAAGTAAAAGGAGGCGAGTTACCAAAGCATTGATAAATATTTTTGTGTAATTTGTGTTAATTAATTATCAACAAAGTGGAGAACTACAGACTCACAGCAAACTGCACCTGTGGCATTATTTTCTGCTGATTTCTACCAATGGTTATTGCATGAAGGACTTATGATATACTTCTATGACTCTGGGGCAATGTGTTTGTTTTGTTAGTGATCCCTCATTGTTCCTACCGTCGTTAGCAGCTAGCTAGCTAAAAACCCGCAGAAACCACAAGTTATACAGACTGTCACCTGGTGCAAACCTATGGAGCACATTAGGAGAAGTCAGAGCCTCGTTAGAAGTCATTGTTTAGTTTTCTATCCATTTAGAGTCTTTAGTATTACTTACTCGTTCTGTAAAGAAAGTTATGGAGAAACTGTGCGGAGGGCACCAGTGAAGCCCCGCCCTTTTTGATGACGTAGGCTCTGAACAGGTCTATTCCATCAAACAAATAACAGCAGAAGAAACGCACCAATTGAGTTATAGTATAGAGAATTCCTCCACATGAAAAGCTGCAGGAGAGTGAAATGATCAGGAAATCTACAGAAATTGCTTCATTAAACATGTAAGACCTGTGCAAACATGTTTAAAAGGAACCCCGAGAATTTTTTAATGTTTGTTTTCGAGTTTTCCTTATATCATCAAAGATATAAATACACACAAAAATAATCTGAAAAATCTACCGTTTTATTAAACTTTTAAGAAATATATTTTCACGGAAGACGCCATCATTGTTTACAACACAGTGCATTATGGGTAGTATGACGTCGAATCGTGTAACTACGAGGAAAGTTATGAAAGCTTACCGCATTCTCCTTGTTTCCTCCCGAGACGAAATCACAACCAAAAGCCACCCAATGTACCATTTTACAATGTGTTGTCGACGAAAAACTACTGCCGCTCCTGTTAACCAGATCAACGGCAACTGTTGCAGCTGTTGTGTGCGTCTCACGACTGACGCTCACTGCGCCAGTGCGCCACACGATTCTGCGTCATCACCTCAAGATGGCGGCGCCCGTAATATCAGGAAGTTGTTGTAAACATAACAATTTTACGTCAAACGGCGAATATTTGTTTACTTTAAGTTCTACTTTTTAGTAAGTATACCTACGCGAAGTATTTTCGATCTATTTATGTAAATATTCGGGGTTCCTTTTAAGAGCTACAATGACAAATGTAAGACTTTTTTAGACTTTTTAAGACATCACAAAAACCCAGGTAAATGGAGTAAGTCGTCCGTGTTAACCTGATGCATATGTTCCGTCCTTACACTGTGTCTTTGATGATCTCCGAGTGGATTTGTGCGACTCCGTTCACAGCGTGAGAGCCGACGATGCAGAGGTGAGCCATGTTGATTTTCTTGACGTCTCCCTCTTCGATCAGTGACATTCTGCGAAGACGGTCCAGGTCTCCGGGGAACATCTTACCAATACGCTGGAAAAAACAACAACAATATGATTATAAGCATAGCTAAATGGAAGTTGTGTAAAAAAAATACTGGAAGCTTAATGAAGATCAATTGCCTTTTAAATATTCATTGTATATTTATCAAGGTTTCGATCTTTCGATTCAAAACCCACGTAATAAGCAATTTGATTCTATTTGATTCTATTCTATCTCTCAATTTTTTTATTAATTGCACAACCCTAATTTAAACTTTCAAATCTGGAGAAACAAATTATGTCTGCAATGCTTGCTTTGCAAATTTCACTGTGAAGTTTTGAACTTGAAATTTTTTAAATTAAAAGTTTAAAAGGTAGATTTAAAATTATTTTAAAATGCCAATGACAATCAACCGTCACCAGCAAATGAATGAACAAATGTTTTTAGGGCCAAAAATGTAGTGCTAAACAATTCACCAGTGGTTATAGTCAATATCAAATAAAAATAAATACATATAAATACACATAAATACATATTATCTTCGACTAGAACTCATGTAATTTAATTATAAAGTATTTTAAAGAGAGATGAAGTGCCAAGTCAACTTTTTTTTTACTATTAAACTGTGTATATATTGTTAAAATACAACTGTTCAATTGATGTTTTATTGCAAACTAGACAAATTTGCAGCTTCTGGTTCAAAATAATCCCAAACTGACTTGTTTCTCTTTAGGGGCCAATTACGTTTATACTGTATAGGACATCATACTGGACAACCCTGAAACAGCCAAACAGCTGCTGCAGATATCTGTCCTGACCAATCACACTGCTCCTTACACCTCCAAACTCCACCTCCAGCTCTGTTTGGAACATGTTTTTAGCGGCTTCAGTGTCACTTTAATCTTACCTCCAGGTGCCTTCTGTTGATTTCGTAGATGATTTCGAGGTGACGAGGGAGCAGGTTTTGGAAGAGGTCGACGGGCCATCGCTCCAGGGCCTCGGGCAGCACCGTGTGGTTGGTGTAGGCACAAGTACGAACGACAATGTCCCAGCTCTGACACGACAAGCATTTTACAACAAGTTTTATATTCTGTAACGCTTTTTATAACCACGTGATGTTTTCATTCAGACCTTTTCCCAGGTGAGTTTCTCCTGGTCGACCAGCAGCCTCATCAGCTCTGGGATGGCCATGGCAGGATGTGTGTCGTTCAGCTGGATGGCGACCTGAAAAGAACAAACGCAGAAAGATAAAGAATTACAAAAGTCACATTCAACAGAAGCACAAGGACAATATTTGACAAGTGAGAAAACGTCTTTTTCCTTTCACGTCTGACCTCAAAGTGAACTCAACAACTCTAGAAAAAGTCAAAGTCAAGTCAAAAATGTAGGAATAGACATTTATCAACAATATTCCAAGAGCCAGACTACACAGCGGTGATGGCTCTTAAAAAATTTTTTGCAGCAGATTTTAAGTGTTCAGAGGCAATTTTTTTGACATATAATATATTTAAACAATAAAATGCAATAGTTATAATAAGAATATATAAAAAATAAAAATAAAATACCCCTAAAAACACATGACAAAGGGGGTACACCAGGTGTGACATCATGATTATGGGGTACTCTAGATGAAAAAGGTTGGGAAAACACTGGTCTAGACGACTGTTGAAGGTTGTTTGAAGGATTTTTCAAGGAAAGACAAATTGAGCCATTGTTTGCTGTTTTTTCAACGATGCACATGTTCCACTGCCCAGTGCCGCCTCTGCACGTCTACTAATTTAATATCTGTGGTAGTAACACTGGAAATCAGCAGCTCTGCTCTGTTGCTACAAAACGAACAGCGCGACACCATATTTCTCTGGTAGAAGTGACGACGCAAATCAATTAAAGACAATGGCAGAAGTTGCACTTTTATCACTTTTCATCACTTGAAGCTACATTTACAACTTTTATTTGGTGATGTTTATGTAATTTTTTGGCTGTTATCATAATGAGATTAGACGTTTAGTGGCCTTTAGAGTCTTAAATGATGCACTAGATCAGAAATCTCCATTTGAAGTTTGCTAGCCGTTTATTTAATTAATTTAATTTAATTGACCTTTATTTAACCAGGGAAGTCCCACTGAGATTCAGAATATCTTTTTGCAGGGGAGCCCTGGGGTAAGGGTCAGGGGAGGCATTAATGGACATGTTTTTAGTTGTAGGAGGAAACCGGAGTACCCGGAGGAAACCTACGCAGACACGGGGAGAACATGCAAACTCCACATAGAAAGGCCCCGGGCGGCCCAGGAGTCGAACCCAGGACCTTCTTGCTATGAGGCCAGAGCGCTAACCACTGCGCCACCGTGTTATACTGATTTTGCCTACGATAAAACACTAAAAGGTTTGATAGCATCCAAGTCAAACTGCGAGTCTCCTAATTGGCACTAGAGTATTTATTTTCCAAAATGCTAACATCTTGCCGGTAGGTTAATTTCCTGTTTAGTTCATTCCTATCAGGTTTTCACTACCTCAGCCTGTGTTTGTCTGTCAATGCTAATGCTAAAGACTGACAATTTGAAAATAAACAGCTTCTATGCACAGGGTCAATTACATATCTGTGTTTATTTGGCCAGCTCTCTTAGGAACATAGATAGATAGTTGGATTGACAGGCTAATGGGCCAGTAAAAAACGAGGCAGCCTTTTTTTCTATTGACCAACATTTTAAAACAACATTTTAAAATATACATCATATGATTCTTTTTCTGTTTACCCCAAGTTACTCTGTAGTTTTATACCTTGTCTGGCAGACTTGACAGGTCGAGACGCACAAACTCCGTCGAGCCGAACTTGGAAGCTTTGAATCTGCGGATGATGTCCTGAAGTGTGGCGGCCACGACAAAGTACTCCTGTTTCAGACGCAGCTCCTTCCCCTCGAAGAACTGCAACACAAATCCACTTCTGTGTCAAAGGTTAGGTGAGGGCTTGGGGACAGTTACAGTGAAAACAGCTAAAGTTGACTCGTGTATACACTGCAAACAAAGCACATTGCGGCGCTGCGTTAAGAGTAAAATGTGCTCACGTTGTCGTTGGGGTAAAGCACTCTGGAGATGTTCTCAGCCAGGTTCCTGTCCAGCACGGCCTGGATGTAACCGCCAACGTTAACTGTGGAGCAGAAAGTCATTTAATGAGGGTGAAGAGGTGAGACCAAGACATTGATTTGCAAGTCTGTGGTCTCAAGTCCAAGGTCAAGGATGCAACAATGTGCAAATCTCATAGTTTTTTAGAGTTATTTAGATACTGTAGTAGAGAGAGGCAAACAGAAATGTACTATTTTTTCTATAAACTACCTTAACAAGTAGTGATGCACCAATCGAGCTTTTTCTGTTCCAATACCGATTCCGATACTTTGCCGATACCCAATATCAACCGATACTAGTGTAAGGACTGAAATACCTTATTTTTCTTATCAAAACATAAGACATTCGATCATATAGTGTTATGTAGCTAATATTTATAGTGCAAGTTACAACTTAACAACTTAATCTGAAAAAATTTCAAACATTACAAGACGTTATGGATCAACATCAGCCTGTAAATTAGTCTCATTATGTCCATTGAACACATAACAATGACATCGGCTGAATCGATATCATGGAGCCGATACTCGATCCAGCAAAATTTCTGGATCTGCACCAATATCCAATCCCAGTATCGAATCGGTGCATCCCTACAAGCATTGGTGCAAAGAATTCAGATTTAAACATACCTAACAAAAAGTTATTTCTTTGTGTTTTCTGCACTGATATTTAGCAAAGAAACATGGTCTATGTAATTTATTATTATATACTGTAGTTTACTACTATAAACCAGTGATGCACTGATATGGAAATAGTAGCCCAATACCAATCGCTGTATCTTTTATCTGCAGAATTTCAGTATCAATAGCCAAATGCAAAAATACAGATGCTAATTTGCATATGCAAATATTAAAGTGACGTGTAACTTTCTGGACGTGAAAAGTCACCAACATGATTCAATAGAAACATAAAAGAGAAGACTCTGCTCCAGGTCATGGTGTGTTGTGCCAGATGAGCTGACCTCCACAGTCACCAGACCTGAACCCATCCAGATGGTTTGAGGTGAGCTAAACCGCAGAGTGAAGGAGTTCCAGAGATGCTTGAAGGAGCATCTCTGGGAACTCCTTCAAGACTGTTGGAAGAGCATTTCAGGTGACGACCTCTTGAAGCTCATCAAGAGAATGCCAAGAGTGTGCAAAGCAGTAATCAAAGCAAAAGGTGGCTTCTTTGAAGAACCTAGAAATATGACATATTTTCAGTTGTTTCACACTTTTTGGCTGTGTACTATACTTCCACATGTGTTAGTTCATAGTTTGGATGCCTTCAGTGTGAATCTACAATGTCTATAGTCATGAAAATAAAATAAAAAAAAAGTCTGAGTAAGAAGGTGTGTCCAAACTTTTGGTCTGTACTGTACATATAAAGACAAACTCACAGTCCTTGAGGTTGAAATCACAAGGAGCTTTGGCAGACCACAGCCTCATGGTGTTGACGATGTTGTTTCTGTAACCTGGGACCGGAGTGTCGTACGGCAACGCCAAAACCACCTGGATGAAAATAATCATCATTGCTGAATATGTTTACAAACTTAGACGATTGAATCACTTGATTCATCTCAACGTCTTTAGATCTGTTGTAGGGTCATATAATTCTCATAAAGTTCACAGTTGCTGTAGTTGTTGAGAAGTTGTGTGTTAAAATAATGAACCTCCCACACAGATCTGTTAGTGGACGTTCCCTCGAATCATATGTTCTTTTAATTATAAAATGCTTCATCTTATATTAAATTAAATAATTTCTTTTGGAGAACCAGGCAAACTCTTTCAAGATCAGATCTATCTGCTGCAAGTCAAGACACATCAGGGAGTGTCTGATGGTATTTCCAACAACAAAGCTAGCTATGACAGTGCTATTTTGCTGTCAAATACATTTAACAGCATTAAAATAAACATCAGTACTCAATCTATTTTGCTTTAACAGTGCAGTGTATTCCTTTCATCTAAATTTTGGACCATAGTCTCTAAACAAGCAATAAAGCGATAACCTTGCTTGTTGTAATATCATAAATATACAGAAGTAACATTAATTGTTAAAGGAGACATTTTTTGTTGCTGGAAAAGCTACCTGACAATTTTGAACCATACATGTTTTACTCGAACTCGTGAATTTTTGAGTAATCACAAGCAAATGCAGACAAGTTGGCGTGGATAAGTGGTAGGTGAAAACAGGGGTTTTCTTGTATTGTCTTGCATCAGCTGCAGGACAATACAAGATTACTCAAACATGCAGAAATCAATCCAAATACAACTTTGTATAAACTAATGATGAGATAACACTGTTGTAACATGGTTAAAAACTCAGAAAAATAGATTTTATTTAATAGGTCTCTTTTAAACTTGACATGGTTAACCCAATAACTGGTACCACCATAGTCTGTGGAAAAGACTGCAGTGTAATTGGGATTTAAAAAAACTACTTTTTTGAGTGATGTTTTAGACAATTTTACTACAAACAAGGCAAATTTGCATCACATGTATGTGTTTTGTTATGTGTTGTTGTGTTTTTGTATGTATGCTTTACAATAACTGTACCTAATAGAGATGTTCATAGTTAACGTTAACCAAGTGGTACGCCTTTCGCCGGTTAACTGACACAAATATACAGTTTCTCCAGCAGATGGCGCTAACTGCCCCTGAACAGCTCTGCCGTTTGTCGGAGTGAAAAAAAAGATCGCTAAAACTACAAAAACACGTTTATCTCATAAGGACTGAACAAACCTGTGGCACTGCAGTGTTAATGGCCAAATATCAGTCATGCATGAATTTATTCACTTGGATTTTATGTTGGAGAAGAAAACAGACTGAATTACTCAGATTTGGTCAGAGCTATCGAAAATAAGTGCCCAATGTCAGCAGCAACTTAAAAACATGACTCCTTATTTATGAGTAGTTTTATATAATACATAGTGCAACAGTGCATTAAAACAAGGTTTATAGAGACTTTTATTCAGCCGTGTTGTACACAGTTCAAAGGCCTGTCGCTGTCTCTCTGCTCGGTGTTCACTCTCTGCTGTGCTCAATTATAACACGTCCAGTGAAAATAACCAAAAAAAAAGTACTGCGTTTACGTAATCAGTTAATTGATTATTGATCGTGAAGAGCTCCAACTAACGATTAAAGAAAAACGTGCATCCCTAGTACCTAAATTTCATAAAAGCGAGTGGTGGCGTGCAATAAATCATTCTGTTCTTTTCTGTTTGTACTAAACACTCCCAAACTCACTGCGGTGGCCAATGAGGTTTCTTTCATGATTACAAAAACCTGCTGCAGATACCTGTTCTGACCAATCACACTGCTCCTTATACCTTAAGATTTTCTGTCTCACTTTTTGTTGTCCAGCAGTTTGACTACGGTTAAAAATGTGCAGATTTTATGAGTTTCTTTTCACGTTAACATGAAGCTGCATTGAACGTGATAGAGTATATACTGCTGTGCACCTGTGTGTCGACCCATTTGACCCCCTCGTCGGTGTGCTCCACGCGGCCGTAGAAGTGGACCGGCCTCATGTACTCGGGCCGAGCCTTCTCCCAGGGGTTCCCGTAACGCAGCCAGTCGTCCGCCTCTTCCACCTGCAAAAACAAAAGAGACACAGACGAAAGAGAAGACCGTTACTCTGGAGACAATCAGCTGAGGATTTCAATACTGAGAGCACTGAGGTGTAACAATGACTACTAGAGAGAGTGTTTCTGTAGTAACTAATGTCCAGTTCCTGCAGCCATGATAAATTAACTTTTTTATGCAGCATTTAAGGACACAATTTGATCATATATTGTGTTATTTATACTGCAAGTCAAAACTAAACAACTTAATAAGAAGAGTGAAAAGAGAGAGAGAAGAGAGAGAGAGGGAGAGAGAGAGAGAGAGAAGAAAGAGAGAGAAAAGAGAAAAAAGGAGAGCGATAGAGAAAGAGAGAAGATAGAAAGAGAAGAGAAAAAGAGAGAAGAGAGAGAAAGCGAAGAAAGAGGAGAGAAAGGGAAGATAGTGAGAAGAAATAAAGAAAAGAGAGAGAAAGAGAGAGAGAAAGAGAGAGAGAAATAGAGAAAGAGAGGAGAGAGAGAGAAAGAAAAGAAAAAGAGAGAAGAAATAGAAAGAAGAGAAAGAGAAGAGAGAGAAGAAAAAGAGAGAGAAGAAAGACAGAGAGAAAGGGAGAAGAGAGAAAAAGAAAGATAGGGAGAAGAAAGAAAGAGAGAGAGGGAGAATTAGAGAGAATAGAGAGAAATAGAGAGAAGATGAAAAGAGAAAGAAAGAAAAGAGAGAGAGAGAAGAGCAGAGAGAGAAGAGAGAGAAAGAAGAAAGAGAGAGAAGAAAGAGAGAGAAATTGAGAAGATAGAAAGAAAGAGAGAAGAGAAAGAAACAGAGAAAGAAAGAAACAGAAAGAGAGAAACAGAAAGAGAGAGAGGAAAAGAGAGAGAAAGGGGGGGGGGGGGGGTTGATTTCTACAGTACATAATTAGGTGAAATATGTTATATGTTAATTCACTTTAAGCTAAGTATTTTATGTCCTTGTTTTAGCATTTCTCTTTATAGAGCTCCTGCAGCTGACATCACGCTATCCCAGGATGCACGGCGTATTCTTGGGCCGGCAGGGACAATAATTCAACAGCGGTGGCCGGGATTATCAAACGTTATCAGAGTTTTACAGAATATGGATTATTTTTGCACACTGGGACTTACAAATGATCAAAAACAGAAGAAAGACAGGCCATTTCTGCGACTGACAGACGTCATTTTGACGAAAAAAAAAGTGGATTTGTGCAGCTAAAAGTGAGTCAAGCTTGTTCATTAGGCTACAGATGTATGATTAGTATTTTAATCTGGTTAATAATTTAACTGTCAACCTAAAACAATTCAAAATTTTTGTTCCAGTTGTATTGGCGATCTCATTTAGCTTCTGTCACGTAATAAAGCTTTATAAGACGGAGCACATGTTTTCACTTTATGGTCCTAGATTAGAATGTTTAAATGGTCAGTATGAGTAAACGTTTTATGTCCAGGGCTTTATAGTAAAATATATTTCACACAAACATCATCAGGGAAGTGTTTTATTGATACAGGAAGGTGAAAAGTGAATCAGATGTCCAGAATGGCAGATTCAGAGTGTGGTTTATGCTTCTAAACTTGTGAAAAGCAAAGTCGGGCCACAAAATGGTCGCTAATGTTTTTTTGCGTTGTGTTTTAGACGTACGGATATTTACGGACTAATTTAATGCCACAGATGAGCCACAGAGGCTAAATTTTAAGCTTCTTTGTGCAGGAGCTCTATTGCAGTTTTGCTATTTCTCCAGTCGCAAGATGGCTGCCACAACTGCCATAGCAATCAAATGCTTTGTTTGCATCTACTGTGAATCACTTTTTTCTTCTGATCTCTTCCTGTTTAAGTGTAGTGTTGTCTTTCTGAGTTTATAATGTTTGCTTTAAATCTTGTCCCCAAATGTACCCCAGGGTAGACAATAAAAGGTGCATCTTATCTTATCTCCTTCAGCAGTTTGTCCGCAGACCTACAGCCCGATCTCACACAGCCATTGTTTTTAAAATTGCTCAACCGGGCAGTGCCAACACAAGCAGCTCTCTGTCTGAACAGTGGGAGATCAGGTTACTCGCAGCCTGAGATGAACCACATTCTGCTGAAGGGCTTCAGAAGTCTGGGACAATTACATTGCAAAGGATAATTGAAGGGGCAAACTAAAAATAACATGATAGGAGGAATGTGGATTAATTCAGAGTAAATGCAGGACACCTCAAGTAAAATGTATTGCCTTATTAGGACTTGACAGCACATTTGAACAGTGTATGACATCATTGCAACTGTAAGTAATAACCAAATTGAACATTTAAGCAAAAAGTAAGAATAGCTGGGTTTCAGTCACGCGCAAAATCCAAATTGGGGGCAAGAAGTGATTTGTTGTTCCCATTAAAAACACAGTGCAGTGAACGACAGAGAGTGCATCAAAGCCTTAAATAGACCAGCAAAAACACATTATTGGGAGAAATCACTGTAAGGTTACATATCGTATATGTACCCAACAGTTTAAAAAAGACAGGCTTCCTATTGACCCTATTTTGTCCCGCCCACTTGGCTTGGAAATGCACTTCCTGTTTAGCTCTGTTAAGGCAGCTAACGTGTTTGTTTGTCTGTCTTGTGGGGCAATTTTAATTAAATATAATGACAGTTAAAATAAATCCATTGTCCGAAATCTACATGCTAAATGCAGTTAAACAGGAAGTGCACGTCCTAGAAAAGTAGGTGGGACAAAATAGGGTCATTACAATCTGGAGGAATTACCAGCGATGAGGCAGATGTCCTTATACACTGAGCAAAATGAAAGTCTTCAAAAGACTTGAAGCTTACGATTATTTTGTTTCCGATTATTTTGTTTCCAAACACTTGGGATCCATCCAAAGGAGCTCTATAAGGCAGGTGTCTCGTTTTTGCTTGGGTGAGTAACGTTATCTGGGATTAAATAAAGCTAATGCGAAGGCAGAAAAAAACTTTCTCGAGATTACAGGCAGGTTAACGTTAGCACAACTATAAACTGCGCTGAGTTTCGGCATTTTGAAGAGGTACAGTGAGTGAAACACATAGACAGTGCATATGTAAGGGAGCTTTATTTTTGTTTATTAATCTGGACTATGCCTTCATAATCGGGCAATATGTTGTTGTGAGGAACTATTTTGTACTTTCGAGCTATTGCTAACGTCTAGGGGAAAATACAGGGGATGCCGTGGCTGCATTAACTTCCTGTCCCCAGTCAGCACCATGAGCCATTTCCGTGATGTCATCTGAAACCCAGCAATAGTTGCCAAAAAGCAAAGTAAGTGATTGCAAAGTGGAGCATTTCTGGTCATAATTCCACCTTTTGGAGCATTTTTATAAATTCCCTGCAGCTGGATGGTAACGTCATGGGTTTTGGTGACATAGTCTTTGCAGCTAAAAATAAATTGTCCATGTACGCCACGGGTGAGCAATTATTTTCTCCCGAGGGCCATATTCAAACCCAGACAAGTGGTGGAGGCCCGGACTTCAGACATTATAAGCAAAACAAACAAAAAAAAATTGTAAGATCAAGATTAAGTTTATAATATTATAAAAATGCCATAATTTTACAAGAAAAATCAATAGAGAAAAGGTCATTTTTTGTTGAGAATAAAGTTGAACCCATAAAAATTATATATTTATTTAATTTTTTTATTATTTGTTTTACGAGAAAAAAGTTAATATGATCGGGGCTTGGATTTAGATTTACGTACTTATTATAAAAGCACAGATGTTCTTTATAACGTGTGTTTATGTTTTCACCATGAACATTACGATTTAAATCTAGTAAAACTTAATTTTTTTCCTCAAAAATTGCAACTTTTTATGGCTGCAACTTTTTTTTGTGTTCATAAAAATTTATTCTTGTTAACCCCTTTAAAGTCCGGCGTCCCTTCCAAGGTACGTTCCACTTGTTCTTTAAAAATTTCTTTTTGTTTAATATCTGATAAAAACAAACTATGAAGATTTTAATCACATTGTGTCTCTTATTTAGAGTAAAATCTGCCTCTTGGATGAATCAGACTCTGTTTTAACTGTAAACTGACAAATAAAAAAAATCCCCAAAATTTCAAAATATTTAAAAGGACTTTTGTATTGGCTCTGCCTAAATTTTTTTTTAGTAATTTTAAGTCCCTAAAACCCATTTTTGCCTCAACTACCCTCAGCTTTTGCAGAGAAATTGTCAAAACCCCAAATCTACCAAATCTAGAGTCATTCAGGTCTCAGCTGTCAACAGCAACTTTACCAATTCTTATATTTACCAAAAAAATTTAGGCGGAAATTAGATTCTGGGTTGTTGTTTTTTGCTTGGAGAAAGTTCTCACTTCTGATCAGAACTTGTCAGTCTCAGAAGCTAAAACTACAGAGATACAGCTTCACAAAGACTCCAGACATTTGCTTTTGCGCCAAAGGATCAGAAACAGTCTTAGTTTGAATTTTACTGATTTTAAACAGACGTATGAAGGAAAAAAGATTAAATGACTCCTGTAATTTCTGCCCTATTGAGCGCACCTGAATATAAGCCGCACCCACTAGATTTAAGTAAGAAAAATTATAAAGTACATATATAAGCCGCACTTGTTAATAGTAAGTCTATGAGAATCTATAATTTTGCTGCATTGCCTTATAAGCCGCAGTGTACAAAGCTTGAGAAAAAAGTAGCGGCTTATAGGCTAGAAATTACGGTACTTTTTACTCGTACAATTACAAAGATTCAAAGCTATTAGTTTATTCTTATAGTTTAATCTCAAAATGTTACAAGTTTATTCTCGTTTTTAGTTGTGAGAGGAAGTACCTGGTGAGAACCCACCGTAACACAGAGAGAACATGCAAACTACACCCAGAGAGATCGTGAGATTTAAACCCACAGTCTCCTTATTGAGAATCCAAAGCTCTAACTAACTTGCACAAACTGGGGACCATACAGTATTTGTCTCTTTCCTAGTTCTTTCTTTGTTATGTTAGCGAAGAACACAACAGTTGCTACAGTATTTGACAAAAACGATAACGCACCTGCCAGCCGCTGACGATTTTCTGGTTGAAGATTCCAAACTCATATCGAATGCCGTAACCGTACGCCGCCAGACCCAACGTGGCCATAGAGTCCAGGAAACAAGCTGAGGAAAGAGACAGGAAAACAGTTAGAGTATTTAGAGAAACATTAATGATTTCAAGTAAACAGATGTGTCAAAAGAATACTTAGATACTAATGAATACTAAAATATAGAATAAGTGGAGTTTAAAGTTGCTACAAAATCATATTACATGTTTTAGTCTTTTCTCTATTCCTCTGTTTGAAATGTGAACAGAATGAGATTTTAAATATATAAATAAATCACCAATCGAATCGTAATCGCAATTACAGATATTTTCCCCAAATTGTTGCCTGATCAGCAAGTCCCTACACGTTTGACAGACAACTTGACAAAAACTTTACAAAGACTTCTGGCATTAGACAAGGGATGTCCAAACTTTATTTCTCATGTCACAAAATTAGCTGACTTTTTCTTCAGCGGAACAAAATATATTAAGTTAAAGCGTGCCGGAGGCCAAACATAACTGTTTTGTATTTAAAGTGAGGCTAAACATGCGTTCAGAGACTAACTCCGCCCACAACTGAACCTCAAACAGACATTGATTGACAGCACCAAATATGAACAGTGAGCTTGGTGAATGATGTGAGTTTTGTGACGGAGCAGTCCGGGTCCTGACGTGAGATTTGCAGCAGAGGGAGCTGTACAGCACCAAGTCTTTGCTTACTTGCACGTCAAGATTGTTTGCAAAACATATGTATTGCACTTTTGTTTTAGTCTACAATAAGCACATGAGCTTATGATGTGAGGATTTTCTAAAAATGAAAATGAAAAACATTCCACAGACACGAGTTTCGAACCAGCGCATCGTTACACATTACAATTGGTTGCATTTTGCTCTACTCGCTGATCAAGCTGAGCCAAATGGTCGCTGATGTCAATGTGCAGCGGGTGATCACTTTCCAACTCTCCACAGCAGCGTTGTCAGAGGGAGGAGTTTAGATATTCAAATCACTGTGACGTCAGCGGGTACTGAAAATGCACTGACAGCGTTTGTCCTGCGTGGCAGTACAAACACATAACTGCAAAATGAGCGAGTTTGCACAAAAATGGCCAAAAATGGCCTGGAAACAGTAGACAATTCAATTTTGACCCCATATACACAGTCTGACAGTGAAAAAAAGTTGATTCTGAGTTTAGTTTCTCTTTAAAAAGTTTGTTTGAGAAAAGATGTTGATAAAATAGTTTTGGAGAGTACATTTGAATTTAATCAAAGATTGTTCCAACAAACCTGAGCACCGGTTTGTGGACCATATGTTTGGTCTGTATGAAGGCTTTCAATGCATTTTGTTGATCAAGTTTTGAAGAACTGACAGATTTATGACTGTTCAAACCAAAGCAAGAGCCAAATAACTAAATCTATCAGCTACAACCACCACCTTGAATGTTTGAAACAAAAGTTTTGAAATTTTGAAGGAGTGATGGAGGGGGGAGACTGTTTGAGATCGGATCGTCCTAATTTTGGAGTTTTGGCTTTGTCAGTGTTTAGTTCCAGACCTTTTCTGTATTTGAACAGAATATGGGAAGAGCTGGCTGGCCAAGCAACCCAAACTATTCAACCCTAGTGAGAAAAAAATACTGATACTTTTTAGAAACAGAGAGACCCTCTATAATTTAGCGCAAAAATATTCAGCTCATTCAGATTACGTACCTGCTAGCCGACCAAGTCCACCGTTGCCGAGACCTGCATCTTCCTCAATGTCCTGCAGCTCCTCCATGTCGAGACCGAGCTGTAAAATAAAAGTAGTATTAGTACGAGTCAGTTGTAATTACTTTTACCCAGGATCCTTTGCTTTACCTGGTAGGTGGCTTCGTCGCAAGCGTTCTCCAGAGCCAGGTTCACCATCGTGTTCTGCAGAGTGCGGCCCATGTAGAACTCCAGGGAGATGTAGTAAACGCGCTGGAAGAAGAACATAATATATAATATGTTAGTTAAAGGAGGGTTATAACAAACGGCCTCAAACTTAAAGAAATCGTATAATGTAAAATCTACTTTTCTTAGTTAGATTTTTTGCTAAAAGTGTTCTTTGCATCAATCTAGCTTTCATATACAAAAAAGTATTAAAGAGAAGCTGTAATATGTAGGAGTCGTCGAAGAGAGTAATTTATTTTAGCAGACTGAGACTTGGGCACTGTGGCCTGGCAAAGCACTTGGCTCAGACAGAAAAGTGCCCGGATCACCTCTGAAACACAATAGAGACTGTAACACATGTTCTACTGGAGTGTGAAGAGAATGCAGAAGCCACACTGCAAAAATGTATTTTCTAGTCTTGGTAAAAACTAGTAGAATTTAGATTTTTTAGTCAGATTAGAAAGAAATTGCTCAACTTTGGTAACATATTTCACTTGCTTCACTGCTGACTGTTTGCAAGAGATTTTAGCTTCAGTAAAAATGTCTCAGCGGCAAATATATTGGCTTGAATGAAGAACAATTTATTGAAAAAAGGCAGAAACACCTCGAAACAAGTCAAATAGTCTAGGTCCATAAAGTAATACAGTCTTAACCAAAACTGCCTTTTCAAAAACTAAATTAAAAATGCTTTAAGTAATGATTTTATAAACATACATGAATCAGAGGTTTAATAATTTTCCCATTTTCCTGAAAAAATAATATCAATATTCTGCCTCAAAGTTTGGCTTTGATCCAAAACAAGTTTTTTTTTTTCTGACAAAGGCTTGGTTATCAATCTTTTTGATTTTCATACCAAATAGTTGACATTTTTTTGGATTAATTGCCTTGTCCTACCAGTGGCACAGAACATATTTTACTTTTTTAATCCAAAATAATTTACATTTTTCCAAAACTTTTTCAAAACCCACAGAATTCCTTTTACTTCTACACGGCCTGGAAGTTAGAACAGAATTTTCCATGACTTTTCAAGGTTTTTCATGACTGTACGAACCCAGATTGTCACAAAACTATAAACTCTCCAAAATCTGTGCTTGTAAAATTGTTATTAAGAGCCTTTACTTCATCTAATTCAATTTGTCTTCTTTTAAAACTGTACATTCACCTGGCACAGACTTTACACTGCATCATGTGATCAACACTCGATAGTCTCTTTCCATTATTCATTTCCTCTGCGTTTCATTCCCGACTCAACAATATACCTCATCATGGTAAATAAAAGCAAACGTTTAGTCGTTAAACATTCCATAGATTCTCAGAGGGATTCTAAAAATATACAATCACATTCTCCACTCTGTGACTTATATTTGGAAACAACAGCTGAGAGGTGAACAACACACGAGTCACATGTTACTTTTATTTAAACGGTTTGAGCTGTAATGATATTTTTATTTAGTTTACGACATCATCTCTTAAATATTTTACTTCACTTACACTGGATTTTATTATTATGGTGTTTGGAAATGCCTTTGCCAAAGAACCGTGATGTACAAAAGAAGAAATCAATAATAAATACAGCTTTTTCCAGCGCACTCTCACTGCTAAATTCAACGATCAATAATGAGTGCATTTACAGAGGAACTTAGCCAGACAAATGTAGTGGATGTTGATACAGAAATAACAATGTTTAGATTAGTCTAGTCTTATTAAAGTCTTTCAGTGTAGAGCTGCAACTAAAGTGTATTTTGGTAATCGATTAGTTGGCTGATTTTTCATTAGATTAAAAGATTAGTTGTTTAGAATCCAAAAGTGACTTGAAAACAATATTTTTGGCATAATTTTTAGAATAATCCTGAGCCTACTCGAAACTAGTTTAAAACCAGAATGTTTAGTAGAGAAAGTGTTTGTATTTTGTGTTGAAAATGTCAGTTTATTGTGTGGAAATTGGACGTGAAAAGAGCACTTTTATTCATCATTGTGGTACATAATTAGTACTCTAAGTTTATTTTGTACCAAAACACAAGCTTTACTTTAAAAACTCTTATTACTGTTTAATCTGAGGCTCCTGGGATGTTTGGAACATACAGTATATAAAGACAAGTTAACGACTATTCAATTACTAAAATAGTTCATAATTATTTCAATAATCGATTAGTTGTGAATAATCGATAAACTTGTTGCAGACTTGGTGCAGTGATGCCAGGAGCTGATGTTACTGAAGAAGAGGTGAGAAACAGACATTAACTATAATAAAACTGTACTGCATCAGCTCTGCTCTACAGAATTATACAGTGAGTAACTTGTAGAGTTGGACTAGAGCAGGGCAGATTAGTTTAGCCTGTGTTGTGACACAGATCAATCTGTATAAACAACATCCTGTTGTCAACAACACAGGCTCAGGACTGTTTCATCACTTTAAGACTCAGAGAAACTGTAAAAGTGCATTTTAAATGTGAAATGAAGTCTGCCTGGCAACTCAAACCTTCATGTGTATCTTATAAATGTATCAAGGTGAAGATAGGTGTTTGTTTTTATTTAGGATTACAGATATCCAGCCAGGGAAAGTAGCTTAATGTGGCTTAAGCATGGAGCCATTTTGTGATGCACTCAGTGCACTGGCTCAGTGGGGATGCAGGACACGTACTGTTGTTACGTAACGATCATTTTACAACCAGTTGAGTGTTGGTCGAGACTGAGGTGAGAAGTACAAGTTTGTGGTGAGAGCAGACATTTTGATGCGCGGCTGTAGTGCAGAGTCATTCACAGAGGAACAGATGAAGGTTAGAGATGCGGATGTAGAGTTACGTAAGAGCAGCTCGTCAGAACCGGAGACAGACTGGACCGGAATCCCTCAAGTTCACGCCGTGCGCCGCGAGCAGCACGCGACCGCCGCAGCCATGACTATAAAAGGATAAGACAAGAGCCCGAGACAGACAGGACACTTTGTGCGCGCACATGAGCTATGATACTGCAGTGTCCACATCCCTGATCCTGTGCCCTCTGCTCAGCTGTGCGCGTGCCTGTGCGTGAGTGCGTATGCGTGCACTGTGTGTGCGTGTGTGCATGTGTGTGTCCAGGACTGCGGCATCTTCAGCTTACTTTAGGGTCCTTCTCGTAGTAGTGCTGCTGGGTCCGGATCCAGCGGCCCACCAGGTGATCCCGCACCGTGTTAGCCAGGGCAAAGTAGTAGTCCTTTTGGTGGCGACATTTCGGTCCTTCACCAGGGTAAAATGGAGGTGTCTGTTGAAATTAGTTTTCAGATCAGCCACATTCTCCACTCCCGCCAGGCCGCGGACAGATATCTGCTTCCTCTTGTCGTGGTCGGTGAGCGGCTTGGCCATGTTGTCCCTCAGATACTACTGCAACTTCACCTGGAGCTGGAGCTGGACCCGGGCTGCCTCTTTCCTCTGGCTCTGGAGTGTTGCTCACGGCCGGTGTGGGATGGGCTGTCCCTGCCTCCTTTTAAGTCACGTAGCCACGGTCAAGCTGCACGAGCGCGCACATCTCACTTCCGGTCCAAAATAAACTACATCGCTCAAATCATTTAAGCGCAGTTTTATGACTGCTGTGTTTTAAAAATGTAGTTTAAGAATATATTACGTTTGTTGGCAGACAGTTTTAAAGGTACAAAAAGTTTTTATTCCTAACCTACAAAAGCTATTTATGAGCAAACAGCTTATCCTTATCATTCGGAATACTTCTTATTACTGGTTATTTATTCTGTTCATATGCTGCAGTTGTACATAATCATAGTCATATATTGTACATAATACTATATACTATATACTGATGCCACTTTATCTATTGATCCTGTCATATCCTGCACTGTCCCATAGCAAACATTTATTGTAAATAATAGTCTTTTAATTATTGTATCTTTATATATATTTTAAGTCTATTTTATTTCTATTATCTTATTTGATTGCATGTTTCTATTTTCCCTGCTGTTCTTAAAATGTGCGTTGCAACACTGGAATTTCCCCATTGTGGGACAAATAAAGGATATCTTATCTTATCTTACGTGTTTATTTTTTACGCTCTAGTAGTAGTAGCAGTAGCTGTGTCCTTTTCTACTATGGAGCACTACCGCATGAATATAAAAGTATACAGAATTTTCTCTGCCACTTTTTCTATTCATTTATTCGATGAATATTAGAATTGGATCATTTTAAAGGTAAATTAATAGACTGTACTTAAAAAATAGATTTAAATGTGCTTAAATCCACCCCTTAGTAAATGATGAAGTCCTGTTTTGAAAATCTCAATCTCACCTTTTATGAATAATTTATTGGATAGTATGGTCTTTTTTTTTTATGCAGCTTGGAATAGTATTTTTGTTTCATTTTATGTAAAAAGTTGCACTGCCACTTTGATTATTATAAATAGAATGAAATTTAAAAAAAAAATAATAATAAAGTTAAGCTTTTGTCTCTTGTCTTTTTCCTGGTAAACGCTAGCTAGTCGGGTCCGTAAGAACGATTGTTAGGAGAAAGGGTAAGTTTAGAAAAATCGTTAGGGTGATGGGTAAAATTAGGAAAAATGTTTGGGTAAACATTAAGATAAAAAATATAACACTTAAGGTCCGTTTAGCAACTGAATTAAACTCATTACCATGGCAACCAGCTCACTTCCGTCCCTCTGGACCAGACTATCTAGCACTACCGACTGATTTTTTCTCCAACCATTATGCTATACACCACTTAGCATTGGTGGCTATGCTAGCAACAGTTTATATTTAAAATATTTAGTTAAGGGATTTGGGTAAGGTTAGGATTAAGTTTAGGTTAAGTTAATTTGGTTAAGTTAAGGATTGGGAAAGGTATGCTAACCGGGTAGTGGCAGAACTGCGTTAAACAAGCTTTTATTTTTGTATTTCCTGTTCCGATTGATGAAGAATCAATGGAGGCGCACTGTGAATGAAGTGTGGCTTTGTTACAATTCAGCAATCGTCCATCGTTTAATCCTAATTTATACTGAAAATAAGATCAGTGAAGCCGCAGATCTCATAATGGGTAATATTCATGTGATCAAGAGGCTGCTGCCGGGGGCCCATAAAAGGTATTGACATAATTACGACCAAGAACACTTTGTCCAAGTTGATCCCTGCAGTGCGCCTCCTGTTGGCCCTGGAAATGAAAACAGGAATACCAACTACAAAAAACATACTCGTTCCAAGATTCTTTTAAATTAGTTTAATCCTAATCAAACGGAATCAACGGCTACTAATTTACAGCCTCATAGTAAAGACCAATTATAGCAACATTAAAACATTCTTATAGTCCTGGAGAAGCTACTCACACTGCACACAGCTTCTCAAATACAGAAGGAAAAATGTAATAAAGTCAAACGAATGTAGCGTTGGAGGTGTATGACCGAGTATCTGTCACACAGCAACAGTCAAAGAAAAAACAAAAAATAATAGCAAGTTTTGAAAAATAAAGACATTACTACAAAAAGTTTAGCCAGAACAGAACTCAAGTACAATTCACATCTTACAAAAATATTAATTCCATAAAACCAAAGCGAACAATGGAATAGAGCTGCGTTCACTGTCATGCATGTTCTTAAATTACAAGTGAATCCAATCATTGTGGAAAATTACACTGCATAAGTTTAGCATGTTAGCATGACAGAACATGTAGTCAAGGCCGGTGGATTGTATCTACATCATATATGATACGTATTCACAATGTTAAGGTTGAAAAACAAAATAAAGCACTGTTAATGATGTGAGCAGATATAAGCTCTGGATCACAGTCTGTCGAGAAACTGCTGAACGACATGGTGCAGATGGACGACTCCACAGAGGTGGATTTAACTCTGGGGCGGAGGTGGAGGAGGTGCAGGGGCATTCCAAAAGGAGGCATGCCCGGTACTCCCATCCCCATCATTGTGACAAAGTTAGGGTCCATGGGTGGAGGCGGTGGTGAGGGCGTACATCATGCCCGAAGAGCCTGGAGGAGTGGAGGGGGAGGAGGGGAGCACCAGGGGGCAGTGGAGGCTGAACTCCAGGGGGAGGAGGACCATCGAGGTGCTCCCCATGGGGGCGGAGCTGGGCTCCAGAGGCTGTAGGCTGCTGCGGCTGTTGCCAGGGCGGCAGACTGCCGGTGCCAGGACTGGATGTGGTGGTGGTATCTGTAGATTGGCAAACACAGATTAATTCCGTAAACTTTAAAAAGCACAGCAGTCCAGCACAAATGTCTATCAATATTAAATTATGTACCTATTGCCTCACCTACTTTTCCCTCTTTCTGCTGCAGATTTAGCACTGCTTTTGTAATGGTTTGTAAGTGGGAAATGAGTCGTCACTAAAATGCTGTATGAAGTAGATTGATTTGTATAAAATGCATCAACAACAGATTCTCTGGGCAACCGGAAAACACTTTACTGTTGAGATTGATAGTCTTATGTAAAATAAATCAAGGATTTTCTTCTGGCAGAACTTCTGAATTAAAGTGAATGCTCTAACATGGTTGCTATAGTAAGATAGATCAATGTGCAGAGGGTGAAAGGCAAAGCTTCTATGCACTCACTCTGTTGCCAGGGCATTGTGCTGGTCGCCATGCTGCTTGTGGGAGGAGGGGGCGGAGCTTGCTGCTGCCACGTGGAAGAGGTCCAGATGGGGAGGCGGCTGATTGCCAGGGGAGGAGGTGGAGGTGCATCATGCCCATTGGTGGAGGAAGTAAACCTGAAAAAGTCAATTGGATTTAAGTTTGGCACCTACAGCATACATTATCCAAAACAACAGACATCTAAAGACCCACTCACCCATGGGATGTCCGTGAGGTCCTGGACCGTGGCCCATCGGGGGTGGAGGTGGTTGCATCCACGGTGGAGGCATTCCATTAGGATTTGGAGGCATAGGAGGTCCCCCCATGTTAGACATTGGAGGAGGAAAGTTGTGTGGGCCTCCGGGTCCTCCAGGCATGCCGTGGAAGTTCCTGTTCTCTCCTGGGCCAGAGTTCATCCATGGAGGTCGGTTCTGCAAGAGCACACACCAGTGTTAATGATGCGCTCAGATAAAGCAAGGAGCAAGAGATGCCCAAAAAAGCATTTACCGGAGGAGCCTGATTATTATTGGGCCTGCAGGCCGAGGTGCGCCCCCTGGGGACTGGCGTGTCCTCCTGATGAGGGAACAGGAGCTTCTCCCAGCTCTGCCATTAGAGACAAGTATTCTTTATCCATACGAGCTTTGTCCTGGGCTGACTGAGGCGGCTCTCCTCCAGCCGCTCTGTGAGCAGCAAAATTGCTAGACAGAACAAAGGCAGATATTATATTTTAAAGAGCGTTTACTGGTCTGATATTGCTGCCCATTATACTGACAGTACCTGGAGTATTTACAGTCGGAGGAGATGTGACCTGCTCCACCACACTTGGTACACAAAGTTGTATTTGTGATGCTACGAGGTTCTGCATTCTGCCATGGACGAAGAATTCTGTAAAGAAAAATGTTGTGATGACTGATGCTCAAGAGATATTTCAAACCTTGTAAGTGACGATGACTAACCTGTTGTCATCTTCTCGCAGCGTTCCATTGAGTCTGGCCAGCTCTCTCAGCTGCATCTTCCGCAGATCATTCTGATCTTCTGGAGTTTCAATACCTTGCTTGAGAATATTGCGAATCTGCCAAATAAAAGAAAAACTATTTAATGGGACTGTTTAAACAAGATGCACACACACTATAAGAGGAGAAAGCATCACCTGCTCTACGGCCTCTTCACATTCTCCATCGTGTTGGCCGTGACCAGAGCGTGAAGCGGCTCATCTTCTCCTGGCAACATCTGCCCATCTTTTCTACCAACCTTCCCCTCCTTCACAGAGCCTTTCCCACGGATCATAATCTTGGCACAACACTCTTTCTCAATGTTTTTAATGTGTTACCTCTGTAAAAATAAATGAAAAATTACATTTTGCACGCTTCTTTTTAAAAAATTCTTTGGTTTGGGAGCCATTGCGTTTATCTTACCGTGGGCCAATAAGAAGCCCTACAAAGTTGATCTCAGGATATTCATCTTGAGGAATCATAACTTTGTCACTGACTCTGGTGGCAGGAGGCCTGAAACACAAGAACAAAAACATTTAATTGGCTATAGAAAAAATACATTATTTCATGTAAAATTGTCACTGAATTCGACAAATATAAAATGTGCTCATACTTATAATCTGCAGGAGGTTTGAATTCAGGATTCAGCGCCAGCATCTCAGTGATGAGGGAGTGGCGCTCCTCCTCAATCTTCTTGCGTGTGCGATATTCTCGGTGTTCAGCCTCTTGCCCTCGCTGTTGTAGATTGGCTCAGGAGAGGGCGACCTGAGTGACGGAGACAAAACACAAAACATGCTCAATTCACACCACAGAAGTTGAAAGATTAAATTACACCAGAAACTCCTACTAGCTAATAAGCTAGGCCTCAGTTATCTTACGTTTGTTCTTATGTATTGTGATCTTGATGTCTGTTAGACAGACGAACACTACAGGGCCAGTGCAAGAAGTCTTGACTATTAGAGTTGAGCACTGTTTAAAAACTAAGCCCTTTTCTCTCTTTTCATTGTAAAAGGTTATAGTAGTTGTAATTTAGTAGTCTGTAATGTGAAGGGGAATCAACAAAAACATGGCCAATACTAAACCTGCATACAGGATTACTGGCCTGCAGGAGAGGAAAAGCTGGATATTAAAAAGAAGTGAAGCAAAATTTGCACCCTAAGCAGAAATGCCGGCTTTGAGCGTTTCTTGATGCTGATGTGGCGGTAGAGGTCCGGACCTCTCCTTGGACGCTGAAAACCTGTGTCGTTGCGTTACAGAGGCTCTGTACGTGAAAAAGGGTTAGGTTGACGAGGGCTAATTTGGGTTAGAGAAAAGGAATTATGATTAGATCCACCTTTTCTTAAACTCTCCCATTAGAGAGCTCACACGTTAACAAATATTAAAAAAAAGGTCTTTGCCGTTTCTCTTCCAGCGAAGGCAACCTGAAACACCCCAGTAGTTATGGTCACATTTAAACTGGGTAGTGACTGCCAACGCTGCAGCTGCAATCTGTCTAATGGCTGCTGTGAAAATATCCGATTATGATGAGAAACTGAACACTGTGCATATGAAAGGGACGCTAGCTAACAGAGGTAACTTGAAACACTCTTCAGGACCCACTTCCTGCTGGAAGAGATCCTTTTAGAGACTAGGTTATGAGCTGGCCAAGGATTTCCAGTTTTCTTCTGAAGTTCGACAAACCAAATGGACAACTGGAGAGCCCTTTTCTTCTGGATGAATTGCTTGAAGCTTCAAACGAAACCCCACCAAAAACATTTTTTTTTATCTAAGATAAATTGACACATTCAAAGATGATAAATCATTATGAAAAGTGATGCACTAAAGGGTAAAAAAAAGTCTAGTTTGTAGTAAAGCAAGTCAAAATATGAACACTAGTCATTAAGCCTAAAGTTATCATTGCATCAGGGGAAATGCCTCAGAAACATGTCTATATTATATCATCTAAAGCCTGAAGTACACTGTATAACTAATGCTCTTGTACACTGGTCAGGTGTGCACAGTTTAACCTCATATTGTGATCTATCCATAGATAGACTTAAGTGAAAAGCCAAACATGATGGTCATGTCAACAGATCATTCTAGATACACTAAACTGTGGTGAACTTTCTATCAGGTGTCGAGAGATTAGAAACACTAAACTGATTTGTAAACATAAAAGATCCATTTTATAGAAATTAAAAAAGAAAGAGTGTGATGTGTGTCTGACTAACCAAACCATCTCCTGCTTATACCAGACACTGAGAAAAACTAATTTGTTTAAGATATCAACACATCTCTTCTGTCAAGTCTCCAAGTGTCTGATATAAACAGGAGAATATGTGCTTTTTCTAAAAGTGTTTACTAGCTACTTTTTAATGTTCTATAATATTAACTAAGCACAATAACAACAGCTAGTACTTAAATCTAACAGTCTTGGAATTGTACAAATAATAAACGTTAAACTTTTTTCCAAAAAGTCAAGAGGATAGAGAAAGTGTTACTGTTTGTGGTTTTATCTTTTCCGACCTGTCCTCAGGGTTAACAGGGATTCCCAGGTCTCCTGTACGCAGTTTACGAGTCAGGTCTTCGATCTGCAGTTGGACTGGAAGAATTCAGGTTAGGAAAGAAAAAACAAGGACGGAGAGAAATGTGGTTACCACAGAAACATCAGAGAGACATCGCTCTGCACATGAGCACAGCCTCAATCACAACTCAGATAAAAACAACTGGTAAGTCAGTTAAGTACAACAAAAGTTCAATCATTTAGAATTATAATAATACTGCAATAGAGTTTAAATATTAGCGCGAATAGACTAACTTTCACCTGTGGCCCTAAAACAAACCATCATTCAGTGACAAGACCGAGAAGTCCTTGAAACAGAGAGGAGACAAAAACAGTCTTGTGTTGACATACAAGGACTCGGCCAAATTACTGATTGATTTGAAGAACAAAGCAGATGATCACAGTCTCTCGCTGCACTTCACAAATGTCACATTGAGGAGTGCAGCGTTAGAAATAATTAAAATTTTATAAAGCAATGACAAGAAATTAAGTCAGTCATCCCATGCACATCATGGATTTAGACATTAGCTTGGTGTAATAAAATTATTAGTCATGAATACACGCCCTGTGAACTGTTTGACAAAATAATCTTTAAAAGCCTCAGACTGATTTAGGGGAACTAAAAATGAGCAAAAGAACAGTGACAGTGTAGTTGGACACAAATGAAGGTTTACATACCATGAAAGAACAACCATTACCAATGAAAACAACATCAATAACAAAGTAAGTTATTGACAAAAGACTTATCTAGTCTAACACCTTGTGTGGGCCTAAGAAGGCAGCAAGCCAGTGGTACACTGCTGCTGGAAGGCATGTGTCTTTTTAAATATTTGTGCTTGTTAGAAATCAAAAGATATTAAATGAAAAATCTACCAGAAGAAAATGCTTAAGTTTGAACAGTTACATGGCCCTTTGTGGAGGATGGATGCCATTGAAGCAGCATTGCTCACACCTTTTCCAATAATAAAAACAGACAGACTTCAGCATGTTAGGACGTAATGGATAAGTCCTCCGTGCAAAGGAACAATACTGATGATGTGTGAGTGGTTCAGGCAAGACAGTGAGCAGTGACCTGCAGCTCAGGACAATTAACAGCAAGCATTGGTTTAAACTCTTGTTGCTAATGGTGCCCAATGGTATGCAAACTTTAAAAACACAGTGACATCACATTTACTGCAATTCTGAGTACATTTGACATTAGAATGTGATAATCACTCATTGAATAGGACTGCATACAAACAACAGTTGGAACATAATAAGACATTCTGTCCCATTAAATTAAATGAGAATGGTTATATCTTGAAATATGTAAGTTCAACAGCAAAGTTATCTGGTAAGTGCCTTTAAGAGCTCCAACTGTTGGTGTTTAGCAAACAAAACATTTATCTTCAAGTGCTTCATGGGGGTAAACTTGTTATTGTGATACATCAAGAGTGCAATCACATTAATATAAAACATGTATGTTACAGAGGAAGGCAGTGGTATTTACCTATGTAAGCTCTTTCCTGCTCTCGTGTCAGTCCTGGAGGAATAACTGTGGGCATGCCTGGGATAATAGTCTTCTGGTCAGGCGTCTCACTGCTCCACCGGCTCCTCTTCCTCTTCTTGTTACCAAAATCTACAAAGGCAGAGAAGCTTAATTTGCAAGAAAATGTTTTCATTTATGTTATTGTTTACTATAGTAACTTAAAGGTGCACATTGTAACTTTTAGGCCAATTATAGACTTGAATAAATTTCTTTGTTACACTAAATAAATGAGACGTTTTTACTTTGAACAGGCTTGCATGGCCACAAAATTGACTTTTATTTAACCTGTAGGAGGCCTGCTCATCTTTGTTTTAACAGAAAAGTAGTTAGTGTAGCTGTATTTTTAAACATTATTGCACAAAATGTATTTAGATCCATTCAGAAAGTCTAAAGTAAGGCCTTGTAATTTCTAATTCTAGCAAATTGTGAAGTTCACCACTTTTCACATCCATAAAATGTACACAGTGCACCTTTAAATGTGGTAAAACAGTCTCTCATATTCTAACCAAACCTTTGGGAACATATGTTTGATAATATAAAGTCCCTCCATCGGCTGAGACTTGACGTAACAGCTTATAAAAAACAATTAATAACTACACAAATGAATACTGAATCTGCATCGAGTGACCTGGCATTTGTCCAATTAAAGCACCGCCTGTGTTGTTTAGTTTGACTTTGCTCTTACAAGGCCATAATAAGACACATGTCATGAATTAAAACCACTAACTACCAGAGGCGTCCTTAATTTGTTATCAACGTGGATCCTAGTTTATCGCTTACAAAACAGACTTGTTATGTATTACCAGGACAATGTGCAACCTCAACACAAAGCATGTTACTGTCCCCATTTGTGGCTACGCAAAGACATGGGCCTCCATTTCTCCCTGAGCTAACAGCTACATTAGCAATAGCAGAAGCTAACATGCGAGGCACAGGTTTGTTTTAGTTTCTTACCTTGTTTGGCCATACCGCCGCCGGGAGGTCCTTGTGGTGGCTGAGGAAAGCCTGGTCCGGGGTTAAACTGTGGAAAAGGCTGACTTGGCATGGGTGGCTGGAAGCCCGGCATGGCTGGGAAAGCTCCAGGAGGCCCCGGGGTCGGCATGAGCCCATTGCCCGATCCAGGCCCGGCGTCAAAGCCTCGTTTTGCGCCAATACTAGGATGCAACTTCCCCAAGGGAGTCGCATTTGCTCCAGTGGCCATTTCTGGGGATCTTCAATAGTCTATTCGCAATGTATTTCAGTTGATTTCTCACATACACACCTAGAAACAATCATAAAGTCGACCTCTGCTCACCGTTTCCTCCGCTACACTAATCAAAATGGCGCAGAATACAAAGCCACAATGGTTCATCCACGAAGACCCGCCCCATCACGCCACGTGGTATGCCCTCTCACTTCCGCATTAAACTTGTTACATAACAAAATGCATCTATTTAAAATCACGTTCTAACTGTACAAATTTTCTCCATTTTATTAATATATCAATCATATATCAATATGCAGCATATACGCTTTTATTACAAAATATGCAACTGCTGCAAATTGAAAAACAATTTATCTGGCTTAGTAAAAGCATAATCTGACTATTTAAATTAGAAAGAAATAAACACAAACAAAATGTTAATAAAAGGATTTTAATTAAAAAGAAAAAAAAGATCGACTTTCAAAACACAATTTAGTCTAAAGTTATGACACAAAATTACACAGTCAAAGAAGAAGAAACTTCTACAATGACTTAGATCAACACCACTTTATCAACAACACATCATCAGCTATAAGACTCAGCATGCAGCAAGTATGACCACTGAAAATAAAAAATATATATACAAATGAACAAATTACTTTTCAGTGTTGACCCCTTTCTCCCCCCAAAATACCAAATTCTACATTTTATTAGAATTTTAAGCTGTAAAATATGTAAAAAAAAAAAAAAAAAACTTTTTTGAGGAAGGAAACATGTCGATCTTGGGAGTGTTGGTTTGACCTTTCTGATGCTAGAACAAAAACATTCTAAATGTCAGTCACTTCACTGCAAAAGGACTCGGGTTAGTAACCGTAGCGTGCTCGATCGGCAGCGGGATCCCGCGGGTGCTCGTAGGTTGAACTTCTTTGAAGATTGGCCGTAGAGGCAAGTTGTGAACGATCATATCCGTACCCGACCGCTTCAGGAACTCGTCGAATTGGGCTGCGCTCACGCGTTAGATAAGATGAGGCAGGAGGGGGAATGGGAGGAATACTGTATGGGTCAAGAGGAGTGCTAGAGGGGGGCAGACGTTCCCTCACTATTCCCGCAGATGAAGATGGTGGAGGAGTAGGCATCGGAACGGCGCGACGATCCTCAAAATAACTGCTGCCATACGCACCGGCCCTGTACCTCTCGTAGTAGTCCACGGCCCCGTACGGATCCCGTTCATAAGCCGACCGTCGAACCGGGTAGGATGGAACCGCGCCATAGTACGAGCTGTTGCTTCTGTATGCCGCCTCAGCGCTGTACATCCGAGCCACGTCTTGTTCGGGCATGCCACCATACGCCGGAGGAGCCCCGTATCTCACTGTGCTCTCATAGCCCGCACCACGCCTGTAACTGGGCCCACGAGAACTAGGTACCGGAGCATAACCGCCATCAAACTCTGGTTCACCGCTGAAGCCCGGATTATAACCCCGGTTGCGACCGCGCCCAGCAAATCTCGGAGCATCGAATCCGTCAGACCTCGGCCCCGAGCCGTTTCGGGGGTGGCCATTTTGGTCTAGAGGACATTCTTTGGACCAGTGGCCCTCCTCCCCACAACGATAACAGCTCGCACGATCTCCCATTCCCGGCGCAGTACGAAGCCGACTAGTTGACAGCTTCACGCTCATCAGTTTGCCTTGAAAAGAAGAAATTCAGAAAGAACCTTTACCGCCATTCACTGAATATAATATACTTGAGAATCTAAACATTTTACGCCAAAGAGCTTTTCAGGTAAAATTTGGATGTAATACGACTGTCTAATGCTTATGTTTCTTGGACTTTAGTTCACACTCTATCTCAACTAAGAAAAAAAAACACTTATGATAATTTGAATTTGAGATTTGTTACTTACCTGAACAATAGTCTAGCCTTTACAAAATTAAAAATACTGTAAACATAATATTGTAAATAAATCAGGTAACCCCCATTTCCCAAAGTTCACCTTTGAAAGCAGAGTTGTCTAATGTATTAATGGCTTCCATCGCATCATCCATCCTCTCCATGTGAACAAAGGCATAGTTTTTAACTATGTCACACTCCACGACAGGCCCAAACTCTTCAAACTTGGCCCTTAGCTCCTGGTTAGTGCAATTTATGTTGCCAACATGGAGCTTGGTGGAGCCTCTTAACTTGCCACGACTCATTTCCACATTCATGGGCTGCCCATTGAGCTCATAGTGATGAAGGTTTCGGATGGCTTCTTCCGCCTGAGTTTTGTCATCCATGTGCACAAAGCCAAAATTCTTGACAATGTCACATTCAGAAATCTTTCCGTATTGAGAGAACAGAGACAGAAGTTCATCTGATGTGGTTTCCGCTGCCAAATTTCCAACGAATATTTTCACCATTGTGTTGCCTGAGGAGAACAGAAACAACATTAATAATACTGTGATGTTTACAATGCAGACATGTTACTTTTAAATTTTTAAATAAAGTTCACGTGACATGACCGCACTCTATAGGCCATGGATCTCGCGAGATGATGATGGCGCCAGTGTTTGTGGTCCGCTGTCCGTCTCTGAGAGTTTTATTTGTTTTTATATTGTTTATATCGACCATCACTTCTAAAGTCAACTCTCTACTTGTGTACGACCGCCAGACGCTTTTAAACTTGCGACCTTTGCATGACACTTTGATCACATTTGGTCAAAATGGACACAAAACCTTTTGCCACAGTCTACTCTCGGACGTCCCGGCTTACCTGCGCCGTGTCCCGGATCTTCCTTCCCGGAGAGGACGCAGACGTCGCCGCCGTGGTAAACGAAGCGGGCAGCTGGTCAAACTCAGAGCTCAAATCGCTTCTTCTGCTTATCGCTGTGGAAATATTGGACAGGAATGCCGCAGGTTTATTCCGTGGCGCTCTCTGGATCCTGTCAATCCGTGTTTGATCCCCGTAGTCGGCTCCTCTGACGCGGAGATTCAAGCACGGCACAACGTTCGCCACCCTCGGATTCTACACCGCCGTGGCGTAAATGCCTCCCACTTGCGCCCACTCTGTCGGGCTTCTTCGACGGCTCCACCGGGATCAGCCAAGGCTAAGGTGGCTTTGGTAAACGCTAGATCGCTAGCTAATAAGACGTTTATTCTGAAGGACTTCTTCCTGTGTCAGGAGCTGGATTTTCTCTGCGTAACGGAGACGTGGACAGCTGTCGGTGAGTCTGCTGCTTTTGCTGAACTTTTACCACCCAAATGTGCCTATTTCAACGCATCGAGGGCAACTGGCCGAGGAGGTGGTGTAGCTGTAGTCTACAGAGACAGACTAGTTTGCAAACAACTTTCGCAACAAGCCTACTCTAGTTTTGAGCTAAACGCGTTTGAGCTGGGCTTGTCTCCACGCATGTTGTGCGCTGTGGTGTACCGACCTCCGAAGTACAACAAACACTTTATCAATGACTTTGCGGATTTCCTGTCGGATATAACGCCCAAATATGCCCATATTTTAATAGTAGGGGACTTTAACATTCATGTCTGTTGCCTTGAAAAGCCGATGGCTAAAGACTTTGTAAACCTTATTGACTCTTTTAGTTTTGTACAGTCTGTAACTGTCCCGACCCACGAGCGTGGGCACACACTTGATTTGGTTTTGTCACATGGTTTTAATGTCTTTAATCTCACTGTCTGTGACGCTATTTTCTCAGATCATATGCCGGTTGTTTTTGAGATTCCTGTTCCATGTAAGATGGTTAATAAGCAGTCCGTTCCTGAGCTGCAGCAGCGTCGCATGCTTAACCCTTCCACTGCTGCTCAGTTCTCAGCAGAATTTTGTCACAATTCAGTTTGGACTGATTTGGAAGCTCAGCATTGTGTGTCAGACACTGAGTCACTGTGCTCTCAGTTTGATTCTATTTGTCAAGTTACTATGGATTGTGTTGCTCCCCTAAAATTAAGACCTCAAAAAGCTAAATCTGAGCCTTGGCTTAGTGAGGTGACGCGCGCTGCTAGGCGCGACTGCAGGAGATGTGAACGGAAATGGAAAAAAGATAAACTACAAGTCTCTTTTGAGATGTTGAGAGAGAGTTGGCACTCATATCAAAAAACTGTAAAAAATGCTCACACAAGACATCTCTCGGAAATAATTGTGTCCAACTGTAACAATCCTCGTGTTCTGTTTAAAACTATTGAGTCTGTGTTAAATGTTTCTCAAACGTCACCTCTAGAGGCATCAGTTGATATGTGTGAAAAGTTCTCTCAGTTCTTTTTAGACAAAGTGGAGAGCACCAGGGCCTCCATTACACCTCCTACTTATGACCTGTCTATGTCATGTTCCTGTAATGCTATTTTTGACTATTTTGAACCTGTAACTTTGCTCACTTTGATTGAATTGATTGGCAGCATGAGGCCTTCTGGCTCCCCATCGGATGTAGTCCCACCAAAGCTTTTTAGAGAAGTTTTTCCAGTTCTTGCACCTTATGTTTTAGAGATCATCAACAGTAGCTTACTCTCTGGAGTTGTGCCTGAGGGTCACAAACACGCAAAAGTGTGTCCTCTTATTAAGAAGCCTGGTCTAGACTCTTCAATTTTAGCAAATTTCAGGCCAATTTCAAAGCTACCTTTTCTTGCCAAAGTCTTGGAAAAAGTTGTGTATGGCCAGTTAAAAATGTTTTTGGATGGGTCCAACATTCTGGAGATGTTTCAATCAGGATTTAAAGCTCGACACAGTACTGAGACTGCACTGCTCAGAGTTTTAATGATGTGCTTTTAGCCGCAGATGCTGGTCACTGTGTTGCATTATTCCTTTTAGACTTAACAGCAGCTTTCGATACAGTGGACCATGAGATCCTGCTAGCACGTTTAGAGAGCTGGGTTGGAATACAGGGTTGTGCTCTTAACTGGTTCAAATCTTACCTAACAAACAGGAGTTTTTGTGTCAAAATCGGGGATGCAGAATCTTCCAGTGTGCCTTTTAAGTGTGGAGTGCCCCAGGGGTCCATTCTCGGTCCCCTCCTCTTTACGCTTTATCTCCTCCCACTTGGGTCAATTTTAAGAAAACATAACATTAGTTTTCATTTCTATGCTGACGACAGCCAAATTTATTTACCTCTGAAAAATGGCCATTGTACGGAGCAGCTTCTAAAGTGCATTGATGAGGTCAGGGCTTGGATGTCATTGAATTTTCTTCATTTCAATGACAATAAAACAGAAATTTTACTTTTTGGCCCCAATGACACCCATTCTGTCAATGCTGATTTTGGTTCTTTTAATCAATATATTAAACCAACAGCAACAAGTCTCGGAGTAAAGTTTGACAGTGCTTTGAAGCTTGACAGTCAAATCAGTGCTGTGGTCAAGTCCAGCTTTTTTCAGCTCAAGCAACTCTCTAAAGCCAAACCTTTTGTTCCTCGGCATCAATTCGAGATTTTAATTCATTCTTTTATTACAAATCGTTTAGATTACTGCAATGCACTTTATGTGGGCCTCAGTCAGACATCACTGGGTCGACTGCAAATTGTTCAGAATGCTGCTGCTCGGCTTTTAACTGGCACTAAAAAACAAGAACACATCACTCCAATTTTAAAATCTTTGCACTGGTTGCCAGTCTCTTCACGCATTGATTTTAAAATACTTTTATTTGTTTTTAAATGTCTTCATGGTCTTGCTCCTCAGTATCTGTCTGATCTGCTGCAGCCTTATGTTCCTACTCGTTCCCTCAGGTCAGCAGATCAGTTTTTACTTGTTGTTCCCAAAACAAAAAGAAAAAACAGGGGTGACCGATCTTTCTCTGTAGCGGGTCCAAAGCTCTGGAATGAGCTTCCTTTGAGTCTCAGACAAACAGAGTCACTGTCTGATTTTAAGACTTCTTTAAAAACGCATCTTTTTACTTTGGCTTTTAACACAGTTTGAAATGTTGACTTTGGTTGTTTTTTTTTTTTTTTTTTTAATCTTTGTTCTTGTTTTATTGTTTAATTGTTTGTTTATTTATTTGATTGTTTTACTAGTGATCATCTGTGTGTGAAGCACTTTGGTCGACTCTGTTGTTTTTAAAGTGCTATATAAATAAAGTTTGATTGATTGATTGATTGATTGAAAAAACTAATATCGATTAGTAAATTAATATTGTATGGATGCAGCTGTAACTAGGGTGACCAGACGTCCCGAAAAATTCGGGACAGTCCCGAAATTCACGCATGTGTCCCGAATCCCGAATCCTGTCCCACGTGTCCCGAATTTCATCCTTGCCCGACACCTTGCAGAGTCTGACCTGCATGTCATTACACCAGGCTGCACGTCCACATTACGCCCCAAACACTGTATGAGAGGCTGTAGTGCTGCCGGAGTCTTTAAAATGCATCAATACAGACCTATTTTCTGTGCAATTTCATTGAAAACCGCTTCTCCTCGGGGCCTGGTGGAAAGTGTAGTGATAACACACAGGGAGCGCGGGGAGAGAAGCGGCTGCAGCTGCTGCCTCTGTCTCCCTATGAGGGGGTCAACAGCAGATCACAGCTCATAGAACAACTCCACTTGGGCAATAGTTGGTCATATATGTTTGCCGTTCCGCCCCCAAATCCTTGTGCGGTGCGGTGTGTTTGGCCCCTGGGGCCTGGCTCCTGCCTGCACGAGGCATTTTGCTTGCCATCCTGCTCCTCGTGCGTAATGTTTGGCCCGTACGCGCTCCTTCCCCGCACAGTTGACTTCCCACTTTGCCTTGGACTCTCTCGACAGAAACTAAAGTCATATAGGCCTACACTCGTTTTGCGTGGTTTCTAAAAGTAGCCTGCTTAACAAAAATGTGTTTCGCGGTAATTTTCTGATTGAATCTGCAGATCTATTAGTTCATCAGGTGTTTTTTGGTTTATTCAGCCAATATGAGGCGGATTGACACGAATTAAAGACTGTTCAATGCTTCCTGGTGTGAGGAACATTGGGCCTCATTCATGAAAATCTTCGTAAAATCTGTGCGTAACTTTCACTTAAGAAGCTGCTGCGAAAACTCTACGTGTGATTCATGATGGGTTCGTAACGAGCCAAATTCCTTCCTAAAAGCCTTTACGCCAAATTCACCAAACTACAGCTACGAACGGTTATTTAAATAAAAATGAATAATGCATACTTCCTTATATGGCAAAATGGGCCGGACACAGCGTGTCATTCACAAGATTTCTGCTGGAGCGGAGCTGGGAGAAGGAAGCGCTGCTGCGGAGGAGGAAGAAAGTGCAGCAGCGCTTTCGCTGATTAAAAACGTCAGCGTCTTTTAAAAATGTCCAAACTCACATGAACACACTCAGAGGAAACATGTTCAAGTCACAAATGTATTGAAATAACGCTGGGCTTTTGCCGTTTATATCGCGTTTCACGTCGCGGTAGAACGCGCGTGTGTGTGTGGGGGGGCGGGGGAGGGGGGCAGCGGCTGTAGAGGGGAGCACAGTCAGAGCACAGTCCGCTCTGGTCCTGGGGGGACACAGGTCCTGAGTCCTGTGGGGGTCAGAACACAGAGGCTCTGAGGCTGGGACAAGCAGCCCTTAAGAACAAATTCGTTCGTAAGTTCGTAAGAACGTTTCATGAATGAGGCCCATTATTCTTTTGTCAAAAAAAGTTATAAGGTTTCTGTTTCTGCACTATGTGCTGCGAATGATGCAAGCATCTAGACTTGTCACTCTGAGCGCGCTCCTCTTCCCTCTTCCGCATTCAGACAACCCCCCCCCCCCAAAAAATAATAAATAAAAAAATCAGCGTCCCGAATTTTGAACAATCTCATCTGGTCACCCTAGCTGTAACAGATATCTTAATGAGTCGAATCTCTTATAATAGAATAATATATTAGAAAAACTGGCTGGTGCGCGCAATGTGTTGTAACAAAGAATAAAATGACGCGATCCAAGGTTTCAGTGCGTGAATCTGAGTGTTAAACTTCCAACTTTGAATAAGCAATGCAATACACTTCATAAGTGTGTTTATTACGGTAGTTAATAATGTGTTCTGTGTCGAGCGAGGCTAGGAGGCCATTTGTAATAACCCATTGCTAACGCTAGCCACAATGAGAAAGCTAGCTAAATGCTAACCACGTTGCTGCAAACTAATCTTTCAATTACAAATTATATTACGAACAACGCAGATCTAAATCCTCAAAGACCAAAACGGTCTTTATGCCATATTAACATTTAGAATGCAATTAGAAGCATTTACCTGAAAATAACGAATAATGTCGACGAATGATAAGGCGCTCGAAAGAAGCTAGGATGAGATGAGTCTTCTTCTGATGTTACGTAAAGGTAGCGGGCACTCAGCTGAAGGCGCACTACCGCCACCGTGTGGTTTGGTTTCTTTCAGACATACCGCCACCTACTGGACACTGGTAAGTCTCAGCATCACCTGACTGGACTTCACTAAACACAACCACAGAAGGCCAAAGCAGAAATATTTTAACTCATCAAGCTATATGCTGAAAATGGTCAGTCTTTTGTCTCTTGTTTACAGCACTGTACTTATTGAGAAGGTAAACTGAATAAAGACGTGCTGTCCTGCTCAGTGTTCAAGATGTGTTTATGCACAACTTGTTCTGTATTAAAGCCCAAGAACAAATGAAAAACGTCTATTCATGATAACCAAGATTGTTGCAAATTTATTTTGGGGTGAAAAAAGCTAAATGTGACGACACTGTTCTTACCTTGTTAGGGCTCTTTGATAATCAAAGAGGTTTTTAAACTTATGTTTGTGTGGTTGTTTATTGATGTAAATGTATGACATGTGGAGCACTGCAGTCACAGCAGCTTTGCTGTTGATTTAATAAATAAAACAAGCCTGATTGCTGATGATAAACTGATATTAGACTAAAATACCTTTACAATTGACAGTGTGATTCAGACCTCCATCGCAGTACAAAACCATATAGTTTATCTACAGATGACAAACAATTCAGATATTGTATAAATTAATACTTTCCCTTAAAAAATCAAACAATATGCACTGACAAATAACACTGCAGAATCTACAACAGCCTTAAAAGGCCAGTTTACATGTTACAGACATTCACTAAAGTTATTTGGTAACAGCAGATGTATTAATCTGGATATATATACTCTTTAGATATCCTTGTTAATATTAGGTCCTGTGAAATATTTTACAGTGCAAGTAGTTTTAATATTTAATAAATGTACAGACATTAGTGCTGAAAACAAAATCTTCCCTTTAGAAAGTCATTTCTTTTGCAAACAGTGAGTGCTAGGTCCAATCACAAACATTCAGTCCAGCTCTGAAAAGTGTCTGATGAAACTTGAGCCGTGAGAAGCAGCTTTAGTCTCATCTGAGTCCACAGCGGTGTGTTTTGGTGATTGCTGGTGTCCGCCTCAGCTTCACGACATAAAACCTCAAAACAAATGATCCTCCAGGCTTCAGTAGCTGCTTTCATGTCCGGTCAGGATGTAGAGGTTGCTCAGCGCTGAGGGATCGTCGGTCGGAGTGCTCTGGAGAATAATGTCCCTACGAAAAACACCAACAAGACAGAATACATTCAACATTTATCTTGGCGTCTTATTTGTGACACTAAACCATAATTTAAAGGCAACATGTTAGGTAAAATATGATCACTTTTTTAAATTGAAACATACGTGGTAAACAATTACACGGACACACCTAACAATATATAAGATAATAAGAGTAAAAATAATGGCAATAGTATGGAATAAAAAGAAGTAGAAGAAGAAAAAGAGTGAGAATAGTAAGATAAATAGAGAATAAGAATAATAAAAAGGAAAAAAGTTGAAATAAGAGTAGGAAGAATAAAAGAGAAAAATGAAAACTAATAAAAAGATGAATAAAAAGAAGACAAATAAAAATAAGAATATTAGTAAGAAGAAGAATAAGGAGAACAATAAAAAGTATAATAAAAAGAAGGAAAAGGAATAAGAAGAATCATAACAAAAAGAATAAGACAAAAAAGAAAAAAAGAATAGTAAAGAATAATAGTACTGATAGAGAAGAATGATAATAGAGCAAATTAATAAATCATTAATGTTGATAGTAATAATAATAATATGAGTAATAATAACAGTTTATATAATAATATCAAACACACGCCTGATTTCCTTAGTTTTGCCTGAATTAAAGTATCCCCCCCCCCCTCCCCCAATTTTTTTCTTTGTGTGGTAAAATATCACTTTTTAACTAGGTCTGTGCTATAACACTCACATAAAGCTGTATTTGACTGAATGTATTGTGTTGTCCTGCAGCTGATTTTAACCTACCGTCTATCCCCGCCCAATTATCTGTATTTATTTGCAATTACTCTAAAAATTCTGATTCTGAGTGAAACATGTATCGCTCAAAATTGTAATCTTGCCACTTTCCAACAATAAAAAAAAACAGCTAGTTAAAATCCGCTGCAATTTTACATCAATTTGTGTTACTGTAAATGGAAAAATGTCTCCTTTAAGTACACAGTAGGCTACAAAACGCATTAATATATCAAATAATTACTTCCCCACACCTGTTTGTTCCCAGTACTCTGAAAGATCGGCTCTCGTCTGTAATCTCTTGTGTCACCTAAACATAAAAATGACATTATTTATACAAACAGGTGCATAAAAACCAAAAAAAATATATGTGAAAAATGTCTGACACTCACCTCACCAGAATGAAAACTCTTCCCTTGAGACCGTGTTTCCAGAAAGCCAAAACACTGTCCTGTAAACAACTGAAGAACAAACATTTTAAATTAATGAAGCAAAGAATCAAATCCAAGCCAGTATAAAACAATTCCATAAATTCTTTGTAAACGTACCTAGAGTTTCAATGTGGAAGTCAAAAAGCATTTCTGCGGAGAGCTCTTTGGATGGTTGTCCCTTCAAGTTGACAATCTTTACTGTTTCTGTAAAATAAAACAGAGTCAGGTGAAACTGTATAACTTTTAAAAACGCTACTATTATCGTTAAAATCAAGACTTCAGAGCCCTGTACCACGAAGCTAGATTTGGGGTTTAGCGAGGTAAGTTCTGGGTTAAACCTGGTCTGGCGGTCTTACGAAACTGCATCACTTCCTCTCTATGGCAACATGCAGCAAACTCATAACCTGCTCTAGACCAGGTTAAGTTCCCGAATAAGTTAAAAAGACAAGGTGCTGGCCAATCGAAGATGAGAATTTAGGCGTTTCTGAAGAGAGAGAGATTCTTTTATGTCAATGCGATGCGTAGCCATTTATAAAGACGATCGGGCAATGAGATCTTATATTTAACAGTCACTAGACGGAAGAATCCTGTTTATTCTGTGTGATGATTAATAAACGCTTTCATTGTCAGAAATATTGAATGACTGCACCTTATGCACATTTGGCTGTGGATCTTTACGCATCAGTTTGACTCACATAAAGGACACAGCTTCCTCAGACTAAGCGCTCAATCTATTAAATGTTTATGATGTCTGCACATTTGTGCTTTAGTCTGTTATATCGATGCATGACATTTAAATAAACTCTGTATCATAACTTCTGTGTCTGTGATTGGTCGCTTAAGCTCAGACTTCACTTGAAGCTGCAGCGCGTTTCCTTGGCTTAGATTTTAGATTTTAACCCGTATCTTTCGCTTCATGATTGACGTTTCCTCACGCTTGTTGTTCTGATTGGTCAGTTTGTGTTAACCCCGCCCCTGCTCACGGTTTCATTGAGAAAATCCAGGGTTAACAGATCCAGTTGTGAACTCGTTTCATAGGACAGCTCGTCGAGAGAGGCTCATATCTGGGTTAGTCAACCCGGGGAAGAGAAACGTATCCAGGATAAGTTCAGCGACGTTCGTAGTACAGGGCTCTGGACATTACAAGATTACTCAAACACGAGAATCAATCCAAAAACAACACTGAGTAAACTAAAGATGAGAGACACTGCAATAACATAGTTCAAAACACAGAAGAGTGGATTTTACGTACTGTGTGCCCTCTACTTTATTAACATTTAAAGCCCTTGTATATACTCTGTTGAATACTTACTTTCTAACGCAATAAGAACTGTGTCTCTGTCGAGCTGCGTCACCTGCCCGGCCTTGAGCGAGTCGTAATCTGCAGAAAGAAAGAGTTTTAACACGACGGCTGCAGCTTCAAGTGACTAAAGTTCTTGTAGAGTCGGTCAGATCGAACACCTGGTACAGAGATCGCAGCACCGTTGAGTTCTATAATGTTAAAGGTGAGTTCCTGTCCAGTTTTCCCGTTGCTGCAGTCTCTCACTCCGATGCAGAGCTGCGGAAACTCGTCTGTCACCACCACCAGCAGCTCAAAGATCGTCAGTCTGTCCGGCAGCTTCACCGCTATATGCTGAAAGTAACACAGGTTTATAAAGATGAGGATGTGCAATGTTGAAGAAGAAGCCTCAAGTGACACCACATTTCTGTGTGATAAAAGAATAAAACGACTAGAAAGAATTGTTAAAGGGGCACTATGTAAGAAAAACAAACAAACAAAGTGATTTCCACTTTTGAACACCAGAGGGAGCCTTTCACATGCATTTTGCCTATTAAGCATGCTGCCATCTAGCGTCAATGATCCACATTCCGGCCGTAATAAAACATTTCAAATACGTATAAATGTATCACAATTGATGTGGATTGGTTAACAGTGCTCTCTTAAGTATTCATGTTGTAAAGAATAAATATGATTTAAATGTTTGTGGACTATAAGTGATAATTAAATTCCTCTCAATCTTACACAGTGCACCTTTAACGAAGACCTATTGTACACATTTATGGAAGTGTCAATATTGAAACTGAGAATTTTGAACTTGTAAGTGAAATTATCAATTGCCAATTGAATCTGTCACTTTACAAGAGGCAGAAATTAAAATAAATTAGATTGCATAAGGTATTTCAAAGACAATATTCAATTTGAAATGTTAATGTTCAATTTGTAATTTTAAAATGACAATTGACAACCCTTGACTACACTGACAAACTCTCAGCAGATTTGCACCAAAGTGCCCATATAATACTCATCATTGTTCTACGTATGACGCACTTAACAGATTACAGCCTAAAGAAAGAACAGTTCCACAGGTCAACTCTAATTTTTAAATGTGTTCAATGATTTTCCATCTAATCTAAAGTTGTATCTGATATTCTTTACATCAACATAATGTCTCAGAAATGTAAGTTGTCCATTCTTCAGGTTCCTCTGGTCAAACGAGAGACTGGATAGAAAG
>CM076404.1:33025063-33047563 GCA_038363315.1 Mugilogobius chulae
TCAAATTGTCCCCATAGCTCCTAGCTCCTTAAGCCAAAACCGGATGCACGTGACCACACGCCATATTAAGTGCTGTCCGGATTGTCAGTTCAGTTAGGAAGGAATTAGGAGAAGGAACCTGTATGCTTCCTATCATAGCTCCTTTAGCATTGGAACCATAGAAGCTTCCTAACGGCAGTAAGGAGCTATGAGACATCCCACAATGCACTGCACAGATCGCTCCAAAAATGAAGGAATATTTATGACAATTTATGATCTGTGAATGATGAGTTTGTAATGAATGAAAAGTTTTACTGCCTCAGACTTTAAACGCACATTACATAAAACAAACTTTATAAACTTTGAAAATATAAGGTTTTAGTGCCACATTGCCTTCACTAAATGTATTACCGCATCACTTAACACTATTTACGTGTGAAGAAGTGAATCTTACGCCGGGACACAGGCTCATTTGCATAAAGTCCGCTACAGCTGGGGAGAAGGGAAAAGGGGAGACGCGCTGCTGCTGCAAAGCAATACTGGGATATATTTGTCTTTTCTCACACAGACTGATGATGGTGAGTCTGTTATATTTATTCTGTCCTGTCCTGTGCACATACAGGTCTACTGTTTGTGCTGAAACGTGTTGTTGAAACTTCGTGTTTAAACTTTTTACAAAGATGGCTCAGTCTGAGGTTTATTGCAGTATTTTTACTAAACAGCAGCAGATTCATGAACAAATGTGTTGTTTCTGTAACTCTCGTGTCATTCAAATCAGCGCATTAGGTGCGTGTTTTGTAGTCCGCTGGTGGATGTTGTAGTTTTTCATAAACAGCTGTAGAGTCACGTCATTTCCCTCGTTGTTTCCCGCCGCTGGTTAGGACGTTTGGATTCACCAAACGGAGCTAAGAGCTCTTCTCTCAGCTGTCTAGTGCTCTTACTGTTGACCTCCTGACGACCTCCACCGATAAGGAGCTAGAGGCTAGGAACCAGGAGCTAGGGCTATAAATTAGGTTATTCGGAACCAGGGTTAATCTGCAGTCAGATGGAAAGTCAGTGCACTCTCTCCACTAAAGATTTGCAAACAGTCTTTATAATGTCTGGAGTGACTCCTATGCTACTGAGCAGCCAACAGTCAGTGTTTTTGTGTTCAGCTTCACTTTAAGTTATGCCACACAGCTTCACTTTGCACTGGTGGCTATGCTTGCATACTGTATGTTCATATTTTGCCAAATGTTTTCTGAAATCTAGGTAATTTGGACTTGGATTAGGTTTAGGAACATGGAATGGTGTTAAGTTTAGAGCTTTTGGAAAGGTTTGCTTGCTATAGTCATGACAAATGTGTGTTGGGTAGAAAAACTGACGCTGTCCATTTTAGCAAAAATACAGACTATTTTCTTCTGCTGTTGTGACGTTTCGACCAATCAGCTTCAAATGTTCTTCCCCATATTCTGTCCCTTTCGAACAGCTTTCAACAAGAGTCATTCTCCACTGATAATATTATGTGAAAACAGCAGACATTACCTGAAACAGTCATGAGGACGTTGTTCATGACGTAGAGCCATGTGCATCTCTGTGGCAGCAGCTGAAAAACAACATTAAGATTCAATCACACTGTATTTATTATTGTTTTCTGCGTTATTATGGTCTTTCTGTTTTAGTCTAGGGCTGGGGTAGACTGTTATATTTCTCTTAGGACCATATTTAAATCCAGAATATACCTTTTCTAGTGTGTCTTCATGAAGTTCGTTAAGGTTCAGTGTGTAGATTCCCTCGTCCGCTCCGAGAATAAGATACTGGTCTACATGAAACACAGATACAACACATTGACTCTACATGTAATTAATTAAACAGAGGAGTCTTGGTAGAGTGAGCTTACCTCTTGTTTTAGGAAAAATCCACGTTACTGCACAGTTTATTTTAAGAGGACAGCCGTTGAAAACTTTGGAGAAGCACGCGCCCATCTAAAGACACAGATCAAAAAGTCAACACAGTTTAGACATGTTTTGGGCAAGTCTGTGTTCAGTTAAGCAGTTATTTATGAAGGTTATTTTAAAGACTCATTTATGCTCGGGTTTTGTACGTAAGCAGCTCTGTGTGTTCCAGTTATAGAAAAAAAATAATTTTATGAGTAGTATGAGTAGATATTTCTGTCTCTCCCTCTCTCTCTCTCTCTCTCCCTCCCTCTTGTTTCTTCTTTTCTCCCAGCGCACGTAACATGTGCGCGCTTTCTCTCTCTTCTTTCTCATCTTTCCCTTGGTCTGCGGCCGCGCGGATGAGAGACGTGCCTTTTCTGTCTCTCGTTCTCTTTCCTCTTTTACCGGTTCCGCGCTTATACGCAAGTCTTCTGTCTCTCTCTTCTCACTCCGCGGCGGTGCATCAAGCTTCTCACGCCGTATAGTTGGCCACTTAAAACACTCACTTTTTTATCACAGCGGTGGTTTTGCGCTGTGCGTGTTCTGTTCTGACGCGGCTGTCAATGATCCACAAAAGCGCACATGTTCAGTGCGGCTCTGCGTCTTGGCCTGAGCCTGGCCAGGCCCGACAACTATGTGAGAAATGTGGGAAGTCGGGTCGGGCTGGGTTCGGGCTCGGGTCCAGAATCTAAACTCTACCGAGTACTCCTCTCTTGCAACTTTGGCAGTCAAAGTCTTACTCCCATTCTCAACAACCTATCTCTGTGAAAGTGGCTTTTCCACATTGGTACAGGTCAAGTCAATGCAAAGAAATAGACTGGATGCTGAACATGATTTGAGAATAGCTCTGTCCACCATCAGCCCAGATATACATGCAATTGTAAAATCCAAAGCAAGAGCACAATAGTCACATTAGTTGTATGTGACACACCTTTTATATTGTCTGTATTCAGTTGGTGTTGTTGTTTAGTGGTGCAGCATTTGTTTGTATTTGCATTGAAGCTGCTGATTTAAATCACTTCAAATTGCACTTGGCACATTAAGTGCTTGTATGTTTTTGTTGTTCCTGTTTGAATTCATACACAGTGTTTGCTTGTGTTTTGGCATATAGGCGGCTGATTTACCATTTGTACATGGACAGCAATCTAAAAATATATGTTTACAGAAATACATTTTTGTGGTGGGTCGCGACTTGATGAGTGGTTTGTTTGGTGGGTCCCAGAGTGGCACAAATTGGGAACCAGTGTATAAGAAGCATTTATGCCTGTGTATTTTGTACTTTAGAGCACAAATGAGTCTTTATTGGTTTGTGATGTTAGCATGCTGTTACGTCACACTTACATGGACTTGAGGGGTGGGAGGAAGTCCATGACAATCAGCTCTCTAACAAAAACATGTGGACGATACAAACCACAGATAAGTCACTGCAGTTCAGAAAAAACACTTCAAACTCGTCGAATTAGAAAGTTACTGTGGTTAGCAGCAGAGAGCGCACACTTAGGATGATCTGAGGTGAACTTACAGAGTCCTCTGTCTTTTTCCTCAGCGTGCTCCACTCGGGCGAGAGAGGAGTGTCTTTTTTAGGAGGAGAAACTGAGGCTGGTTTCTTCTCCAGACTGGGGTCGCTGCAGCGCTTTCGGATGTCCTGTGTGGCAGAGCACCGCGACAAACCTGCACAATGAATTAAAATGCATATCAAAATTTTTAACAATAGTGGGCTGAACATCATTTGTGTTAAAAATAAATGCAGTTTAGTCTATTATTCTGCCCATTTTATTGTGATATCTGTTAGGAACACAAGTGCAGACACATTTTCTATAGCTAGGTAAAATAAATAGCTTGATAAAATAAATGAAGTCTGCATTTTTTCATTAAAACACAGTAAACAAGATAATACTTATGAATATACTAAAATTACTATAAATGTTTTCATTTTTTAGCTGTAGAATCTTGCTTCCTGATCATAATTAATGACAATACTATACACTGGTAGTTGTTAACACTGTTAACTATTGACACTTTATGTTTCTGGGGAAAAAACTTAATTGCCTACATTATTCCACAAAGCAACCATCGTAGTACTGAACCAGAACTAAACGAGGTCAGAGTGGCAGAGCGGATAGTGCTTTGGCCTCACAGCAAGAAGGTCGTGGGTTCGACTGAGCCTTTCTGTGTGGAGTTTGCATGTTTTTCTTTTGTCTGGGTGGTTTCCTCCGGGCACTCCGCTTTCCCCACCAACATGCATGTTAGGGAACACTTGGTGGTAGTCGGAGATTGAGGTGTCAGGTGTTTTGGCAAATCGCCTCTAGTGAGTTTGGAGAGGAAGGGTTCATCTCACTGTGAAGCGCTTTGTGACTCTGTGAAAGGCGCTATACGAATAAAAATGACTTACTTACTTACTTACATGACTAAGTACATAAAACCAGCTCTGAACAAAGACTAAGCCAGAAGTTTATTTCTAAACCTGGAACAAACCAGTTATAATCTAGTACTAACATAGAATTGAACTAGTAAATCAAAACAAATATTTTTTCAAATGTTTGAAAGATAGTCAGGGGGTCGGATTTAGAGGTTGAACGGCCTGATTGGCCCCTGGGCCTTAAATTAAATAGCCCTGGATTATACTGTTCATAGTAAAAAAAAAAGAAAGAAAAAAAAAAGGGTTTTAAAACAGTGTTTTTTAATATGGGATATTTGGTACTTTTGTATGTAATTTTAACACATGATACACATGACTGCCTCAAAATTTTAAATGGAAACTATTTATATACCACCCACTTCTAACTGTTACTTATCAACCATGCGTGCAGACTAGGGATGGAAAATTGTTTGAAAACTTTGTTCGAAGTTTGAAGCGATCGAAACGAAAGGCCAGAATCAATCTGTTTTGCTCATCCAGCCACTGACCTACACACACTACTTGTATAGTTGTGTAATACAAAAATATTACAATAATAGCCATGATGTTTTAAGAAACAAAGTGTGAACCTGCGTAAGACCTGACTGATTGTTTTGTTAACGCACCACACATTGCGTTAACAACTGATGGTGGTGGATCTCTAAATATGGACACTAAATATGACTGTTTACTGTTCAAATGTTAATAAAAATACAAGTTCTGAGCACTAACAACAGTGGTTTTGTTTTAAATGTAATTTATTATGGTTTATTTTGTGTCTTAAAATGTAATATAAACAAACTAACAAAATTGAAAATTGTGTCTACAAAATACCTATCAACCACAAGTGTCATGCGTTACCTGGTGAGGAGTGAGAGTCGTTGTCCAGAGCAGCGTCAGGTCCGAGTGTGCAGCTGGGTCTGAGCGTCAGGTCCTGGTCGTCGGTGTGAGTGGACAGAGCGGACAGAGAGCTGAAGGCCGGCAGAGACGCTGTGGTGGGACTGAACACACCACTCTTCCTCCCGCCCTAAAAACACCAGAGGAAACATCATAGTCAGTGAGGTTTGAAGAGAACAATATACAAGTCAGTACCGCAAGTAGGTAAGTAATTAAATACAGTACATCTACATTCATGCATACAACACACTGTAAATGTAAACGCAAATGCAGATGTGAAAGACAATAATTAGTTAGTTTTAGTTAGTTTAAAAAAAAATTAAGACACAAAAATACAACAAAAAAAATAAGAAAAAAAATAAGGCGAAATACAAGACAAAAAAGTACTAAAAACTTACAAAAATAATGAATAATGTTTATGATTATTATTAATAGTAACATAAGACAAAGAAAAAACATTTTGAAATAAAAATAAATCACATAAAAAATATAATATCTAATAAAAAAATAAACAAAAACACAAAGAAGCAACAAAAAAAAAATAATTTTAAATACAGAAAAATATTGCATTTAAAATACAAATGAAAAAATATAAAACGAAGAAAAAAATTAAAATAAAATAAAAAAAATGATAAATAAATAAAAAAAAAAAAAAAAAAAAAGATAAATAAATATATACCAAAAAAACAACAACAACAATATAAAGTCAAATTTAAATTAGTAACAAAATACATAGCGCACTTGAGGATAGATGTCCAAAATGTTTTTATTGTTAGTTTGCGCTTTGGCAGAACATTTTTGTCTATTTATTTATCTATTTTATTTGTTTGTTTTATTTATTTATTTAACCACAGCGTACACTTTGGACATTTTAGGCAGTTTTCCAAGTTGCTGTTTCTTGCATTTTGGTGTTACTGTTACAGCTTAATTTGAACAGTTTTTAACGTTTTCTAACAGCTAAAAACCTCATGAACATAATCAGTCATGTAGTAATGTAATCACAACTTACGTCAGTAGATGGCGCTCTCCTAATAGTTAAACTCCTGAAAGGCAAGACAAGCACAGTTACTCTTATGCGTTTCTTTTAAAAGCACCAAAGCACACTGTGTTAATGTTTCCAGAGGAGGGTCCGCCACCTGCTTGTCTCTGTGAAAGTGTATATTTCTTTGACTAAAATGCCCCACAGTATGGCATTAACTTTATACTAACATTCCAAGTCAAGTCACACAATAGATTTAAGGAGAAATCTTTTAGAAATCTAAATTTTAGCAAGTGAGTGGCAAAAATACATGAGAGTCAATGGGAAGAATTGACATTTTCTGCCCTACACTGCAAAAAAGGAAAATCTAACTTAGATAAAATGACTTGAATTAAGCATATTCATCTTAAAAGACAATTTTAAGATTTTTTCACTCAATAAGACCAAGTCTTACTAAGATTATTTGATTTATCTAGATATAAAAACTTATTTTAAGCAAATGTGTCTGTTTTAATCCATAATTGCTTGAATCAAGAATACATTTGCTTAAAAATCTTGTCAAGAGAACTTAAAACTAGCATTTTCTGCTCAAAACAACTTGGTCAGTCAAATTTTCTTACTGCACAGGCAGATTATTTCACTTGAAATAAGACATTTTTCTCTCAAATTAGCAACATTTTTTTGTTATTCTTATTTTTTAAGAGGTAGAGCGTAAAACATAATTAATATATGAAAGAGCGGCTGCAGTCTCAAAACAATAAAACCATTTTGCAGCATGCATTTTTGGGCTAAATTTCTAGAGTTTGTTAAACAGAAACCTCGGTTGTCACGGCAACAGTTCAGACACTAGCTAGCTTGTTTGCTAATAACAGTTGGAGGTTTAGCACATTTTTTCTGCTTCATAACAAATAATTCACTCATCAAACATACTAAAACCAACCTATTTAAGCAACGAAAGGCAATGAGTTGAACAGTGTGTGAACGTAAAGTTTGCGTCAGAGAGAAATGTGCTAGAAACGGAAGCGCTATTGTAGTTTTTCTGCTTTTCTGCCACTGTTTACCTGATTTTCTCTGTTATATTTGACAGTATTTAGCTGTAATGGTGGTTGTTTAATTTTTTTTTATCAGTCTGTAGCTGTTTTTTCTGATTTCAGCAGTGTTTTGGGGTGTTACAAAAGGAACTGTACTTTGTCGACACTGACTCATTCATTTTCGCCACTCACTGCTGACATTTAACATGCTGTGATGTCACTTACATAACCTATTCACCATGTCAACTTTTCTTGGCAGTGCACTTCCTGTTTAGCTGCGTTTAGCTGGTAGAATTCAGTTGCTTGGTTTAATTTAACCGTCATTAAATCTGAGTTTGCACCACAAAACAGACAACTAAACAAGCTGGCTACCTTAACAGAGCTAAACAGGAAGTGCACTGCCAAGAAAAGTGGGCGGGTCAGAATAAGGTGAAGGTTACTTGTTTTGTGAGGTAATTTTTTTTCACAATGAATACAATTGCAACTGAATAAATGCAAGATAGATAAGAAAAAGGCAAATACTGTCTGCAGGTGACAAACCACATCCACTGTAAAAGGTACACAGTGCACCTTTAAAACAATCAAAACCATTCTGTCATAAAGAAAAAAAAATGTCGGCGGTGTAATTGCAGCAACAAAATCTCACAGATCATAAGACAATAAAAAGCAAACAAAAAAGCCACCAAAAGCTGAAACTGAAGCCACTGATACGATCGACTGAATCATCCCCACACCCAGCGGACACAGGGATCAGCAAACCCACACGGGGGCACAGGGAGGGTTGAGGGGGGTCAGGGAGAAGGTGGAGGGTGGGGGGGCACACTGGGGTTAGCGGCTGGGGTGGCGGCCGTGTCCTACCTCAGCTGCAGAGCTTGCTCCACACATTCCAGCAGACTCCTGCAACAGGAAGAGCCCTGTTTATGTGACTACGGGCCGGGCTCGCAGCGAACAATGGGACGGGAAGGAATCAGCCCCGCGACTACAACTTTCTCACTACTCCTCCAGTTTGTGTTGTTGGTAATCTATCCAAACTACAAATGTGTGTGTGCTTTATTTTCTTTAAGATGCTATAAAGATTTTTTTATAAACAAAATAACTTAAAACCAGTTTTGCACCAGAACATATGAGGTATATTGTCAAAGTATTTATTTACAGTGACTCATGTACTTTTATAGCTGGGGTACCTGATGTTCATGTTCTAAAACAGGAAGTAGGTATTTAAATCTGTCCAAAAACTTCCTGGCTCTCACAAACCCATTAGTACATGGTAAATATTCACATGCATTCATATTTGGCTTAAGATCATCTTTTTACAGAGAGCAAAGTGAAACTGCAGTGGTCCACCCAAGCACAGCCAATCACCTTCAGCTCTTGATGAGAATTTAAATACTTTATTATTCAACTTTTCTGATTAATTGAATAGTCAAGTGATTATTTCTTTTGCACGGTGAGACTTCTGAAATGCATTTTTAGTTAATTAAAGTATGAAATATGGTGACAAAAGTTATATAGTTTTGGACCCCTATTATGTAAAAGAGTTAGGACACATCATCAAACAGCAAAAGGTGTTACATGAATGGTCTTGGAAAGTGCACTTTCCAAGATGGTCTAATATTAAAAGCTGGGAAACCTGACTTCAGAAAATATATTATAAGCTAGGTCTGAAACGATTAACTTATCATGACTAGACGACTATAAAAAAGAATTGTAATACTTTTTTGATGATTGTGAACCAGCCATGTAACACCTTTTGATGTTTGATGATATGTAAAACATAAAAATGTAATACTTGTGCTTGTTTACTTTTTAGGGTGGTAAAAAAATCGAGTACAGTGTCTTTATATCATACATATGAATAGAAAATACTCATTGATTCATGGTGCATCGAATTACATTACAAGATAATTGGCATTTCATTAAAAAAATGGTGTCTTACGGTGAATTGTCCTCATCTCCAGACAGACTCCAGTCGTCGTCATAGGAACCCTGCTCAGACGAGACAAACACAACAGGTCACGCTCATACTTCTTACACGGACACGGACTTTGTGTTTGGTAATAAGAAAAACAATGGAAGTGTATGCGACTGGAATCATGCAATCGAATGACTCACCAGATCAGGATACGGCTCTGTCACTTTCCGTAAAGGAGGCTTGAATTTCACCTGGTCGACTGCAAAACACAAAAAACGAATATATTTTAATGCTGCAACCAGTTAATCGATTAATAGCAATTATTCAATTATGGCAATAACTGTCAAGTATTTAAAAGAGATAAATTGTGATTTTTTCTGTGTTTTCAGTAATAAACTATGACATACGCAGATAAATATTTGCATTTTTTGTTCAATGTCAAACGCAAAGGTGATCTAAGAAGGCTACACTGTGGTTGCCCACTTCATACCTTTAGCTTTACTTCTCTCACATTGTTTCGTTCGTTTTGAATTTTTAATTAAACACAAACAAAACTTAACTGTTAAACGGAAAGCCAGCTCACAAATTTTAACAAAGCAAATGATTGAAAAATTAGATTATTACTATTTCAAAGCCGTGAATGCCTGATTAAGCTAACTGCAAACTGCTAACGGCTGCTAACCGTTACTTGTTAAGCTAACTGATAAATAAATGTGGCGTTTTAGGCTTTTTGTTGGCAAACTTTTGTCAGATACATTTATAAGCGTCAATACAAATACATGATATTAACTGTACACTTATAAGAAAGGTTTTAAAAGATGTAATTTTGGTCTGTGGAGTTATGCTAAAAGTGGGCAGAGATACGAAGTGGGCATTAGTACTATACCTGATTTTTTACAAAATAATTTAAAATCTGTTCCTCCCTAGCACAGATATCTTGTAAATGTATCTATTCAGGTTCAAATTAGTCAGCACTGTCATGTTTATGTCCCATTTGTTCACCAAAGTCCACATAGTTAGCCTAGTTGTTGTTAGCATTTTGGCTAACTGCTATTAGCATACCAGCAGCTTCGAAAAGAGCTTAAAAAAAACAATCTTGATGAATAATACGGAGTTTAAAAAGTATTAGGAAAAGTGAGCAAAACATGTAGGCTGCTTAAAATGTATTATTTCTACATTTTTAAAGAAGCAAAAATCGGGTACAGAAGCAGATTTTGACTTGCTAGTTTCGCTACGTGACAATTTTGAGTCCTACATGCTTTAGCCTACTTGAAATCAGATTTTTTTTTTAGTGATCACAAGTAAAAACAGATAAGTGAGTTTTTTTAGAGCTGCAGGACAATACAAAGATTACTCAAACATGCATGAATCAATCCAAATACAACATTAAGTAGCCTAGGCTAATTATGAAAAAGAACACCGATAAAGCATGGCCAGAAACTCAGAAAAGTGGATTTTAATATATTCCCTTTAAGTAATTCAAAACATGTAGCAAAATTGAGGTTTTATGACACTAAGAATGTACATTTTAGTGCTTAATCTACAAATAAACAAGTGATTCTACTTCAACTTTGTTCGGGTCAAATCCCTATTCAAGTAACTGAATGAATAATTGCATGACTATTCAATTAATATAATGTTCGATAGTTACTACAGCCCTAATGGATTTAATAGTTGGCTAGAGACATCAACCACTCTTAACTAAAAGCATTAGCTGCATTAAGCACTTTGCGCAGTAGAATCAATACTGAGGGCAAACTGTGAGAGACAGATTATAGGTCTTAGTCATGACTAACTGAATTTCCTGTAATGTTATATTGTAGTACAGAGCAAGCATACATACAGCAACCATTTTTAAATACAGGAAGTGCACTTCTTGTTGTTTTGAGTGGTGCACCATTTGTAAAAGGCTCTCACACTCATTGGGCTTTGGGGGTTTGGGGGCGTGGCAAAACACACATAGCTTGTATATATTGTCTGCTAGCCATTTTGTTAAGCATTCTTGATTGATTTAAACATATTATGTACACCCCCGAAGGGACATGTTTTAGCTGCTTCCATCAGGTCGAAAGTATCGCTCTATTAAATGCAGGTCTGCTAAGAGCTTCTTCCCACAAGCAGTTATCAGTGTGAACAATGCACTTTAAATAAGGCATCTATAAATTTTGACTGCAGCACTTTTCACTTTTTTTTTTAACTGTACTTTTTTTTTATTGATTTAAAAGTACCACTTTATATTAACTAACTAATTGGCCTTAGTAAAACATGAATAAAGCATAAATAAAGCCTTAATTATTCATGAACTAATGGTGAATTAATGAATGAAAAAGTTTATTAATGCTTAGTAACTACTTAACTGTGGAGCTACGGTTAGGATTTAGGGTTAGTGGGCAGGATTTGGAGTAATTTAAGTAGTTACTAAGCATTAATAAGCTTTATCATCTATTAATTAATCATTTGTTCATATTGAATTAAGGTGTTATTAATGATTTATTAAGCCTAATTATTCTGTAGTTATTCTAAAGTGTTACCGATTTAACAGTATCAATGCGTCAGTTGTGTCTGTGCTATTTGTCCATGTCTGGTTGTTGAAGCTTCTTTTGCACTGTCTTTTCCAATGTGTTTTTTAACTACAAATGGCAAATAAACTACCCTACCTTACCTTAACTTGTTAATTCCCTTCCCAAACATTACCGCACCTCACCTCTCCTTCAGATATGATCTAGTTTTCACTTTTTGATCATGTATTAAACTGAATAATAACAGATTTTGTACATAACAGTATTCGAAAATTCTTGGGCTTTAAATTTGTCATCTGGACGGCATTTTTGTGGATCAATCTTTGAAAACGCTGTCCACATGACAACTTTGAACACTTTTTCTACTTTGGACCACTTCTGGACGAATGAGTGACTATACAGCTGCTCTCATCGCGTTTTGTTTTTTTCTTATTAAAAAAGTTTCCCCAGCCAACTAGATGGACCGCGTATCTTTCTGCAGGCGACATGCACAGTAGAGCGGAAAGTGATGTCGACAGATAATCCCTCTATATGGTACATTTTAAACTTTTAAAATAATAATAATAACTTGTGACTTGCAGCATTCCAATACAATGCTTCCTCCTTAACTTAATGGCCATTTAAAGCCATTAAAGCAGCAAAAAATGTTCTAAATCTTCAAATGTCTTTAGCAAACAAGCTAGCCAAAGTCTACACTGTTGCCGTGACAAAAGAGGAGCTTTTCAAAACCTTTCTGCCAAACAAACACTCAAAGGAAGAAGAAGAATTAAGCAGAAAATAAAACATTTAACCAAGTGTTCTTACCACACTTTTGCCACTCAGTCAGAATATTAAGGAAATGAAAGAATGTCTGTGCAAAATCTCGATATAGCAAACAATTTTTAGTTTCTGTAAAGCGTTCTCTCACATTTAGAGCATGAGTGGTGTTATTGTCTTTTTATTTACAGTCAAACGCCGCATTCATCTCCATTATACTGTAAGAAGAAGGCGCACAAAGGGTCCTCAGAGAGCGCTCTTTTGTGCCGGGGGTTTGCACACATGTGGGACGATGAGGCTGCGTCACAGGATGGCACCAAACATGCCACTGGTATGTGACGCCGGACAGAGCTGCGTCTATGCACCGGCCCCAGTGACTTCACTTCACTGTACGACCCGGGATAGCCCTCCACATGCCGGGTCAGCGACGGAAGGACCAGTGTTCAATCTCAATCAGAGCTGCCGCAATGGAGGCAACAAACAAACAAGACAACTGCTAATGAAGGGCCTCAGACTGAAGAGGGGCCGCTTAAGATGTGATAAGTGCGTATTAGTGCAGGTTGGATTTAATTTTCCAGTAAAACATAGTGGACGTGATTCTTTTTAACATTTAACTAAATATTTTGTTTTTGCTGATCTATTCCTATGGAAGTTCTGCAAACCTGTGACCATGGCAGATTTGTCATTAGGGTTAGGGTTAGTAACTCTTCACTTCCTGAGCTTTACAGGAATACATTAGCCAAAACGACATGGGCAACACGTTGGCGCAGCGGTTAGCGCTCTGGCCTCATAGCAAGAAGGTACTGGGTTCAACTTTCTATGTGGAGTTTGCATGATCTTCCCATGTCTGCGTAGGTTTCCTACAAAGACATGGAAATCTCTGCGTAGGAAACGCAGAGATTTCCTCCTACAACTAAAAACATGTCCAATATGATGCCCCTCTCCAGGACTACTGATGGAAATTAGCTGTAAGCTAGAATCTGCCATTGTGCTTAATGTAATTGTACATTGTCCTTAATAAACATTACCTTACCTTATGAAAAACCAAAAAAAAAATGGAACAGTCCATGAAACTGCTGCGTTAAAACTGGTAAATTCATTTATCATTCTGTAGTCTCAGAATATACTTTAATTTATGCTATTTTTTATTTATTTTCTATTTAAAATCTTCTCTGGTTTACCATTTGGTTGTTACATGTGATGTCATGATCTCGAGCCCGATTATAATGTTAAATGTTCAGTTAGGCTAGCTAGGCTATTACTTGAAGCCTTATTATTTATTAGGTGTCAATGGTGTTAAAAAAATATTTGTTCCTCTCTCTCAGTAATTGCAACTTTTCAAAACAATTATTAGATATTCAAATGTATATTATATGAAGCCACAGTAAATAAATGTAATATGTAACATAGTATATCAAAGTCAACACCTTGGGCAACTATGCAACTACACAGCCAACCACAACTTCCTCCAGAAACAAAAGTCTAGTCATGAACACGTTACACCTGCACCAAACTGTGACCAGCAGGAAACGACATTACCGGTTCTACGAGAGTCAATATGTCAGTGGTGTAAAAATGTACCTCTGTCAAAATGTTGACAACATTAATGCAAACTGCTGGGCACACCATGTCACAACTTTTTTTGGTTGTTTAACTGTGTATATGGAGTTTAATTAGCATTGTCGACTATTAAGTAGTTTAGTACAATTTGTATTACAGATATTAAGATGTGTCCAGGACAAAACTTTCTTCACCTCACTGTCTTCTCAGTTTGAGTGTTTGCAAGCCGAGTTAAAACTGACAGTGAAGAATCTCTGGGTTGTTTTTGATCATATGATTAAACAGATTGACATAGTGGTGGTGAGAGCAAGTTTTTATCAACTGCGCCTTTTATCTAAGGCAAAATCTTTTTTAAACCGCAGTGATCTTGAAAGGGTAATTCAAGCTTTCATCAGCTCGAGACTTTGACTATCACAATGCTCTTTATGTCAGTGTCTTACAATCTGCTCTTAGTCGTCTCCAGTTTGTTCAAAATGCTTCAAAAAGCTTGATTTCTAACAAACACATCTAGACGTCAGCACATCACCTCAGTTTTTTTTTTTAATCTTCATTGGCTTCCTTTCTTTTAGAATTGATTTTAAAATGTAAATTTTAGTTTTTAAAGCTCTTAATGGCCTTGCGCCCTCTGAGCTCCTTTCAGTTCAAAATCCAAGTCAGTCGCTAAGATCAACTAATCACCTTCTGCTGGAAATTCCCCGGAGCCAGGCTTAAATACGATACACGGTACCATGTTTGAGGTGCACAGTAGCAGAGTGGTTAGAGCTCTGGCTTCCCAATAAGGAGGTTGTGGGTTCGACTCCCAGGTCAGTCCATATCAACATCTCATGACCTCTATAGGTGGAGTTTGCATGTTCTCTCCGTGTCACTATGGGTTTTCTCCCATGTTTAGGTTAATTGGGCATCACTGTAAATTTTCCCTGTGAATGGTTGTCTGTCTCATAGACATTAAATTAGTAGACGCGCAATCAGCAGCTCTGCTCTGTTGCTACAACTCGAACAGCGCAACACCATATTCCTCTGGTAGAGGTGACGACGCAAATCAATTGAACACAATGGCAGAAGTTACACTTTTATGGATAGAACAAGCTTAAACAAACTATTTCAGCAAAACCATGACCAAAACGAACTGATTTGTGTCTCATGAAGCTTTTTAAACAACTTTGGTGATGTGAAATTATATTTCTCAAACTACTATATTCTTAGGCTGGAAATGCTCCATCACCGATGTGACAGACGCTCCTCCACAGAGAAGTGAAGCTATAACTTTGTTTGGTGTTATTTATGTAATTTGTCTACTTTTCTCACTAGTAACATGTAAAAGCTGACGTTTCGTGTCACTAGAGCCTTAAAAGATGCATAAGTTCGCTAGTCGTTAGCAGTTTTATACACAATTTGTATCGACAATAAAATACTAAAAGGTTTGTAAACTCAACAATAACTTGTAACAAGGCTCTGACCTTTGCTAAATGTAGTCGGTAGGTTTGTACAGCTGACACTCTCTGAATCTTTCATAACTAGCGTTTTTTTACGGGCTAATGCTAACGGCTATAGGAAAATAAACAGTAGAATGCTCCGGACTAGCTTAAATCTTAGCGGACTAGCTCAGATGCTAAGTGTTCGATAGCATCAGAGTCGGACTGCGCGTCTACTAATTATATGTCTATGGTCTTTCTGACCCTGCGACGAGTTGGCCACTGTTCAGGGTGTTTCCTGTCTAAGGCCCTAAGTCACTGGGACAGGCTCCAGTCACCTGCGACCCCTAATGGGAACAAGCGATAGAAAAAAAATTAATGATTGATTGATTGATTGAAATTGAGCAATTTAGCAAGTTTTAGGTCAAACAGTCATATACTGACTCTCTCTCTGCTGTGGTTATGTTCAGACTGTTTTAAATAGATTTACAACTTGATGATTAAAAAATTTTTGTAAACATCCGTATAATTGTGCTATGGGGGTTTCCAGTCAACTGCAAAGAAATGTGCCACTTATATTTAACACATTCTTCAACGCAGCTGAGAATCACATGAGAATTATGTCCAAACTGTCTGAGCCTTGAACACACTTCCTTTATCATTCATCTGTTTGCTGTGAGAGCCAGAGCTCAGGCTGTGACCTTACATTGTTCTTCAGACGAGGTCCTTTCCACGGCCAGGTGCTTCCCCGCCGACTGGATCTTGTCTGGAGCCTCTTCCTCAAACTGCTGACACAAACACATTCATACAAAACTGAAAGGACAAAGACGAAGCGCGTCATGTTTGTCACAGAAGGGTTCAGACCTCCAGATCGCTCTCGTCCAGGCCGTGAGAGTGACTGTTGAAGAGCTCAGGGTTATTGGCCATGTCCAGCAGCTCGATGATCAGGTTCCTCGTCAGCAGCTGCGTCACAAAAGGATGCTGGACAAACACAGTAACATGCACAAGTTTACATATCCAATATAAGGCTTTGGATCGTGATCGTCACACATCAGTAGAATCAGAGTGTTCAGTTGCTCTAATGTTAAACCAATGGAGATTTTAAATTGCTAGATACCCAAAAGAGTGTCGATCAAAGCCTATTCTGACACTACAGAGTGACAGATATATTTATTGTACCCAACAGTAGTGGGTTGTTCCGCAACTGCTTTGTTCACTTTTTTATATTGTTTTGGTTATTGAGTTCCTATGGAAGTTTTGCAAATCTGACAAGAAACATATTGGATTTGCTATTATTTCCATGGTAATCATTGTCATTTTCCGAGCCTTATTGACCCTATTTTGTCCCGCCTCTTTTCTAGGACATGCACTTCCTGTTTAGCTGCATTTAGCCTGTAGATTTCAGTCAATGGTTTTTTTTTTAACTGTCATTATATTTAATTAAAATTGCCCCACAAGACAGACAAACAAACACGTTAGCTACCTTAACAGAGCTAAACAGGAAGTGCATTTCCAAGCCAAGTGGGCGGGACAAAATAGGGTCAATAGAGGCATTATCGGTCGACGTCACTTTTCGCTCTACTGTGCATGCTCCATGCAGAAAGAGACGCTAGCCATCTGGTTGACTGAAGAAACTTCTTTGATCAAAACAACAAAACGGGACGAGAGCAGCTGTTTGGATCAGGTCTGAACCAGAATGACAGACGTCTGTCTCCTGAAGCTGCATTTTTTCAATCGCCTGAAGTTTACGGTCAAATTTCATTCACAAATGTTGAATTAGCACCATAACTTGTTTTCACACAGTGATAAACTCTTATAGTTAGCTGACTATACAGCTAACTATGCATACCAAGTGCACGCACATCTCCCTTGTCGATAAACAAATAATCCTTCTATAGTCTAGTTCTGCATAAAAAACAGCCCAGTGCAATGTCTTTACGCAGAATTTTTATGTTCAGAGTTCAGATGAAAAATGCCCAGACACAGACTTGTGTGTAATAATATAACTATTATGTTAAAGTTGCCCAGAAGCATGCTATATTTATCATTTACTTTTAAAATATGTTTATTTTAAGTTAATTATTTGCTAAACATTTGTGAAAACTAAATATTTAACTGCTAACAAACTTCATCAAGCAGCTTAGAGCAGAGAAACTTCGAGGTCGCTAATATTATGGTTAAATCAAAGTTTTTTTTTATGACTGTAGTGACGTGACTTTATAAAAAAATAACTGTTTTATAAAGTAATATAAAGCTCCAGTGGACAGAGAACATTATCAGTTTAAACAATGAAAATATGGTTAAGATAACAGAAAGCAAATTTGGCAAATGACTCTGACTGGGCTGTTCTTAGCTACTGTAATAATGCATTGGATATACTGTAGATAGATCTTTATATGACCCTCAAACTGGTAAAACTGCTTCTTATGATTAAGTACCTGCAGCAGAGTTTCAGCTGACGGCCTTTTCCGTGGGTTTTTTATCAGCGACATCTTCACAAAGCTGTGGAAGGCTGACGACCTGCACAGCGGACACAATACACTCTTAAAACTCACAAAACGGCTCCAACACTTCAGCCAAAACAAAAGACTCACCATTTACTTCTGTCTTTTAGTTTTGGCGGCTGGAAGTTGCTCTTGGACATCAGCATCAGGGCTCTGCAACACATTGTTTTGTCACTGTTGTGTGGAGACTGTTTGTAATCACATAGTAAAAATAAAAAACATTCAGGACTGACGTAAGTGTCCATTGCTCACTTTTGGACTGACATTTTCTCACTGAATCACATGCAGTTCAATTCATTACATTTCTCTCCTTAAATAAGGCGTTTTTGAGTTTGTTTGACGAGGAAATTACTTGCTGTGGCAGTTGAAATGTGCGGCCGCTAGTAAACAAGCTAATCTCTACACAACCGTTGCGACCACAGAAAAACTAGGCTACTACTTTCAGTTTCTATTGAGCAGAAGCAAAAACTCCTCAGCTCCTCTAAAATACTTTTACCACTGCCTCAGAATGTTGAGAAGCATTTAAAAAACTGTGTTGGTGCATAACCTTTATTAGTTCTTTTATGTTTTACATGAAGCTAGTCTCTCGCAGCAGTTGAGCATTTGTTTACCTGTTGCTGGTGATGGCCACAGAGCAGTGATTTAGAATGTGGTTTAACAGCTGCCGGAACTACTTTCACAAAACCTACTTTACACAAATTTACCACACGTGAAGCATCAAACTGTCTCAAGTCAAGTCCCTCAAGTCATCAAAATATTCACTCAAGTCTGACTGAATTCCAAGTCCACACACCTTTCTTAGTTAAGACTCTGGTAGTGCTCGCTCATAGATTTGGGTGTAATAGAGTTGACTAACCTCATTGGGTGGAGGTCGAACATGGGCGGCTGCAGCTCTGCCAGCTCGATGGCAGTGATGCCCACGGCCCAGATATCACACAGGTGGTTGTACCCGCCTTTCTTCTCCACCGCCGCCACCTCCGGAGCCATCCTGAAGACGTCAACATGGTTACAGCTCAACAAGTCACATCACCTGGATGTGTATTTTTATTTCTCACTGGATGTTTTCTTGCACAGACGTTTAGATAGGTTCTGTTTAGAGATGCACCGATCCGATACTAGGATCGAATATTGGTGCTGATCCAGGAGATTTTGCTAGATCGAGTATCGGCTCTGTGATATTAATTCAGCCGATATCATTGTTGTGCCTTTAACCCTCTGGTGATCTCGGGACCATTTATGGACCTTTGGAGCAACTTTTTTTTTTCAAACTTTTAGATCTCAGACAGCTTTTATGTCAGACCCGTGAAATTGTCCACAGATTCACAAATAGAGTCAAATTTTAAAATGCCACACTTTTTCCCTCCCACTTTCAGTTCAAAAGCTAGAACAAAAGGGTACGTTTGTCACCTCGGGGACCCTCGAGGGTCCCCATTTTTAAACATAAAATCCACATAGATTAATATTTTTTTGTACTTTCAAAACTCAGATATTCATCCACTTCTCCTCTGCTCATACATGTGTAACTTTTATATTTGTAATGTATATATTTTTCATTTTACAAGACCTTTTTGTCAGAAAAGTACACTCCAGAACTACAAAAAAAATAAAAATGACATATTTCCAAAATTAAAATAGTAAAGTGGGAGTAAACTTTTCTGTACAAATAACCCTATCATTTAAAAACTATACATCACAGATATAAAAGTTACACATATGAGCAGAGGAGAGGTAGACAAAGGGATATGATTTTTGAAAGTACGAAAAAATATGAATCTATATGAATTTTTTGTTCGTTTAAAAATGGTGACCCTCGAGGGTCCCCGAGGTGACGAACGTACCCTTTTTTTGCAGGTTACCAGAGGGTTAATTGGACAAAATGAGACTGATTTACAGGCTGTTGTTGATCCAGAATGTCAAAATGTTTGACATTTTATTCTCTCTTTCTCTCATGTATTGTTTTGGCTATATGAAAGTTTAGCAAATATTCAACAAACATGGTTATTTTTCTCCATTTTCTATGATGTAATTTAGTTCCATTTTGGTGCAGATGTTTGGGAAAGCACCTGAGATTCAAACACAAAGCTCCTTTTAACTTAGAACAATCACGCTTTTGGAACAGAATAATGGCATCACTTCTTGTTTCCGTTTCAAGCTTATTTATTCTGGCAAATTCGACTTTGAACTTTGTGCCAGTTTTTGTTTCATACGCATAAACCCAGCAAATACTTCCCTACAACACCTACATCCAAAAATCAAACTGAAACTAAAACAAACAGAACTTTTGCATTTTTGTAAACTCTGTAGAGAGCCGGAGACAGAAGAACACGTTGCGTCCATTTAAACCAGTGTAAACCAGCATGTTTTTGAGGTATTTTTAAACACAAAAGGTTCTGTTCTCAACTGTCAGGATATGTATCGTGTCTTATTCTGAGGGACCTGACACAGACTTTGGTGAATTACGTCTGGCGGATGGAAGCATTATGTCTGACCTTGTGGGGTTCTTCAGAAGATCTGGATCTGCTCTTTGATTGATACATGTTTTAGGTCCGTTTTACATTTTTCTAGTCCCAGTAATGATGGCTAAAATACTACTGTTCATTCATGTCTTCAAGGTAATGGTAAATATGCTAATGTGTGCACCTCCCATTAGTGCTTCAGAAGTTACACATTTGTCTGGAGCTGTGACGTTGGCTGAAAAGGGTCAATATTGCAGGGGTGGCTAACTGGTCAGAGGCGATTTTCAGCTGTCATCCTTGAAGAGCCACACCATGAGTCGACCTACTGCCACCACCAGGGGGCAACGTACATTTTTATTGGATTGCATTTAGACATTCACACTGTAAACCCTCAAACAATATATATATATATATATTTTTTTTCAAAATGCTTTTGATGTAATTTAGGGGGTCTGGGGAATTGTCCCCAAGAGAATTTAAAAAATGTTCTGTGCAGTTTCTTGCCTTTTGGTGAGTTTTAGATGTGTTATTTTCATTATGTGATGTAATTTAACTACAATTAGAAAGACACAAGTCAGTAAATCAAAAAGCCTCCCCCTCTAGAGGCCAGACTTAGTGGGGTCCCAGCCCCAGATGCCCTTAGCTCCGCCCCTGTAAAACTGGGCCTTAGGAGTGTCAGTCAGAGTCAGGACTGTCCTGTGTGATCAGAGCAGAGAAAACACTGCTGCACACACTTTTGTCAGGGCAGTGAGCAAACTTCTGTTTTATGTCAACAAACAAAAGCCACAGCTGAAAACATCACTTTGAGGATTTCTTCGTCGTTTTGCTTCACTGTTATTTCCGCACATTTTATTTTATTGTACATTTTGGACCTTTTCTCTGTGAATATAAGGCGGATTTGCACAAAATAATGACCAAAATGAAGCACCAGTTTCACAGAATAGTTTCCCTCAATGTTTCTGAATAAGTCAAAGTTCTATTGGCTGGACTTTTTATCAAGCTGAGACTTTGTACTTTTAGTCTCTGATGCTCATTTGACTCAAATAAATAGTGAGAACAAGCTTTGCGCAGAAGAGAAACACAATTTTATTTCTTCATGGGTAAATAAAAGAAGCAGTAAGGTCGATGTTTGCTTAACTTACGATTAGTTAACCTGGCCAGCCAGATGGTTTATCTCGCGGTATTTGTGAATTCACAAACACTAGATAAACCATCTGGCCTTTGTACGGCTCGATAGGTTTGAGCGTCCGAACCAAGCGATGACCAGCCCAATCACATCACAGCAGCGTGGTTTTGAACCAATCACATTGTAGCAGGGCGGGCTAACACGAGTCGTTAGCTCCCCGGTGCCGCAGCCGAGTCTGATTCAAGCTAAACAAAGACGGCAGCTCCCGTGGATGTACGTGTTTCTGCTGCTTTTGATGCGGTTTCAGCAGAAATATGGAGTAATTTCTTTTTGAAAGAAGAGCAGTGTGTGTGACATGTACTTGTTCTATCCCACGCGGACATTGGATACACCATTACGAGTTGTTGCTGTGATTGGCTAGCACTAATAAGGTCGGCCCCACACCCAATCAGCTCGAAGTATTTCACTAAACGCCCCGCCTTTTCTCGAACGCTTTCAGCGAATCAAGTCCCAGATGGATATAGTGAGAACTCAGATAGAAGTTCAACACATATCCATCTGGCGTGAGCCAGGTCAACGATTAGTCAGATCCCAAGTAAAACACGTTGGTTCAAAGCAGTTATGTAGCCACTTTCCAACAATAAAAACAAGTTCAAGTCTTTTGCTTGTTATAGTAGCCTTTACAAGTGGCAAAGCTTATCACTTTTGCCATTTCTAAACAGGAAGTCAATAGACCTGTTCACATTTCTAAGCAGTTTTAGATCAATGTCATGCTTTGACAATGAACAAAATGTGAATTGTTGATCTACATATGTCATAATTTGTTAGTAAAGATGTTGAAAAACCTTTAATTTGTAGGAATGTGATGTCACGTAAACATAACCTACTTAACTATCAAGCAGTTTTATAGATTTAAACTAGCGTAATTGAAATACGAGCCAAATCGGACCGTGCTCCAAATAGTGTAATAATGACACACCCATCGACGAGCTGCTATTTTACCCCCACAAACTCACAATGACACTAACCAAAGGCATCCAAAAGTCTGTTGTAAT
>CM076404.1:33052563-33074669 GCA_038363315.1 Mugilogobius chulae
ACTTGGTGTAAAAGAATTCGACTTTCCTGCTCTGGAATATTGGGATTGGGACAGGAGAACTCCAAAGACAGATGTATCCAATTTCAAAAGCCCAATCACAAAGACAGGATTTGACTTAAGCATTATAAACCCCGGGGCTTCGAGTCTATAATGCACTAAACATGCAATTAAATGTCTTTCGCCTCACTTCCAACAAAAACCTCCACAAAACAGGATCATCTCCAAATCCTTAAATCAATAATAGTCTTTTCATCCTGATGCAGAGAAGAAACGCATGTAGCTACACATTTAGTTCAGCTCTGCAATCTCCGTAAGCATACAATATATTTAGCAACAAAATGCCACAATTCAGCATTCCTCCCTCAGCAGCTCTGTTTACCTCCAGCGTGGCCTATATTTAAATGTCTGGCCAGTTTAAACGCGACTGTATTTAGCTGCGACAAAAAACATGAGTCATTATGTCAACAAATTGTAAAAAAAAAAACGTGGTTAGAGAGATTTGACGATGAAGCTTTACCTGAAGAGTTTCCCGGCACACGAACGCGATCTGTTTTTCTTTTAATGGACCTGTCACTGCAAAACAAAGAGAGATGTTTTAAATCACAGGTAAAGAAGAAAGAGCCTTGAGGTGCAGGGTAAAGAGACAAAGTTAAGACCTCAAAGTCAAGTTAATTACGTGTCTTTTTCACTGGCAAACTGATAAATACTGCTTTTGTAACGCCTGAGGAGACTTTGGATGTAAATAGTCTTAACACACTTAAAGGAAGCTTGACACAGCAATAATAAAGCAAGTTAGAACAATAAGATCAAACATAGTGGCACAGTGTGAACATACAGATCAAATTTAGTGTTTTAAGTCACAGAAAGGTGGGCAAACCCAAGGCACTCTTCATTAGGGCTATTTCAGTTCCGATAGCGATCCTGATATTTTTGGCTTTGACTGTCTGCCGATACTCCATATTAACCGATACAAGTGTCAGGACTATTGTTGTGTTTTTCTTATAAAAACATAATACATTGTGTTTTGTAACTGTTATTTATAGTACAAGCCACTTCTTAACAACTTAATCTGAAAAAAAAAAAAAGCTCAATATTATGAGACATTCTGGATTAACACTAGCCTGTAAATTGGTCTCTTTGTGTCCAATTAAAAACACAACCATGATATCGGCTGAACCGATATCTTGGAGCCGATACCCAATCCAGCAAAATTTCCTGGATCTGCACCGATATCCGACCCCAGTATCAGATCCCTACTCTTCATCCCTACTCTTCATACAATAAAAATTTAAAAAGCCTTTATTATTCTGGGTTATTTCATAGTTATAATATTATTTGTTTTAAAGAATGTGCTGATGTGTTTCCCACACGTAGCGGCTCATAACAGCCTTCTTCAGGGTGTGATTCTTAGTAACCCACTAGCCCTATTTATTAATTAACGGATGCGTAACACCTGGTAATGGGGAGTGGCCTAATCAGGAAGTGCAAACTGGCAAACAATCACTACATTTTATGATTATTTTCATAAGAAAAAGACCTAGGTAACAGTGATCAAAGAAAAATGTTTTTATTAAAAAGGAGTCAGTCAATTTCATTACCGTAGGGCCGTCCATATTATTCCTTCTTATAGCATATTTATGTTCGGTCACTCTGTTCTTAAGCCTTCTCGCTCTCTGTGTTCACAAAACAAATAAACCGCTCCAGGGCTCGATTCAACCGGGTCGAGACAGACCTCTCCAACCGAACGATTTTGGCAATTTGGACCGGACCAGAGTTCGTTTGCACGTTCACAATTACTCAATCAAACAAATCCTGATCTGAATCAAAAGTGTATCGTGAATGCACGCTTGAAGTCACTAAATTGCTTACATTCTTTGTATTAGAACATTGATGGCATGAACCATTTTGGTGATGATGAGAGTCACACCCTGAAGAAGGCTGTTGTGAGCCGCGGATCAGCACATGCTTTTAAACAAATAATATTTTAAGTATGAAGTAGCCCAGAATAATAAAGGCTTTTAAAACTTTTATTGTGCCTTGGGTTTGCCCCCCTTTCTGTGACTTTATGTTCCCAAATCACCAATGAGCACCTTCAGACTTCACTGAATGTGAGATTTCATGAGAATTTTGGAACCTTCTTTTTTTAACTTGGTGTTTTAAGTGTTTAATTTGCTTATTCTGTGGCTACAAACTAAAATAGTTCACCTAGAAATCTACAAAAAATGTTTACTGCTGTTTTATGTTAAAGACCGTATGAATTTTAATAATAATTCCTTGTTAGTGGGCAGATTTGTAAAACCTTACTTTTCTATTATCATTTAAAAGTAATGAGAGCTGACAGAGGAGTTTATTTACAGTGGTAGATGTCTTGTAAGGATCCTCCTCCACAGTACTCCATGCAGATCCACAACTTCGTGTTCCTTAAAGAGAGACACGTTACAGAGGTATTAGTGCAGACGTAAAACAGACTCAGCAAAACACAACTTGAGTTATTCTCAGTAGTTCTGTGGGAGAGGAATGAGGCAGCGTAGGCAAAGCTGCACAAAACTATTCCAGATGTCTCAAGAATATAATCAGGAATTCATCCACAATCTGTGAGGTATTTTATCTTAATAGATTACTTTTTAGCCTCTATCTGATAAAACTAAACTGTCAAAATGCTGGAGAAAGTTGTGGCACAATATGTCACTACGTTTGACACGAGGTTGTGCCAAATATTCACAGGACTAGACACTGTATTTCTATAGAGATAACAACTAAAAAGCAGCGTTAAACCACATAACCAAATCTTAATCTGAAGAATCTCAGCATTAAACCAACTCTAAACCAGAACTAAACCAGGTCCAAAGCAGAATTAATTCAGGACTGAAACATACACTGTAAAAAGTGTCATTGTTAAACTGGATAATGTGTGAATAAAGGCTTAAAGTAAGTCATATTTATCTTTTCTGGGCATATGTTAACTGTCTTCAAACATGATTTACAAATAGAACAAGAGCAAAGAGGATTGTTTGGCTAAAATTATTATAAATACAGCATTTTCTCAATGGAAATGATTCAAAAACTGCAATAGCAACAAGAAAAATACACTACATTCTTGAGGCAAATCTTCTTTTCAGACACTTATTTACACTTTTGGAAATCTAAGTTGAGTCATATTTCTTGAGTAATAACCCAGAATTAAATATACAAACAAGAGAAGATATATTTTTGTAATATTTGGAAAGTGAATTGAGGGCCGGATCTGATTTTTGGAGGGCTGTTTTGGCAAAAAAAAAAAAAAAAAAAAAAAATGTTGTCAAAAGTGTTGTTGTTGTTGTTTTTCCGCTTTTCTGCAACTGATTTTCACCTGATTTTCTCTTTTCACATGTCACAGACAAACTCAATATTCAGCAGCAGAAAATGCATTTTGAAAAAACAGCCAAGTATATGGATGAAGTGGATTAAAATATATAATAAAATATCTTTTGATGTATTGATGTATTAAATGTATTGTTTCCACATGAAAGTCTGTAAAAGGAGAGAAAACTGACCAAAACTAGTCCAGCCTTTTGTTTGTAACAGATCAAAAACAGATTGAGTTTAAATTGAGAATGATTTTAGTCAGGCATTTTAGTAAAAATAGGCCTTCAGCTCAACAGGCCATCACATATTTGCTTATATTTATGAAACACACCTGTGGTAGCTGCCAAAATAGGCCACAATGTTTTTGTGTTTACACTCCTTCATCATGGTGATCTCCTGCTGGATGGACGTGATGTCGTCTCCTGGAAAAGACAAGTTCAGTCTGAGTTAAACATGAGTCAACACAAACACTGTACAACAATATAATACAAGCACTGTTTTGTTTTTTAGGCTCTATATTTCTTCTAAAATATGTTTGCAGCTCAGGAATGTCCCCTATTCCTACAAAAATCTTGATTACAGGACGTAGGCTGGAGCAGAGGGAAGGATGTTTGAGAAAATAGCAGTCGTTTGGTGTTTGTCTGTTTCTTACCTGGATCCAGTTTGACAATCTTGATCGCCGCCAGAGCTGCAGTCCTGATGTTACGAGCCTGGAAGAAAAAGAAAACAATGAGAAATTTCCATCTGTTTTGTTTATTAATTTATACTGTCACAATACTGGTTTTAACTCGGCTTTCATGAGCTGATTAAGACCAAAAGAGATCAAGAAGAAAGATTTCAGGGATTTTTAAACATTCAAAGAAAAAAACAATTCTGTGATTTTTTTGTTTTCTAGTTTTAAACAAGAGATTCTCATAACATGAAACGGCACTTGCAAGGTTGAGTAAATCCATGCATACACGGTGCAAAATTTGGCCCATTTTGGGACGATTTTTCACGACTCGGGTTTCAGCTCAGTCGTGTGCAGTGCACCGTGTAGTGTACATGGGGTAACGAGAAGTGATTAACACCTCATGACCAGATTCCGATCAACAATTGTAGGATCGTAAGAAAATCAACCTTGTTTGAAATCCTGGTCACTCCTCGTGGGAACATCGCTCTGTAGAAGCAGAGCCACGTATCTCTCACACTGCCCATGAACAAACAATGTTTGTTGTTAAACACGAGGCAAGATGACAGAGCAAAGGGTTATTTGGACTCCAAATGACCCAGGAAACGAACGCATCTCCACCTCCGGATTCTTCTTCTGCCCCACCTTTTACGTTGTGCTTCTGGATACAGGAGTCTGACGCGCCACGAGTCGTCGTACAGTGTGAGACTCAGATCACATAAGACCATCCAGTTGTGTAGTGTGAGGACATGAATCGTGAGCTGCTTTTGACCCTTGAGATTCACTCGTACAGTCTGAGCATGCGCTGCATATCCACCACTGAAAACATCAGTGTCTGCCCGCCTTTAGGTCAGCCTAACATCAGAGACAAATATCCTAGTTACAGTTCACAACAAAACGACCTTTTAACCACAATAAAACCTTAAACCTTTAATGCGTGGGTTTTTGTGTTGTGCCTCCGACTAGAGCTGTGATCTTGATGTAGGCTGAAAAGAGTCTATACGGTACATAAGTTAAAACACTTTTGATATGCTATTGGCTGAAAAACAAGATGACAAACAAACAGCTACTTGCAGTTTTTTCCTCCAAAAAGACTCGGACAAAGACTTAACCATGACTTAGAACGTGTAACATGTGACAACAAATGTATTTAGATTTTCATAAATGTACAGATCATGTTGGCACAAAACCGGCTCCTGCCTTGATGATTTAGCAGCTGCACTAAAGAAAGAATACTGACCGAACGTTTGCACTTTTAGCACTTTGCCTTTAATTTATGAACTCCACTAAGTCTTTTCGCTGACTATCACTGAAAACCTGGCTGGAGTTTTGCCACAGATCCTCCTTCGAGATAAAGATGGGACATTTGGGCAAACATCCAGCTCTCAAAAACACAGGCTCTATAATTAGCTTGAGCCAGAGTCTTCTATTACTTTTAACCTTCGTCTGACAAATATTTGATCAGTGGGTTTTCCTCTGATAACAACAGATAGTAATCCCCAGAAACAAGATTAGAGAGATATAATTTGAAACCAGAATATTTCATTTTTTAGAGAACAAATTGATCAGTGTGGAGAGTATATTATTTAGTTAAAACTTCTGCAGTAGTTTACTCACATAAATGCAAGAAAAAAAATGTTTTACAAGTTTTAATCGTGTCATGTTTTCATATAAAAATAAAAAAAATGGACAGAGCTAGAATTAAATTTATTGGTTAATTTTGTTGACAATTTAGATACAATGGAATCCAACTACTCCGACTGAAAACTGGCTATAAAAATTCAAATGTATATACGCATTTAAAGCTTGGATAAATCAGACACTCAACAAATCAAAATAAACATTTTTCTTAAAACTTTACAAGCCCAAATTATCTAATCTGCAAAAACCCCAAATAAGATATACAAAAACACAAATTTCGTCAACAAGATTCAACATTCAATTTTAAACTTGGCGTCCTCCTTTTATGTGTCTTATTTCTAAAAATACATATTATACAAATCATTGGCTAAATTTAATATAGGCCTCATTAACTATGCCACAGTCAACTTCAATTTTTGGTCATCGCTAAAAGCAGTAGCTCGCTGCCAGCTTACTTTTGCAAAAGTAGCTCTCCTGGCGAAAAAGGTTGGAGATCCCAGCTCTAGAACAGGGCCAACACTGTTTAAACTTTTTCATTTCACGCTCACAATGCGTCAGTGTAACAGCTCCTGACCTCTAATGACCCTCTGCTCTCCTGTGACTATTATAAACCTGGTTTAATCCACTGGCGTTTCATCATTGTTGTAGTTTTTTCACTTTTATAACCGCGCACATGAAAGAAAACACTCTGCGCTCGATCACGTAACACACACACTGTTCTCTGCTCACTGCTGCGCTCCACAAGTCTGTGTCGTCTCTGTTCCTCCGCCACATGATACGACTGCGAGACAAATAATTGTTGTAAATGTTCTTATGTTTGTGACCTGTTCTTTTTCGTCTATAAAATTGCAAAAGATCTTAAACTCCTCTAGAGCACAGCCGACTTAAGACTCCACCACAGTCCTGAGGTGAAAATAGTTCGCTGTGTCCCATTTACGTCTAATAATGGATCATTTGTTAACTTAAATCCAGGAAGTGTGTTGTTATGTTGGTAGCAGCTAGCATTGTGACTAACTGTGGCTAGCATACACACACAGTTCACTTCTGAAATTTGCAAAAAGTGCTAAAAACACATTGTAATAAACAATTTGGAGACTCAGAATGCATCAGGTAAGTGAGCAAAGCATGTTCCAACTTAATATTTTGTTTGTTTACAATTTTACCAAAGCAAAAGTCTGGTATAGCACCTTTAAGATTTGAGATTTTTCCCTGTTCAGCTGCAAAATGTTGGCACCATAATGAGAAAGAAGCATTCCTCAGAGAGAATGATATCACGTCCATCTGCTTACTAATCAGGCTGTGTTTATCTAATGCCCCTTTCGAAACGCGGATGTAAGAATAGCTGCTTTTACCCTGGTTACTTCCTTGATTCTTCCTGAGAACATCACTCATCCCCATTCAGACCTGGGCCTCTGACGTCACATGTCCACAACAAACAGCACCGCAGCCAATCAGACGCATCGCTCACCTCAAAACAATCTGCTCGGCTGCGTTTACTTCCTGTTTTCTTTCCTGTGCCTGCACCGTGCTTCCTGTGACTATGCTCTGATTGTCGTGTCTCCAGTGGGTTTCGCGTTTACAGTCGAGCCTGAAATAACACGAGGTTAAACTTGTGTGTGATGTGAGAAGGAAGTTTTACTGTACGTTCATCGTAGGCCCAAAATGGACACTAAACTCCGCTCACACGTTTGCAGAGAATCAGATCATGTAATCATCAGTCTGTGAGCAGGCTAAAGGGGAAAAAAATCACAGCACATTTTTTTCTCAATTAGATAAATCTAGATTAGAGATGCACCAATGCAGCTTCTTCAGTTCTGATACTGATTTTTGAGTATTTGGCAAAGTAACTGAAAATGACTGAAAATGGCCTTTTTTCTTGAAAAACATTTAGCACATAAGTGACTGTCATTGTGCAACTTAACAACTATATGTGAATAAAATGAGATATTCTGGGTTGCATCAGTCAATAAACAAGTCTCATTATATTTAATTAAAGGCACAACTAGAAATTCAGCTGAACCGATGGGGTCAAAAATCGATACAGCAAACCTGGGTAAACTGGCAAACTGCAGCAGTTTTATAGAAAACGGTTGCTTACTTTTCATGTATATACTTTCTAAATTGACTTAGCTATAGGTCAAGTGCCTGCAGCTGTGTTCTTAACAAATATCAAAATAAATGGACAGTAGTACACCAAAAAACTTATATTTTACAGAAATGTGTTCATAAGAACACAAATTTCTTGCATCATAGTGTATAGTCTTGTAAAGTTGCTTCTCACATCATTTAAGGCGCAGGTGTGTAGGGCATGACGTGCACAATGCTCGTAAAAAAGAATCCTGCACTTTAACTAAGAGCACAAAGTGTTACATTTGTTTACAGATGATGAGACAATGTATCTTCTTTATTTTACCTTTTAAGAGTCATCGTCACAAGACAGATGCTTCTGTTGTAAAGGTCCTCGCTCTCTTGCAGCAGGTGAACCTCATCTAACCTGGCCAGTCAGATGGTTTATCTCACGACATTTTTGAATTCACAAACACGAAATAAACCATCTGGCCTTCCAGCCGCCTGACTGGTTTGAGAGTCCGAATCGGCAGTGTTTCGACCCACTCACATCACAGCAGCGTGGTTTTGAACCAATCACATTGTAGCAGGGCGGGCTAACACGGCTGTTAGCCTGGCGCCGCCGCAGAGTCTGATTCAAGCTAAACAAAGATGGATGCTCCCGTGGATGTACATGTTGTATGCTGCTTTTGATGCTGCTTTAGCAGAAATACAGAGTAATTTCTTTTTGAAAGAAGAGCCGTATGTGTGACATGTATTGTGAGGTAGGCCCCACACCCAATCAGCTCGAAGTATTTCACTAAACGCCCCGCCTTTTCTCGAACGTTTTCAGCTAGTAAAGTCCCAGATGGATATAGTGAGAACTCAGATAGGAGATCAACACATATCCATCTGGCGTGAGCCAGGTTAAACCTCACCATGATGCTCCTGACAAAGACGCACAGTGACGCACAGACATACGGAAAGAAACAACAAAAAAATCTCTTACACAAATCCTTACTGTGGCCACACCTCTCCTAACTCTTAGAGGGGCACATCGGGCTTAAAATCAGACTAAAACTCCTGTAGTGTGCAGAAGGCTTGAAAAAGATTAGGTTTCTGTGCCAACAATGTCACCCTAAAATCTTGACCCCAGTTTTGAGAATTAAGTCTATTTCTTCTTGTGTCACCTTTTTGTCTGTGTGGGTTAGTTTAATCCTGTGGTTAATTCTACTATACTTGTATATCTAAACATCTCAACGGAAACATGCAGGAGTCTTCACCAAAAAAGCAACATAATGCACCTTTCACTTGCATTTTTACAAAAACATTCACAGTTTAAATTACTGACAAGCTGTGTTCCTCCAACAAAATATCAAAACCCAAAAATGAACAAGCCTTTGCAGACGGTAAAAGACAACTTCGTCCTTCAACTGTTTCTCAAGGTATCGAAATAATAACAAAACGAGAACAGAAACTTACGCTTGTCCAAAACATAAAAACTGCAGCACCAAAAAAAACGTGAAGTGAGCAACAGAACGAGATCAACCGGGTAAAGAATATTCAGATAAGTCATTCACACATACTTTATGTGCATCTACAGCAACACTTGAATATACTGTGTCTCTATCACTTTATATCGCCCAACTGTAAAATATAACACACAAAGATACAACATCTGAATATGCAGCAATGATTTAATGCAATAATAATCGCAGTGAATGGATTTATTAATGACAGGGTTTATGCAGAGACAGAGAAGTAATACTGATTAAAACAAGAATATCTTAAAGCCTGTATGACAGATTATTGCATTTATTGTATTATTTGGACGTAGTTTGGTTTGATAGTTCTTGTAGTAAATACTTATTATAATTTTACAGCATTTTAAATGCAAATTGTGAAGGAATTGACAAATAATATTGACACAGTTAAAGGGACTATACTCATTTTTTTACAATTAAATAACTTTAAATCAATTTTCTCCTTGCACAGATTTCTTGTTAATGTATCAATTCAGGTGAAAGTTAGTCCGCACTGTCCTGTCTTTGTTTAATAATGGCCCCATTTGTTCACCCATTGAAGCTAAGTTTGTCTGTTGTTGTTGTTGTTGTTGTTAGCATTGTGGCTAATTGACGTTAGCATTGTCAATTAGCCACAATGCTAGGAGGGAGATACGAACATCTCGCTTCAGCTGTGAAAGAAGCTTAAAACACATTGTGATGAACAATTCAGAGGCTCAGAAAGCATTAGGTAAGTGAGCAAAACATGTAGATTGGTGTAGAACGTTTAAAATGGATTATTTCGGTTTGCTTACATTTTTAAGAAAGCTAAATCAAGTAGGCTACAGGACCTTTAAGTTCAAACCATTATTTAACAAAATTCAAATGTTAAAAGATCTATTTTGTTTTTGATATCTTTTGTTAAAGGTTGTATGGAGGATTTTTCAAATCCAACAGCTTCTTGCTGTTTTTCAAATGATGCACATGTTTCTCCTCCCAGGGCCACGCCCTTCACTGCAACTGGGCCAATGAGTTACTTAGGAACACTGAGGGTTTGCTTGACAGGTTAACAGGCCAACAGATAACAAGGTACCTCGTTATCTATTGGTCAACGTTTTACTGGCCTCTTCATGTCCATGGTTCATATATTTTTATAATTCTTTTTTTGTTTGGCATAAGTACAAGGCTGTTACAAATCTATGCAACTGCTTTTGACCAAGACTGACAACGAACAATTTTTCAAAATCCTCCATACAACCTTTAACATTGGGGTAACTAACTTTTGTAGTTGTAAATTAGTAAACTTTGCGCTTTCCACTAAACGTACCACTAAGTATAGTAGAAAACACCAGCACTGTGAAAAAATGAGATCACTGAGTACTGTCTGAACTGAATATTAAATGATTTTTGTTCTAATCAGGAGCTGAGTGTTGCATTCTGATTGGCTGAGCTGGGGTGGTCACTCCAGTTTCACTTTGTTGTTTGTAAAAAGAAGTTTATAAGCCATAAATGCAACCAAAATGAAAACATGTTGATATTAACAATGTGTGGAAGGATTTATGAGAGGAAGTTGTCAGATTCAAAACATAAATTGTGTTTGCTGTGTAAAAATCAGCTACCCCATCTTTAAAGTCTGTGTCATGTATGTAGATTTTTGCCCATATTTACAATGTGGTTGGTAGGAAACATTTTGTTGGACAAACGGCAATTATAAATCTTATCAAAATAACCAGAAAACCATAAAAAGCATTAATTAGCAAGCATCAATTATAACAAAAACAGTCATTTGAACTAAACCTACATTTCCTACTCCATTTGTATTAAAGGAAACATAAACTTTTTCTTGGCACTTAAAATTAAACTATAACAAATGTACAACTAATACTTTTTAAGCCCCTATAATATCCTGAACAAGTAGAAAGTCAAGGTCAGATGTGCAGTGGGACATTGTAAGGCCAGGCTGGGACACACACACAGACATGACATTCAGCACAAGTGTCTCTCAGTGAAGCTGTTCATCACGAGGGTCTCCACTGTAAAGCCCACTCAGTCACATGTCCGTCACCGCGGCAACAGTGGGAGGTCAATGTGCAATTGTCTGACAAGAAGTAACAACGCTGCTTTACCCTTCAAACTATGGTTAACTCTATTGTTTAACCCAGCAGTCTAATCTTTGTCCGTAGAGCTTTTGTTAGCCAGAAGATAGATCATAGTAGCTTTTCTGTTGTCACGGCAACTGAGTAGACTTTAGCTAGCCTGTTTGCTATAAAAGTCGGAGATTTAAGACATTTTTACTGTCGCGCAACAAAATATTTACTCGTCAAATATCTTATTAAGCCGAAAAAGGTCATGTACTGGTGTATTGTGTGATTCCAAAGTCTGTATCAGTGAGTGTTCCTATTGTTTTTCTGCTTTTCTGCTACTGTTTACCTGATTTTACCTTTTCACATGCCACATACACGGTCAATATTTAAAAAACATGTGATTGTTTACGTTTACTATCAGACTCTAGCTGCTTTTTCACATTTTAATTTTGTGTTGAGCGCTTGCTGGATAAAATACAGTTGGCTCCAGTGCATTTTTGCCACTCACTGCTGACTTTTACTCTAGAATGCTGTGACGTCACCTGCATAGCTTCCATTGTACAGGTAAGACCAAAGCAGCAGAGGTTGCGTTTAAGAATGTGTTGATGTCATGACAGCCAGTTTTCCCTGTTCGTATTTGTAACATTGTGAAATATCTAAAGCAGTGAGTGGCAAAAATGAATGAGTCAGTGGAGAAAGATTACATTTTTTCTTGGCTAAAAACAATGCTAAAATAGGAAAAAGCAGCAACTGTCTGATAAAGAATATAAACAACTACAATTACAGCTGAAAATTCAGTTTGTATGTGACTTGTAAAAAGAGAAAATCAGGTAAACAGTGGCAGAAAACAGATAAACAACAGCAGCACTTCTGTTTTTCCCACATTTCTCACTGACACAGACTTTAGGATCAGTTCAACTCATGATTTAATCTCTTTGATGAGTGAAAAATGTGTTGAGCAACAATAAAAATGCCCTTAATCGCCAACTGCCAGTTACAAACAAGCTAACTAACGTTTGCATTGTTGCCATGACAACAGAAAAGCTATTTTATTACATTTTTGCCAAACATTAGCTCTCTGGAGGCCCCAAAAAGCAAAGAAATATGTTTTATCAGGTGTTCTTATCAGGCTTTTGCTATAGTCACAATGTTAAGGAGCATTTTTCAAATAAAACTGCGCCACCTTATTTTGTCCCGCCCACTTTTCGTGGCATCACATTTCCTGTTTAGCTCTGTTAAGCTATGTTAACGTGTCTGTCTTACAGGGCAATCTAAAATAACTACCAAATAAAACAAAAAATGTTAACGGCAGCTAAACAGACCTGTGCAAACTGCTGTGGCCTGGGGGTCAGATGTGGCCCTTGGACTGTTTCAATGTGTCCCTCGGCAGAATAAGTAATACACTTTATATTTCTTTTATTTGATTCACTTTGTATAGTGTGTCATTGCTTGCTGTCCTGATATTATCAGAATAATTGGCAAAAATATACATTAAAAAGCCATTGTTTTCCAAAAAATAATTGCCCTGCCCTGATCTAAACCATAAGTCCACTGACAAGAAAAGTGGGAGGGTCAGAATAAGGTGAAAAGGTTTGTAGGAAGTTGTAGGAACCCAACCTATTGCATGTAGAACAGTGTTATTCTTTTATAATCTCCCATCACTGACTGTTGTTTACCTGCCTGTTCCCATGATTGTACATAATCACTGTCGGATTGCTCACTGGGGCAGAAATTACCGTAATTGAAAGTGCTTTGTGACCCAGAAATAGTAGCCCACCTCAAAACGCAGAAACGTTTCACTAACAGCTTCGATCTCAGAGTCACAACCAACAGTAACGTGTTATAGGAAGATATAAGGCATCTTCAGCATCAAGAACCAGAGCACACACAACACACGCCATCAGCGGGTAAATAAGTCATGATGAGGTCGCCTAATGCAACAGGTGAACACGTTATTATGAAAACTGGCAGCTCTTACAGTTATTATCTCTTGAGCGAGGTTGGTAGACTCAAATAATTCCAATAATTTGTTGGGTTTCAATAGGGCGCCCTAAAATAGACGTCAAAACTATATTGTGTGAAAATAAAGAAGATTTCTCTTTCATCACATTTTATAATACTGTTCAATGACATGTTTATTAACCTAAAAGTAAAACGTCTTATAAGACCGGTATATAAGATATTTGTGTGTCACTGATGTATCAAGAGAAAGGTTGGGAACTGCTCGCTGGATCCTCAAAAACAAAATAAAAATGAAGTTTGCAATAATTTCAAGTTGTAAAACCATGCAAAAATGAATGTAATTGTATTTAATGTAGCAGTTGTCTTACATGATCCAAATTCACTTGTTTAAATATAGATTAAAATAACTCTCAAGAAGATCCTATTAGTAACCACTGCCTCTAGCGGGCTGTTCAAATGAAAGCCCGGGGCCCAAATGTGGCCCACAATGCAGTGTGTTTTGGCTCAGTATGATGAAATAGGCCATGGCCCGGATCATATTGCTTGATAGACTTTTTCATTTTTGTTTAAACTTTATTTACCCAGGAGGCAGTCATTGAGATCGAGAGCACACGAGCAGTGTATACAAAACTGAAATACAATGCATAATAATTCATTTCAATTAAAACACACCTAAAACACAATATTTGTAATTCATAAAGTAAGGTGCATGGTTTGAGAATAAAGTCACACATTAACATTATCAATAAAAAACAAAAGCACTGTGATAGAATCCTGTTGCCTTTGTAGTAAAAAAGATAAAAAAAATTCACCTGAGCAGGCCATTTGGTTTTTGTCTGGAGAGACTGCATATTTTGTTCCTATGCACTTTGTTAGCTCTATAAGTAGCTTATACTATGGGTTTAATCCAAGTGTAAACTATGTGACCGGTGTATTTCTATCTGCGTTGTGTTTTGGTTTATGATTGTTGGTGCAGGAGTGAACCACAGGACAAAGCCGAGTGATTGGAGGCGATCGCCGTTTAATCTGGATTACAATAAAAGTGAACAGAGTCAGCAACATACATGTGCTGCTACAGTTGGCCCAAACTACAAAGAAGAGACAATGACATCGTCAGTATTTTTCCAGACTTCTTTGCGTCAATAAATGAAAACATCGGAACAACTCAAAGGCTTAATATTGACCCAAATACAACAATAGCAGGTTGAACGACCAAAATAAAAGTAAAATAAAATTAAAGCCGCTAAAGCGGCGATGATAGCTCTCGCCAGCCGCACGACCGCCCTGCCACGCCACCGCCACCGAGCCGCAACCTCCCACTATTGCATTTTCCTCTCCAGACCACTGTTCGAGCTCTTACCCCCGCCTTTTGAAAAGTGCCAGATTATTTGAAAGCTAGATTCAGACATCTCTGTAAGTTTGTGCATTCCAATAGGTGGCGCTATAACCTGGACCATTGTGTTTGACATACGTTTGTAACTAGGACTCTCCAATCAAGAAATGATGCAAATGTCAGATCAATCCAACAGAGCATGTGCGTGATAGAGATTTTTAAATATATTTTTGAGCATTCATTGCGCCCCTGGTGGCCAAAGATTGAAAATGCACCATATGTGTAATACAATATTTTGCTTCTTCTCACGCGAAGAATTTGTTGTGTAAGTTTGGTAAAAATCGCACAATGTTGACATTTCAGGTGAATGGTAGGGGGCGCTATAGAGTGCAGTCTTCAAATAAAAGTGAATCCATAATGTTTAGTCCAGGATCACACAATAGTGACTGAAGTCTGAGCTCTGTAGGTCAGAGCCTGTGGCTGTGACAGGTCTGTGAAGAAACAGGAAACGAAGGTGGTTTTCGCCGGCCTGCTGCGTGGAAACGGTGAGGAGGATCTAAAAAAATTGGATGATTATTGAACTTCAATGCCTCTAGATGCAGCAGGCCAAGTCTGAGCTCACTGGGCCCAAAAACCTAGGACTAGTTCGTTAAAATAAAAACGAAATCAAACTGGCGTCGCTGATTAAATCCAATATGGCCGACTTCCTGTGCATCATAGAGCAGTGCGCCAAGTCAACTTTAGACTTGTCTCATGAAGCTCTATCACTGTTCTGAGTTTCATGAGTCTAGGCCAAAATTTACATGTGTCAGTTGCCATAGGGGTGTCATTCTAGGTGGCGCTGTCGAGACGGGTCTGATTTGACATGCTGGCAATCCCCAAATTATTAAATGTTTCACCAAGCTGGTCGCGTTGATGCATGTTGAGCATACTTTTTCGGGGGTCCAGGGGGTCAAAAATGCAATTGTTTTGTCAGAAAATCTGTCTGAGGCATTGAAGAACAAATATCATTAAAGCCGCTAAAGCGGCGATGATAGCTCTCGCCAGCCGCCGACCGCCCTGCCACGCCACCGCCACCGAGCCGCAACCTCCCACTATTGCATTTTCCTCTCCAGACCACTGTTCGAGCTCTTACCCCCGCCTTTTGAAAAGTGCCAGATTATTTGAAAGCTAGATTCAGACATCTCTGTAAGTTTGTGCATTCCAATAGGTGGCGCTATAACCTGGACCATTGTGTTTGACATACGTTTGTAACTAGGACTCTCCAATCAAGAAATGATGCAAATGTCAGATCAATCCAACAGAGCATGTGCGTGATAGAGATTTTTAAATATATTTTTGAGCATTCATTGCGCCCCTGGTGGCCAAAGATTGAAAATGCACCATATGTGTAATACAATATTTTGCTTCTTCTCACGCGAAGAATTTGTTGTGTAAGTTTGGTAAAAATCGCACAATGTTGACATTTCAGGTAAATGGTAGGGGGCGCTATAGAGTGCAGTCTTCAAATAAAAGTGAATCCATAATGTTTAGTCCAGGATCACACAATAGTGACTGAAGTCTGAGCTCTGTAGGTCAGAGCCTGTGGCTGTGACAGGTCTGTGAAGAAACAGGAAACGAAGGTGGTTTTCGCCGGCCTGCTGCGTGGAAACGGTGAGGAGGATCTAAAAAAATTGGATGATTATTGAACTTCAATGCCTCTAGATGCAGCAGGCCAAGTCTGAGCTCACTGGGCCCAAAAACCTAGGACTAGTTCGTTAAAATAAAAACGAAATCAAACTGGCGTCGCTGATTAAATCCAATATGGCCGACTTCCTGTGCATCATAGAGCAGTGCGCCAAGTCAACTTTAGACTTGTCTCATGAAGCTCTATCACTGTTCTGAGTTTCATGAGTCTAGGCCAAAATTTACATGTGTCAGTTGCCATAGGGGTGTCATTCTAGGTGGCGCTGTCGAGACGGGTCTGATTTGACATGCTGGCAATCCCCAAATTATTAAATGTTTCACCAAGCTGGTCGCGTTGATGCATGTTGAGCATACTTTTTCGGGGGGTCCAGGGGGTCAAAAATGCAATTGTTTTGTCAGAAAATCTGTCTGAGGCATTGAAGAACAAATATCATTAAAGCCGCTAAAGCGGCGATGATAGCTCTCGCCAGCCGCGCGACCGCCCTGCCACGCAGCCGCCCTCGACCTGCAACTCCCAACATTGCATTTTCCTCTCCAGACCACTGCCCGGGCTCCTACTCTCCCCATTTCAAAAGTGCCATAGCATGTGAATGGCAAAATGGATAGTCTCTGGTAGTTTTGCGTTCCTATAGGTGGCGCTATAACCCAGACCATTGCGTTAGACATAGTTTTGTGACCAGGACCATCCACTCTATTAGTGATTCAAATTCAAGTCAATCCACAAAGCGTGTGTGCTAGGATTTTTAGGGGTATTTTTGAGCATTCATTGCGCCCCTGCTGGCCAAGTATTGAAAATGCACCATACCTGTAATGTAATTTTTGCATCTTCTCAGCATAGAATTTATTGTGTAAGTTTGGTAAAAATCGCACAATGTTGACATTTGAGGTGAATGGTAGGGGGCGCTATAGAGTGGAGTCTTCATATAAAAGTGAATCCATAATGTTTAGTCCAGGATCACACAATAGTGACTGAAGTCTGAGCTCTGTAGGTCAGAGCCTGTGGCCGTGACAGGTGTTCAAAGAAACAGGAAACGAAGGTGTTTTTCGCCGGCCTGCTGCGTGGAAAACGGTGAGGAGTATCCAAAAAAATTGGATGATTATTGAATTTCAATGCCTCTAGATGCAGCAGGTCAAGTCTGAGCTCACTGGGCCCAAAAACCTAGGACTAGTTCGTTAAAATAAAAACGAAATCAAAGTGGCGGCTGATTTTAGATCCAAAATGGCCGACTTCCTGTGTGACGTGGAGCATTGCACCAATTATGTTTTATGTTTGTCTTCATCAGCTCTGTCACTGTGGTAAATGTCATTGTCCTACTCCAAAGTAAACTTGTCCCAGTCTCCATTGGATTTTACAGAAGGTGGCGCCGTAGAGCTGTTTGGTTAAAAGTGTGTAAAATACAGTTATGAATCTGATATTTACATTATTATATTTAATTCGGCCAACTTTGGTGTGAGTCTGTCACTGTTTAGTGACTTTTTATCTCACATTTGTGAAATAAGAGTCTCAGTGTCATAGACATGTATAGGAGCTTTGGAGGCTCCTGGAGACAAAACTGTACAAAATAGAGCATAGGTCTGATTGACTTTTATGATCAGGGGCACATTAAGGATTAATGTGCAAAGTTTCACAAATAAAAGTCAAAGTAAATTTCTATCCCCATTGTAAGTTTGTGCATGTCTATAGGTGGCGCTGTAGGCCCGACCGTTATGTTAGACATATGTTTGTAACCGGGGTCATCCAGTCTATAAGTGATTCAAGTTTCAAGTCAATCTGACAGAGGCGTGCGTGTTATAGATTTTAATGTCTTTTTTTGAGCATTCATTGCGCCCCTGCTGGCCAAGTATTGAAAATGCACCATAGCGATAATGTAATTTTATGCTTCTTATCAGGCATAGAATTTTTGGGCAAAGTTTCATGAAAATCGCACAAAGTTGACATTTCAGGGTATAGGTAGGGGGCGCTATAGAGTGGAGTCTTCTATAAAAGTGAATCCATAATGTTTAGTCCAGGATCACACAATAGTGACTGAAGTCTGAGCTCTGTAGGTCAGAGCCTGTGGCCGTGACAGGTGATCAAAGAAACAGGAAACGAAGGTGTTTTTCGCCGGCGTACTGCGGGAAAACGGTGAGGAGTATCCAAAAAAATTGGATGATTATTGAACTTCAATGCCTCTAGATGCAGCAGGTCAAGTCTGAGCTCACTGGGCCCAAAAACCTAGGACTAGTTCGTTAAAATAAAAACGAAATCGAAATGGCGTCGCTGATTAAATCCAATATGGCCGACTTCCTGTGCATCATAGAGCAGTGCGCCAAGTCAACTTTAGACTTGTCTCATGGAGCTCTATCACTGTTCTGAGTTTCATGAGTCTAGGCCAAAATTTACCTGTTTCCTCTGCCATAGAGGTCCGATTCTAGGCGGCGCTGTCGAGTCGGTTTGGGTTCGACATTCTTGCAATGTCGAAATTATCGAATTTTTCGCCGGTCCGGTCGCGACGATGTACGTTGTACATACTTTTTCAGGGGGTCCAAGGGGTCAAAAATGCGATTGTTTCGGCAGAAAATAATAATAATAATAATAATTAAAACCGCGCGCGGTGATATAGGCCCTCGCCCCCCCTTGCGACCGCGGAGCATGAGCCACCGCGGGTACGAGCCACCGCAACGGCCGCCTCTCGTCCTCGTGCCTTTTCTGCCTACAGTCACTCATCTTACCCATATTAGTACTGCCACACTGAAAGGACATCTTCACTCATTTTAGTTGTTATGAGAAGTAAAGTGTATGCCATTAGTTTTGCAGACAAAGTCAATTATCTTATGTCAAATTCCAGTGTCTCATTGAGTCACATGGTTTGCAATTTGTACATGTCATAGCAAGGTTGCAGATAAAGTATTGTCATTGCTTCTCTGGTCAGAATGTAAGAGATGTCTTGCATCGTGAGGCTATTTTTGTTCCTATTCAAATGTCAACGCTGTGGAGCAATTATATAGCTTAGCTAAACATAAGTTGCAATCAGCTTTTTTCAGAAAACATATATTTATGGAAATGCATTTGACCATGTTGAAATATGGTCACATTTATTTGTAGTGTGCACACCAATTTGATGATAAAAATCTTTTATTTATGTTCACATTGGTGTGATGATAGTAGATGTTTGATGCAATTTAAACAACATAAAAACACGGTTGAAAAGTAAAAAGTCAGTTCGCCACATTAGGAGCCTGTGGTTTAGGTGATCTAATGTATTTTTATTGTATTGACATGGACTATAAGTGTGCCAAATTTCAGCTTTCCTGACAAAGTTAAATTTTCACCCTACCCTACCTCTCACTCTGCCAATCCTCTGCTCTCCATTGACTTGCATGGGTTTTGCTTATTTTTGCCTGCCATGTCAACATACTTGCAGATAAAGGTGTAGTCCCATTGGGTTTTTGTTCAGAATGGTAAGACAGATTTTTGTGCCAAATTTCATGAGGCTACGACAAAGTAAATTTTGGTTCCCATGCAAATTTCAAGGGGGCGCTGTAGAGCAATATTTGACGTAGATGTTTTAAAGTATATCGTTAGATGCGGCTTGCGATTTGAACAAAACGTATATTAATGCCGGAGAATAGACTTTCGTGTCAGAAATACGCATATTTGAACACATTGGAAAATGTCACTTTTGATTGTGGCGTGGCCACACCCACATTTTTAAGGTATCAGAAATCTATGAAAAACCCAAAGGCACAAGGTCTGTTGAGACAGTTCCAAATTTTCATCCCATTTAACATAAAAACAAAAATGGAAAAAAATAAACGTGAGATGAAAAATTTCCAAAAAATCAGGTTCCGCCCACGATAGCCGACGCCCTGTAGGGTTTAGGGTGGGGTCATAATGTAATTTTTACTTGTCTTGACACAGCTATGTTTCTGCCAAATTTCATTTGTCTGCGATGAAAAAGGTCTGTCATTGCCGTAATGTTTTTTGATTTTTGAGGGGGCGCTAGCGAGTCATTTTAACACATTAATTTTTTGCTGTATAAAAACAAAATTTTTCGCCGACCTTGAATTTTGGGTCAATAAAATGACTTTTCGTTAACGTTCAGGGGGTCAAAATTGAGTTAAAGGAAAAAATAATAATAATAATAATAATAATAATAACGGAACATTTTTTTTCCCATTATTTTTCTCCTAAACTACAAGAGCTAGATCAGAACTTTCTCACATTGTGCCCCATCACAAAGAGCCCTCTGTGAATTTTTTCACATCTACGTCAAACGGTTTGTCTTGTACGAATTTTTGAAATAAAATTAAGGGGGCGCTATTGGGTCATTTTATGAATACCTCTTGATATGCATATCGTCGCGTTCAGTTTCAAATGTGCACAAACGCTCTATTTCATTTTCCCATAAAAAAATCTAGCAAAAGAAAGATTTTTTCAAATTTCCAAATTTTACAATTTTGTTAAAAAATCACCGTGACCATACCAAACATGATATTCAAATTTCAAACCATTGATTTCATTTCACATGGGTTTACTGTGTTTGGCCAAGTTTGACGTGTTTTCGACCAAAATTGTGGACGTGCTGGCCAAAGTATGAGGTAATGCGCTTTTGCCAGTGACGTGTTTGATCCAAGATGGCCGACTTCCTGTACACTTGAGGGCGGGGCCACAATATGATTTTTTTCATGTTCGGACATGAACTATTTTTCGGGCCAGGTTTCATATTTTTACTGCGACTTTTTTCGGCGTCGGGCTCCCATTGGCCCAATGTTATTTGATTTTCGAGGGGGCGCTACCGAGTCGTCTTTCATTATTTTTTCGCGCGGTCTTCACTCAAAATTAGAGCTCACTGAGTTCTAATTTTCGACACCACTCCCGGGCACGTGCGTCGTCGTTTACTATTCGTATTCGCGATTTTCCCCCCCGATCCAATTCCAATAGTCCCTCGCCGGGACTTCGTCCTCGGCTCGGGCCTAATAATAATTAAACCGCGCGCGGTGATATAGGCCCTCGCCCCCCCTTGCGACCGCGGAGCATGAGCCACCGCGGACGAGCCCCGCCTCGTCGTCCTGTGCGTTTTCTGCCAACAGCACTCCTCCCTATAGCTACATCGTACTTCTCCATTCACTGAAAGACAAATTATGACATTGTGACAGCTGCACGGTTGAAGATAGAGGTATGCTTTCATTGGCTTTTTTGTTGCATTCAAGGCAATAGTGTGCCAATTTTCAAGTGTCTATGACAAATAATTTTTTTCATCCAATTTGAAGTTTTGCTATGTATTTCAATGGGAAATGTTGGACGTTGCCACGGTAACACGGTTGCAAATAAAGATATGCTTCCATTGGCTTTTTGTTCAGTATTGATGGAGAATGTGTGTGCCAAATTTCAGCTTTCTAGGACAAAGTAAAAATTCCACCCTACCACTCACCCTACCCTCCACTCTGGCCAAATCTGTCAGTCTCCATTGAATAACATGGGTTTTGTCTTTTTTCCTCTGCCATGGCCAAACGCTTGCAGATAAACATATAGTCCCATTGGGTTTTTGTTCAGTGTGATGTGGAAGTTAGTGTGGTGAATTTGATGCATTTTGGTGAAACTAAAAATTTTATCCCATTCAAAAGTAAGGGGGCGCTTTGGTAAAACGGTCAAGATATAGGCGTGTCATGATTGACTTTTTGTTCAGAATGTAAAAGATATTGTGTGTACCAATTTCAGCTGTCTAAGACAAAAAATATTTTTTCCCCATTCTACAAGTTTTGCGTCTCCATTGGATAACATGGGTTTTTGTCATTTTACGTTGCCATGGCAACACGCTTGCAGTATAAAGGCTTAGCTCCCATTGGATTTTTTT
>CM076404.1:34501146-34597213 GCA_038363315.1 Mugilogobius chulae
GTACTTTCATTCTGCATACCTCCAAAACAAAACATTCACAATATTATAGTAGCCGTATCATGTTCCTGCGTCCAGAGCCACGGTGTCGTTCATTATGCACTGACATTTATGTGAATATTAGATTCACCACCATCAGTTCAGAGCCGACTATAAATGACCATCAGACTCTCAAACGTCTGCAGAGGTGTCAGTTTCATGGATGCATCTCGTCTAAACGCAGAGCATCTGTGTGGATACAATCTTTGAGTTCAGTGACGTGTGCAAAAGCAAACAAATTATTTGTTCAATCTGTTCTCTATGAAATATCTGTATAAATGCAACATGTAAGTTTATGGGTCTAAACTTACATGTTCCACAGACTTCCTGTCTAAGCGTCATTTCTTGGACATGTTGACATTGTATCTTTGGACACATATAGGTCATGTTTATGAAATCTGACATCAAAATCTTACATAAGGTTCCTTTAAACTTAAGCAAATTAACTTAAACCTAACCCTAATCTTACCCAAATCCCATAGGTAAATGTTTTAAAAGATTTAAAACTTTTGCTAGCATAGCCACCAGTTCAAAGTGATGGTGTATGGCATAAAAAGTCAGGGTTTAGGGTTAGCTTAAAATATTTTTTTCTGTTTGCTTAAATTTTAAGGAAGCAAAAATTGGGTATCCCACCTTTAAAGGGGCACTATGTAAGAAAAACAAACAAACAAAGTGATTTCCACTTTTGAACACTAGAGGGAGCCTTTCACATGCATTTTGCCTATTAAGCATGCTGCCATCTAGCGTCAATAATCCACATTCCAGCCCGTAATAAAACATTTCAAATACGTATAAATGTATCACAATTGATGTGGATTGGTTAACAGTGCTCTCTTAAGTATTCATGTTGTAAGAATAAATATGATTTAAATATTTGTGGACTTTATGTGATAATTAAAATTCCTCTCAATCTTACACAGAGCCCCTTTAAAGAAGAGTTCGTTGATTTTGACACTGCAAACACAATTTGGGTTTTGAATCTGACAACTTCCTCTCATAAATCCTTCTGCACATGGTTCATATTGACATGTTTTAGTTTTGGTTACATTTATGGCTTAAAAACATCTTTTTACAATCAACAAAGTGAAACTGAAGAGGACCACCCAAGCTCAGCCAATCAGAGAGCTGCATTCGGCTCCTGGTTAAAACTAAAACTCTGTATTATTAAATTCAGACAGTGTGTAGTGTAGTGTTGTTCGATTTTTTTCACAAAGTGCTGCATTTATCATAGACTTTTTAGTGAACAAACAAAACAAACCTAGCAAATGTACAACTAAACATTAAGTTAGACTGCAGATTTAAAAAGTGTGCCTTACTACTTCAAACCTCGACAAAGTTATGAGCCTCGAGTCAAACTCTTCCCCACAGGGCGATGATGAAGCATTTTGTCTTTTTAAAGTATTTATTATGGACTGTTGTAAATGCCCAGAGTGATTCAGAGTTGTAGTTTGTGGCTTTAGGCATAGATTTATTGTTTTACAGCCACAACGTCATCGTCACTGGTTCAGAATCTCAGGACAAATGTTAATCATCTTCACTTTAGTTCACCTTGTTAATCACGGCCTTATAAGGTTTATCATTTGTCTTTAAGTTTCTATATAAGGTTTTATCGGGCAGGTATAAAGCTGTATCAGTCACAATGACACGTTTTGAAGAGCAATAAACTGCTACAGAAAATATAAACTACCATATTCGGTATCACTGTATAATAAGGTCTAGAGACAAATCATTTACAAAGATTACCTGATCCTTACCCTAAATGACTGGATAGTATTTACTAACAATAAACTTTGACTAATCATCTAGCTCCTATTCTTAAGTGATGACCATGTGGTGGTTAGATCATCTACACTTTTGAGGAAAACCAGTGTGGTATCAAGGTGAGCTCCTTCCGGTAATCACCAACAACTGGTTAAGTTTAGGCACATATCTATGGCTAAGTTTAGGATTGGGGCTTGAGTGAGGGTAAACAGTAATTAAAAATACAAAACAATTCCTTATTTTCTAGTATTAACTTTGAACACACGGACGACCATCTCAAACACTTTTGGAACACTACTGCCACTGAAATGAACTGAAATACAGAATCAAATATCAAAATATCATTATAGGTCTGGGAGAATAGATACCATGTTATTTTTTAGAAAACCTAAAAATTGTCATAAGTCGTTTAGAAAAGGGGCTAGAAGTAAATGATTAGTAAACATTTATAAATGATTTGTATCTAGGCCTTATTATAAAGTATTACAGTCTCATGTAATGCAATAAATGTATGTGTTTATTAATCCTTTAAGCGCTCAAAGTAGCAATTCTGCAATACCAAACTCAATCTGTAGCAGTAGTTTTATAAATTAATACAGAGAAATATCAGTTTGGATTCTCTGGGTCAGGGGTGTCGAACTCATTTTGACAAGGGGCCACATTGGCATTGTGGTTATCCTCGAAAGGCCGATTGTAACTACAATTAACCTTACTAATTAATTTTATTAATTTGTCATTCTGCAAAGAATAATCTCAGTATCTGATTTTGGTATAACTATTTAAGTGACAATTAATGTACCTTCGTATACCTTGTATACCTTGTACACCTTCGTCTGAAGACACCCAGATTAATCCTGGTGCTAATATGATATTAAAATAACCCTTATAAGACGTGGAGGGCCACATCTGGCCCCCGGGCCTTGTGTTTGACACACATGCTCTAGGTCAGGGGTTCCCAAACTTTTCAGCCCGGGACCCTCAAAATAACCATGCAACCAACTCGCGACCCCCACAGTAAAGAAAATATACTTTTGTAATAATTTAAAGCTACAAAACCATTTTAATTTGGTTTAATTTTGACAGTGTATTGCGTTATATGATCCCAATTCCCCCAAAACATGATTAAATGCAATGTCATAATTGTAAAAATATATTCTGAAATCATTTCGCATTTCAATTGAAAACCGTCAGCATCTAAACGATTTATTACGTGTTTTTTTTTGTTTTTTTTTTTAAATGAGTCTTGGGAGAAGGGTAATGATATTGTAGATATACTATTGTACATGTTTTTAGTGGTAGGGGAAACTGGAGCATCCAAACAGAGGGAGAACATGCAAACTCCACATAGAAAGGTTCTGGGATGAATGGAAGTTGATCCAAGAGATTGAAGTGAAAGTCGCTGTGCATGTCACAAGATCATAAAGGGGACGTACTGTCTTATGTATTACTCACACTTGTTTAAGCTTACATTGTCTGTTTGTTTCACATCAATTTTGTCTTTCATAATGTTAACTACTGATCTACAAATGTCAAGGTTTATTTGAAAATACAAGGATAAAAACAACAGCTCTTGTGTGGAAATGGAATAATCACAACTCCATGCAACCAGGAAACATAAATACAAAATGAGCATTATAAATACCATTCAGTTTCCCGCAGACCGCGTCACAAACATCTGCCGTCCGTGAACATATAACTGCATTATACACGGGTCATTGTGTCTGACTGTGAGACAAGCGTACAGTTCATTAGCTTTGCCCTTTTCCTCCGTTAAACTCCTGCTTCTCCTGAGACCGCCGTTGTGGGTCTGCAGTTTCTTCTCCATGTTTAGACAACTGTGGCGTTTTATCAGGGGAGATGTTAAGATTTATAGAAAAGTGGTCAGGCTTTAATTTTGTTCACGGATGAGCCTTGAAACGCAGATGCACCGTTTATAGGTCATTCATGTGCAGTGTAAGGGGTAACGCAGTAGAGTACTTAAATGACTTTAGGGGGTAACAAGTAATTTAACAGGTTAGCTTTGCTTTCCAGGATAATCTAGTACTGGTTACTTTTTAACAGTTGGACAGTGGCCAACTCATCGCAGGGTCAGACAGACAACCATTCACTCTCTCATTCATTCAAAGGGCAAATTTACAACGATGCCCAGTTAACCTAAAACATGCATGTTTTTGGAGGTGGGAGGAAACTGGAACACCCGGAGGAAACCTACGGTGACATGGGAGAATATGCAAACTTGTGAGATGTAGATATGGTCCGACCCGGGAGTCAAACCCACAATCTCTTTATTGGAAAGCCAGAGCTCTAACCACTCTGCTACTGTGCAGGATTTTTTGACTCCTCAAAACAAACAAAAATAATTTTCACTTTGTTATAGACCAAAGTCAAAGAAAAATCGCAATATATATCTCATTGTGGGTTTCTGTATTGGGACGTATCGTATCATGACGTGTGTCGACTCATTGCACACCCCTAGTTGCCTCCTTCTCCTCACAACAAAAATCTAAATAAATAATCCACAACAAATTCATAGGTGAGATCCAAAAGCAAGATATAGTTTGGTGATGACGATAGAGGTTTTGGTAAACTACACAAACTGTTCCTCTGCTATGCAGCAGCTGCTTTTTAAATGTGTTCAGCTTATTCAAATGAACGTTCAGTGTGGCTGGTAACTGTGTAATTGGCCATGAATAATTAAAGGTAACACAGGAGAACTTTAATGAGTTTTTAAGAAAGTAGCAGCGAGGGGGGCGCTGCTGAGCTATCAATGGAGTAGGACGTGAGTTGAGAGCTCCTGCCAATTTCGGTTAAAATTGTTATTTTTGTGTGCTTTTTGACCACAAACGTCGTGATTTAACTTTTACTACATTTTGGCTGGGAGAGATCGCATTCAAATGGCTGGAAAGAGTACAATTAAGACTCGCAACACTATTCAGACGCAACTGAAGCCTAGCTTACAGGCCGTGTCATCAGGTGAACAGCTAGCTGCAACAGAGTCCGGCCCAGCACAAGCTACAGAAGGTAATCCTGCCACTGACATCACAGCGCTAAAACTCGAGCTCTTGACATCGTTGAAAGATGACATCGCCGGGATTATTAAAAAAGAGTTCCAGGATGCTCTTGGACCTGCGCTGTCACCCATCAGAGCTGATTTGCAGGCCGTGCAAGCGCAGCTAGCAGCTAATAAAGTTGCTACCGATGCTACATTAGCTACATTAGCAAGTACGGTAGGGGACATGGAGACTGTGCTCACTGAGTGTACTGGCGACATAACAAGCATGAAAGATACTATCGAGCACCTCACAGCAACAGTAACCAAGCTGGAAAAGAAATGTGAGGATCTAGAATCCAGATCCCGGCGCAATAATATACGTATTATTGGAGTTCCAGAGGGCCCTGATACTTCTAGCATTGCCGCTGTCGCCTCCTTGCTTAAGAAAGCCCTCGCATTGGAAAATGAGCCTCGCTTGGATCTGTCACATCGTACCCTACAGCCTAAACCCAAGCCAGGCGAGCGTCCGCGTGCTATCGTGTGCAAGCTTCACTACTACAGTGATTGTGTGGACATATTACGACGCGCGAGGGAGCGTAAGCAGATAAAGGTTGGGGATATGGCGCTGTCTATCTTCCCAGATCACACGGCCAGCGTTGCCCGGGCTCGGGCAGCATTTAACGACGTGAGGCGCCAGCTTCGTGGTATTGAGGGGGCTCGGTATGGACTACTCCACCCTGCACGACTCCGCATTACTTACAAAGGTGTCGAGAAGGAGTTCACCTCTGCAGATGTCGCTAGAGGATATGTACAAACTTTGTCTTCAGGGTAAGCCATTGCTAATGCCGCTTTTCATCGCACATTGCTGGACAATAGTTTGGATTTTGGACTCAGAGTTAAGCTTATAGAAGTGTTTTTCTCTCTTGTTTCAGTCATTTGTATTTACTGACGTTTGTATTATTATACATAACGTTTTGCAACTTTCAACATATTTTAAAATTCAATACATTTTTTGTGTATTTTTCATTGCACATATTTAGTGTATTTTTGGCGGGAGTATCTTTTTCTCGCTGTAAACCTATAATTTTTTGTTTTAATCTAACTTTTTTTTTTTTTTTGCTTTGTGTTTGTTTAATATTGTGGTGATGCTTTATTCACAGCTGTCTCAGAGTTGTTCTCATTTTGTGGGCAACGTTTATTTACCTTGTTATACACTGCTGTCTCCATTGTTCTGTTGTTGTATGGGGACTTTGGGTGGTTGTTTTGTTCTGGGGTTTTTTTGGGGATGGTCCCATCTTGGCTCTTATTCATCAGTTTACTTTTGTTTTGTTTAAATGGCGGGCATCGCTGTAAATCCTAATTTGGCTCTGTCAGTTGCTCCTCTAAGATTTATTAGTTGGAATATCAAAGGCATGGGCAATCCAATTAAAAGATCTAAAGTTTTTACACATTTGAAGCGACTTAAGCCTTCTATAGTGTTTTTGCAGGAAACCCATCTCCGAAATAAAGATCATCATAGATTGCGCTGCTCTTGGGTGAATCAAGTTTTTCATTCTGATTTCAATTCAAAAGCAAGAGGTGTGGCCATTTTGGTCAATAAAAATGTTTTCTTCTACTAATGTAATAGCTGACAAGAATGGCAGATTTATAATAGTGGCTGGTACTTTGATGCAGAAAAAGGTGCTTTTGGTCAATGTGTATGCTCCAAATTTTGATGATGCTGAATTTGCTAATCGATTATTAAGTAGTCTTCCATTTATGAATACTCATTCTGTAATTTTTGGTGGGGACCTAAACTGTGTTTTCGACCCCACTTTGGATAGATCAATTCCTCGAACTATGACTCTTTCTGCTATGGCGCAAGTGTTCTCAGATTTTATGACACATAATGGACTTGTTGACCCTTGGAGATTCAGATACCCGTCAGCTCAGAAATATTCATTTTTTCAAAGGTACACCATTCGTATTCCAGAATTGATTATTTTTTTATTGATAGTGTTTTAAATTCATCTGTAATCTCCTCAGACTATTTAAGTATAATAATATCCGATCATGCACCATTATTGTTAGATATTCAATTTGCTTCACATAAGTCATCTCCACCTCAATGGAGGTTTAATTCTCTTCTTTTGGCAGATAAAGAATTTTGTGACTTCATTTCGAAATCTATTGATGAATTCCTCTTGTTTAATCAAAATGACACTACTTCATACTCATTATTATGGGAGACGCTTAAATCATATCTTCGAGGACAAATTATTTATTTCTGTGCTCTGTCTAAGAAAGAATTAATTCTAGGGTCACTGAGTTAACCACTGCTATTCACGATATTGATCAAAAATATGCTGCGAATCCAACCCCTGAGCTTTATAAACACAGGATTAATTTACAAGCAGAACTTGATTTAATATCTACTAACGAGGCAGAGCGTTTGTTACTGCAGAGTCGTGGTACATATTATGAATACGGCGATAAGGCCAGCCGTTTATTGGCTCACCAGCTGAGACGTCAAGCTTCTTCTCGTATTATACCTAGTATTAAATGCAATTTGGATACTGTTTCTACAGATCCAACTGAAATTAATAATGTTTTCAAGTCTTTTTATGATTCTCTTTATACATCGGAGTCTCCTGCAGACAGTACTAAAATGAATGATTTTCTCGAATGTCTTTCTAATCCGATTATTGATTCTGACACTGCTACTCGCTTGGACTCTCCTCTCTCTCTTGTTGAAATAAAAAATTCAATTAAAGCAATGCAATCTAATAAGGCCCCTGGACCCGATGGGTTTCCGATTGAATTCTACAAGAAATTTGCTGAAAAATTGTCCCCACTGCTTTTAGCTATGTTTAGTGAAGCATTAGAGTAAGGTACTTTACCGCCCACATTAACACAAGCTACTATTACTTTACTTCATAAAAAGACAAGGATCCTACTTTATGTGGTTCTTATAGACCCTTATCATTGCTAAATTCAGATGTAAAAGTGCTTGCTAAAGTCATTGCTTTAAGATTGGAGAATGTACTCCCCTTGATAATCTCTACTGAGCAAAACGGTTTTATAAAGGGACGTCAATTATTTTATAACACTCGTACACTTCTCAATATAATATATTCAAAACATTCATTTGATTCTCCTGAATTGGTGATTTCTCTCGACGCTGAAAAAGCATTCGACAGGGTGGAGTGGGAGTACTTGTTTGCAGTTTTACATAAATTTGGTTTTGGTAATCAATTAGTTTCTTGGATTCGCCTCTATATTCATTCCCTAAAGCTAGGGTTCATACAAATGATATTTACTCTGATTATTTTACTCTAGGCCGCGGGACTCGTCAAGGTTGTCCATTATCGCCGTTGCTTTTTGCCATTGCTATTGAGCCACTATCTATCACTTTGCGATCATCCCCTTACTTTAAGGGGATTCATCGTAATGGGATTGATTATAAACTGTCACTATATGCAGACGATTTGCTATTATATGTATCTGATCCTTCTATCTCTATCCCATCTATTTTGAATATTTTAAAAAACTTCAGCTCATTTTCAGGGTATAAATTAAATTTAGAGAAGAGTGAGTGTTTTCCAATAAATGAGGCCGCCTGTAGACTTCAACAATCAGATTTACCATTTAAACTAAGTCCCACAGGGTTTAAATATTTGGGCATAAATGTGACACGCTCTTTTGCTGCTCTGCTTTCTGCGAATTTTACACCCCTTATTTCTAAAGTTAACTCTGATATTCAAAGATGGCGTAATTTGCCTCTTTCTCTAATTGGTAAGATTAACGTAGTAAAAATGAATATTTTGCCTAAATTTCTTTTTTTGTTCCAGTCGATACCTTTTTTTCTGCCCAAATCATTTTTTGACTCATTAGATAAGACTATTTGTGCTTTTATTTGGAATGGAAAGCCTCCCAGGGTTAGAAAATCTCTGTTGCAAAGTTGTAGACTGAGTGGAGGACTTGCTTTGCCAAACTTTCAAATGTATTATTGGGCAGCTCACATTCACAAAATTTGTTGTTGGTTAAAATCTGACTCCCCTTGGTGTAAACTGGAACGATTGTCTTGTAAAGGATCATCTCTTCCCGCTTTAATTTATTCTTCCATACCTACTAAACCCTCTTTGTATACAGATAATAAAGTGGTTCTTAATACACTAAAAATTTGGTACCAATTTAGACGGAGATTTAAATATTTGTCTGCTTCCACCTTCATCCCATTAACCAATAATCATTTATTTCCTCCATCGGTAACAGATTCATTTTTTTCAATTTGGTATGAGAAGGGTATCAAACAAGTCAGGGATCTATACACTTCAAATGTGTTTGCGAGTTTCACTAATTTGTCTTCCATCTATAACCTGCCTCATACTCATTTGTTTCGGTATTTTCAGGTACGCCATTTTGTTGCCAGGTGTTTTCCTTGTTTTCCTTCTATCTCTCCTATTCAGCCATGGGAAAACCTGCTTTCAAATAATCCACATCAAAGGGGATTGATTTCAAAGTTATACAATTTAATTTTGTCACTTGGTGACCGATCAAGATCTAGGATTAAAAATGAATGGGAAAATGAGTTGGGAATTCATTTCAGTGAGAACCTTTGGGATGACATTATTTCTAGAATACGGTCTACTTCTACCTGTGCTCGACTTAGTCTCATACAGTTCAAAGTTGTACACAGAGTGCATTTTTCAAAGTCGAGGCTCTCTGAGATTTACCCTGAAACCGAAGATAAATGTGATAAATGCAAGGGCTCTCATTGTCATCTTAGCCATATGTTTTTTCTTTGCCCTGATTTGTTCCATTTTTGGTCTAACTATTTTACTACTATGTCAGCGGTTCTTGGGGTAAATCTACAGTCTTCTCCTCTGATTGCCATATTTGGGATCGTTGACCCCTCACTTGCATTCACTGCTACTCAAAAACATATTATAGCTTTTACATCTTTGATTGCACGTCGACGTTTATTGTTACACTGGAAATCTGATAGATATCCTTCTATTTCACTATGGCTTAAAGATATGATGTTTTTTTTGAAATTGGAGAAAATTAAACATACATTAAGAGGGCACACTGACAGATTTTTCCAGATATGGCAATGTTTTATTTCTTATTTTTCAAATTTGCAACTATTGCCAGGTTGAGCGGTATGCCTACTGGTATGCATTGTAACTGAATATTGTGTGTTGTTTAGAGCTGGAGATGGGAAGGGTTTGGGTGGGAGTGTTTTTATTTACTGTTCTTAATAATAATAATTTTTTATGTTGTACTTGCACATCTGTATGTATATTTTATAGTTGACTTATAATGCGGTACATTATACAAAAAATATAAAAAAAAAAAAAACATGCAATTGTTATGTTTTACTATTGTAATTGTGCCAGTTAATTTCAATAAAAATACATTGAAAAAAAAAAAAAAGAAAGTAGCAGCGTAACATAATGAGTTTGTTTTCCACGGCACTAACGCGATTACTTAACCAGTGCATTTTGAAAGTAACGATACTCAACACTGTTTATGAGAAAACATGCTTGTATATGGATGGATTTTGCTGTACTTTTATTAAGAAGGCCAGAAGGCAGGGATAGGTGGTAGGTGAAAAGAGGGGATCAGTTACAGGACAACACAAGAATACAGATGCTTTTCTGAATAAGCTGATGAACACTTGTACTGTGGCTAAAATCTCAACCAAAGCACTTGAGCCTCCGGTTTCTCCAGAGTCAGGTCAGAAATTCAGAGATTATTGGACAAAAGGGGAAGTAAAAGCAGAAGTGCCGGCCTGGCTTATCTAATCACAGCGTGTTGACGGAGCGTTTGATGAGACGACCTGAGGCACTGACCTGTAATCTGGAATCTTCTCTGCCAGACCGAAGTCTCCCACCACCCCAGTGCAGACGCCGCCCTCCCAGCGCACCAGGCAGTTCTGTGGACAAACACACAACACACAGAGTATGAGCAAGGTGGGCTGTGATTAGATTTGAACTTTCTGTTTAGGACTTCAATAGTTTACTTTAAGCTTGGGGTGTCTGATTTTCACTCCTCAAAATATTTAATTCTGACCAAGTTCCTACCAGCGCTGCAATTGGTTATTTTCCACATAGATATCTTTTAAGTGTGGAGTTAAGTCTAAAGAACACATTTTTGAAACTAGAGAGGGCCACCGAAGCACAGCCAATCAGAGCGCTGCTTTCATCTTGAAATCTAAAATACTTTATTTGATTCAAAAACTACACAACTGTAAGCTTTTTTGTTGTTGTTGTGTGTGCAGTAAACATTTTAGAAGAAAAGATAAAACTTGCCAGCTTACAACTAAAAGTCAGGTACTATAGCTTTGATAATTTAAAACAATAAATTTGTTTTGTTAGACAAGTCATTAAAAGAGTCGTTTTTATTTAAGGACAATTAGGCTCAGTGCACGAAGTGTCAGTTGGCTTGTTTATATTAAAAAAGGTTAACTTCTGTACTTCCTGTAAGCTTTAGCATTAAGACACAACCTCAACAAGTGTCCTATTGATTTAAACAGGTGTAGTGAAAACCTCATAGAAATTAACTGAACAGGAAATGCTTGTAAGTACAGAAGTTCACTATTTTGAAAATAAACAAGCCAACTAACGTTCCGTGCACAGAGCCTTTTATGGCCGTGCAATTATTCGCAGCACGAAATCAGTCAAAACATCAAATATTTATAAAAGGACTGTAACTAACGGGACGAGATCTAGAGGTTTTGATCAGGTCTGAACCGGTCTGACAGACGTCTGTCTCCTGAAGCTTGAAACAGTGTTTTTCTCGCCGTTTTGTCACTCGCCTGAATGTAACGTTTAAAGGTCGTTGCGTCAAATTTCATTCACAATTGTTGATTTAGCAGCATTACTTTTGTTTTCACACAATGATAAAGTCTTGTAGTTAGCTGACAACTGAGATTTTTCAACTTGTCTCCACGGTTTGTGTCGTGTTGATAAACAAAAAATCTCTCTACATAAACAGAATTTAGCCATGACACGTGGTTGTATTTATAGCATGTTCTTAAACCACAATTGTAACCAAACATGAATGTCTGTGGATTAGTGAGAGTGAGGAAGTAGTTGGACAGATTTAAAAACCTTCTTCCTGTTTTGTATCCAGCCTCAGTGCAGTAGCTGTGTGTCTGAGCGTGAGTGTGGGCTGCAGTCACCTTCGAGGTCAGGTCCCGGTGGAAAATGCCTTTGCTGTGCAGATATTCCAGTCCTCGCGCGATGTCCAGGGCCAGGCTGAGACGCTCGCTCCACGAAAGGTAAACATCACTGGCCAACAACTGCTCCAGGTTCCCCCCGTTTATGTACTAAAAGCATCCAACACAGATCCACAATTACACACGTGAAAGATCATCACATTTTCTATTTTTTTATTTAGTCTGGTGTGATAGTTCTTGTTGTAAATATTTATCAAAGTTTTACAGTAGTTAACTTGCAAATTCTGAAGAAATCTACAAAGCGGAAAATTACAGGAAATAACTGAGACAATTTCCTGGGAGTTTAAGCACTGTTTTCGACAAATTAAAGTGTTACAAGATATTACCATTTGTCAAATCATAACTATTGTCACTTAAGAGGATTTTGACCCATATTTACAATGTGGTTGCAAGGAATTATGTCATATTTGTCAGACAAAAGGCGACTATAAACCTCATTATAATAGTCAAATTGGGTCAAAAGAAGCAAAATGTTTGGTAAATCTTGTGTAAAATCATGTTCAATATGTTTTACTACAAAATGTTATCCAACTTGTCATATGCATTTTTAGTTTAAAAGGATATTTGTGCTTATATTTAGATAAAACACTCAAAATGCACTGTGGCTACTTTAACATCATCATAATCATTACTTTGGATAATCCACAAAATATTAACAGAGTGAATGTTACTTGTTCAACATAACGTTTCCTTTTCATATGAAGCTTTTAAAAAATGTATCATCATATGTATTTTACTGAACACAACAGTGCAGGTTCAGTAATAAGCTTTTAATAATTCTTGACCTTTGCAACATTGGCAACAAGATAAAGGCTACAACTGGAAAGATAAGTTAAGAACACAGTAGTAAAAAACAACTTTACTATGTGTCTGCAGTTGTGTTAAAGCCTTACATTTTAAAACGACAAAGCACTTCTTGAATATTTTAAGTGTTAGCTTTACAGCAGATAAAAGAATGGATTTGAAGACAAACCTCTGTGAGAGCATGAAGCTGGCCCTCGTGGACGCAAACTCCAATAAACCTGAAACAAAATGAATAAATAAATAAATCATAAGTCTTTTTATGAATGACTACTGAATTTTGTCTCAGGGCATTAACCTGGCTCTACCAGATGGATTCTCACAATATTTGTGATTTCCACAAAATCTAGAGAATCTATCTAGGAGACTCCCACAGTGATCCAGACCAATCACATTGTGGTTTGAGCGGAGGGGCAGGTTTGATCCAAAAAAAAAATTGTTATTGTAAAAAGGTACACACAGGAGATTTTTGGAATTTTAGATGGGAATGTTGTCTGTGCTTTAACGAAAAACTGATTTTTCGTCTACTCGTGCGTTCAGACATGTCATTTAATCAAACTCAAATATTGGGATGATGTTTTGTTTTTAGCTGACGGCTGTCAGTGGAAGTCTACCCAGACTGATAATGTGTAGAACTGACTTCAATATGGCTTGAGCCAGATTACTTTGTCATGACTGTTATCAAAGGACCGGTGGCAACTACAGTATAAGACTGTAATAAACTTAACTACTCTTTGACATAGTACAAAAACAATTTTCTGTGTTTGATTTTTCTATTTTTACTGAAATTACAAATATTGCTTAAGTCTGTAAAATGTATTGCTCTAAGTTTCAGACAAAACCTAGAGCTAAAAAAATGATGCAGGGGCCTTGTATTTGATACATGAGGGCATATTGGGGTGACACAGGAGCGAGTACCTGAGGATGTTGGGGCTTGTACCTGAGAATGTTGGGATGTGTACCTGAGGATGTTGGGGCGCGTACCTGAGGATGTTGGGGAGAGTACCTGAGGATGTTGGGGAGAGTACCTGAGGATGTTGGGGAGAGTACCTGAGGATGTTGGGGAGAGTACCTGAGGATGTTGGGGCTTGTACCTGAGGATGTTGGGGTGAGTACCTGAGGATGTTGGGGAGAGTACCTGAGGATGTTGGGGCTTGTACTTGAGGATGTTGGGGTGAGTACCTGAGGATGTTGGGGAGAGTACCTGAGGATGTTGGGATGAGTACCTGAGGATGTTGGGATGAGTACTTGAGAATGTTGGGGTGAGTACCTGAGAATGTTGGGGTGAGTACCTGAGAATGTTGGGGTGAGTACCTGAGGATGTTGGGGAGAGTACCTGAGGATGTTGGGGCGCGTACCTGAGGATGTTGGGGCGCGTACCTGAGGATGTTGGGGCTTGTACCTGAGGATGTTGGGGCTTGTACCTGAGGATGTTGGGGCTTGTACCTGAGGATGTTGGGGTGAGTACCTGAGGATGTTGGGGTGAGTACCTGAGGATGTTGGGGAGAGTACCTGAGAATGTTGGGATGAGTACTTGAGAATGTTGGGGCTTGTACCTGTGGATGTTGGGGTGAGTAACTGAGGATGTTGGGGTAAGTACCTGAGGAAGTTGGGGCGAGTACCTGAGGATGTTGGGGTAAGTACCTGAGGATGTTGGGTCTTGTACCTGAGGATGTTGGGGCAAGTACCTGAGGATGTTGGGATGAGTACTTGAGAATGTTGGGGCTTGTACCTGAGGATGTTCGGGCTTGTACCTGAGGATGTTGGGGTGAGTACCTGAGGATGTTGGGGTGAGTACCTGAGGATGTTGGGGCTTGTACCTGAGGAAGTTGGGGTGAGTACCTGAGGATGTTGGGGCTTGTACCTGAGGATGTTCGGGCTTGTACCTGAGGATGTTCGGGCTTGTACCTGAGGATGTTGGGGTAAGTACCTGAGGATGTTGGGGCTTGTACCTGAGGATGTTGGGGCTTGTACCTGAGGATGTTGGAGTGGGTACCTGAGGATGTTGGGATGAGTACTTGAGAATGTTGGGGCTTGTACCTGAGGATGTTCGGGCTTGTACCTGAGGATGTTGGGGTGAGTACCTGAGGATGTTGGGGTGAGTACCTGAGGATGTTGGGGCTTGTACCTGAGGAAGTTGGGGTGAGTACCTGAGGATGTTGGGGCTTGTACCTGAGGATGTTCGGGCTTGTACCTGAGGATGTTGGGGTGAGTACCTGAGGATGTTGGGGTAAGTACCTGAGGATGTTGGGGCTTGTACCTGAGGATGTTGGGGCTTGTACCTGAGGATGTTGGGATAAGTACCTGAGGATGTTGGGGCTTGTACCTGAGGATGTTGGGATGAGTACTTGAGAATGTTGGGCTTGTACCTGAGGATGTTCGGGCTTGTACCTGAGGATGTTGGGGTGAGTACTTGAGGATGTTGGGGTGAGTACTTGAGAATGTTGGGGCTTGTACCTGAGGAAGTTGGGGTGAGTACCTGAGGATTTTGGGGCTTGTACCTGAGGATGTTCGGGCTTGTACCTGAGGATGTTGGGGTGAGTACCTGAGGATGTTGGGGCTTGTACCTGAGGATGTTGGAGTGGGTACCTGAGGATGTTGGGGCTTGTACCTGAGGATGTTGGAGTGGGTACCTGAGGATGTTGGGGCTTGTACCTGAGGATGTTGGGCTTGTACCTGAGGATGTTGGGATAAGTACCTGAGGATGTTGGGGCTTGTACCTGAGGATGTTGGGGATAAGTACCTGAGGATGTTGGGGTGTACCTGAGGATGTTGGGATGTACCTGAGGATGTTGGGATAAGTACCTGAGGATGTTGGGATAAGTACCTGAGGATGTTGGGTGACACAGGCGGTTGAGCAGCTGCACTTCCTTCAGCATGTTGGCCTTGTTGCAGGGCATTGTGTTCATCTTCAGAGCCATGATCTGTCCAGAAACTCTGTGCTGCACCTGAAACATCATAAACAAACACATTTAGTACGTAGTAAGTTTAATTTATGAACACGACACAATTAGCCTAATGCAACAGCTGGTTTTACACTTGACCATAATATCAAAAAGATAATTCCACACATGATCGATCTGGTGATTTCTATTCGCACCTAGACTGATGCAGACACTTTCTACATTGCAAATCTCCACTTTAGCCATATTAATTTCAGCTGCTCTCCGTCTCTATTAAATATTGTCCTTTAGAATGTCACATGAACTAAACCTATTATTCAAAATCAACGCAAAAATCAGTTTTAATGGGATGCAATTGGCAAAAGCTGCATATTAACACTGTGATGAAGAATTGTGAGAGCTAGGAAGTAGAGATGGGACGAGACAATTTTCACGAGACAAGACGAGCCACAGGATTGGATCTACGAGATCGAGACGAGATTTTGAAACAATTTGCCTTATTTGTCTCAATTCAGAATTTTAACAAGGTTACAAAATTAACCTTTTTTTCTTTATAATGTTAGTTTAATATTTATTTAGTTTAGGTTTACCTTTCATTATGTCTGTAAACTTGTATTCTTATATAAATGAGTTAAATAATTTGACTGAAATTGATCTGCTCCCGTGTGTAGCTGAGGCTCCGCCCCCTTTCTCCTGCCTCTGCAGCGCGGCTGACAGGACCAGACAGAGAAGGAGCCAGACAGAGAAGGAGGCCTATGTCTCTAGGCCATCTCTGGCCCAGAGACATAGGCCAGAGATGGCCTATGTCATCAATAACAAAGTTATTGATGACATAGGCCAAAATATCTCTGTGTGGATCTATATTAAACTATGTTTTAAAAGTGAAAAACATTGCGCTGTTCCTGCGATGTCAGCATGTAATTTAATTTTTTTTTTTTTTTCGCTAACTTTTGCAATGTTTAGGACTAATTATCTATGTCAATATCGGTCCTATCATTACGAAATAAAAATGGTTTAGACAGTTTTCTGTCAGAATAAGTCCACTACAAGTCTGTGTGTGGAGGAGAATATTTACTACAGCTGCTCAAAGATGCAAAACATAAGCATTTATAATAGCCAATGTATAAGGAAAAATCTTGAGAGTTCTGTACGTGTGCACAGTATCGTGACAGGTTGATTTTGTCCCATCCCTACTAGGAAGTAGCAGGACACATTTAAATACTTAAAAGATTAAGGATTCGCTAATAATAATATTTTATACATAAGCAAAGACACATTTCTGGTTGAGTAAGCAGTATGATAGTTATCTTTTGGTTTCACAATAATAAAAAAACCCATCTGACTCATCTTGTTTCTGGTGAAACATGGATGACTTGTTATGACAGTTAGATAAATAAATTCGTTAAATGTGGTCGGGACAGTTGCCGCTCTGGTGGATTTGGAAACATGAGCAGCTTTAGTTAAGTTTCTTAATTTGTTTTGGCTGCTGCAGAGCCCAAACCGGCTGCCATGGCGATGACACCGTCTGGCGTGGTTGTCGTGGAGACCAGACAGGCTTCCCCCTTCCCCAGGCTGCAGGTTGTACTTCAGCAGAAACACACAGAGGGGCGAATGATTAAAGTGTTTAACTGTTTATAATTCTTTTGTGTTTTATAATGAACAAAATGTAAATCTTTATGTCTAAAATCTAAATTAAAAAAGTAACTGCACTTTTCTTCAACAGTTATAGACGTCGTTGGAAAGAACGCTCACTAACAACAAGCCTTGAATTTTTATTTCAAAAAGCAAAAACAGAAGTTTATATGCAGCACAAAGGACTAAATAATGATTAATTCATCATGAGTTCATCATAACTTCATTATAAACTAGGGCTGGGCAATCTGGGGGAAAAATAAAGTCAAATTTTTTTCCTCATATTGACCAACTTTTTCAAAACCAAAAGAAAAATTATATCTATGAAAAATGAAAAACAAAAACTCCCATTTATTAGATTTTTTTGAAATTATAAAAGTTTGACTTTTGCTCCAAAACACAAATTTTTACTGAAAAATATTGGTCTTTCATCTTTCGATTCAAAACCCACAACCAAATTTGCTCCGATTCAATCTCCATCTCTCAATTTTTCGATTAATTGCCTAATCCAATTATAATACTTCAAGTTCCATGATAAGACTAGATTATGTTTTGTTTGAACCTTTGGTGAAGATGATTCATGATGACTCATGATGTTCAAGCAGGACTTTCAAACGTCATGATGTTCAAACATCTTTAGATCATAAGAATTCCTCGGATTCATAAAGGTTTAAAAATCATGATTCACTAACATGATTTTATGTTACTTGAATTCACAATAATTCATGATAGTTTTTGTTGACTCATGGTGAACTAATGGTTAGGTTAGGTTAGGTTATGTTAGGCTACATTATTTGTACCCGTAGGTAATTTTGTCTTGCAAATAAAATTAAATAGACAAACAAATACCAATAAATATACATTCGAATAAAACAGTGTGTTCTTGCGCACAATAGTAAAAAGAGTCCAACACATTACAGTTTATTCATCAGAACAATCGTGGCTGGAACAAAGCTCCTTTTAAAACGATTAGTTCTTCTGGATTTTGGAACTAAAAATCTTTGTCCAGAAGGAAGCAGCTGAAACTCTGAATGTAGAGGATGCTGCTCATCTTTAACAATACTTTGGCACAAGCGCTGTAACTGATGAGCGTAAAGAGATCCAGAGTATTCTGAGGATGGCCAATAACTTTGCTTGCCCATTTAACAAGCTGATTGAGAGAGTTCTTATTTTTGACAGAAATGCTCCCAAACCATGAGACCAATGCAAAGGTCAAGACTGATTCCATAAAAGCCCAGCAGAAAAGTGTCATTATAGTTTTGTCTATTTGAAAAAAAGATCATTTCCTTTGACAACAGAGACGCTGGTGACATTTTTGCACACAGCTGCACAGTTGTTATCAAAATTCAATTTTGAGTCAATCAAGATATGGCAAAATTTGTGCATGAATACATCATGAATTCACCATAAATTCATGCATTAATTCCTCAATGATAATCAATTAATTCAATTCCCCCTTATTATAAAACGTTACCATTCTTCAAGCAGAGTGACCAGATGTATACAAAAGTTTTTCATCAAGAGCCGTAAGTGTACAAAAATATCATAAGATCATTTAAAGCAAGTTAACAAATTTTTTTAGGAATTAAAGTAAGCAAGTAAGTAAGTAAGCAATCTTTATTTGTATAGCGCACTCCTCACTCAGTGACAGTAAACTGCCCTGGAGCAACTCAGCAGAGGCGATTCACCTAACACCTGGCGCCTCAACCTCAGACTACCACCAAGTGTTCCCTAACATGCATGTTATTGGTTGGTGGGGAAACCGGAGTGCCCGGAGGAAACCACCCAGACACAGGGAGGAACATGCAAACTCCACACAGAAAGGTCCGGGCCTGAGCGGGAATCGAACCCGCGACCTTCTTGCTGTGAGGCCAGAGCGCTAACCGCTCTGCCACCGTGCCACCAGCCAAAAGTCACTAATTACTACCAAATACCAATGATAACAAATCTACATTATGATTTTTTTTCCCCAAATAGTGTGCACATATGTGACCCAAGCAGCCTTGCTAAGACAATAACCTCGTGGAAACACTGAAATATAATGTGTCGAAACCAAGTAATTAAATTTTGCCAGATTTTCACGTCTACATGTGACCTGACTTGAAATAGTGGTGCTAAAAATACAATTCACATGGGTAAAAAGTTTTGCTTTCAGTTGAGTCAGCAAAAGCCTTAGCAACTAGGGGACTTTCCAAAATGTTCTTGATAAATAAAATAATCACAAGGTTTTTCTTAAATGTTTAAAGCGTCAGTAAGTTTCTGTTTGGAATCTTGATCTACAGAAAGATTAGGCCACAAGTAAAACCAAATCCCGCTGCAATCAAAGAGCTGTTATCTATTTTTACGACTTAAGCTTGCAGAGTTAAATAATCACTGAAATTTACAACAATAGAAAAGTCAAAGGTCGATCAAGCATCTATCATTTATGTATGAGAATCTGAATGTGTTTCTAAAAGCAGAATCATTATAACATATAATACAGTAAATTTTTTTCATTTGGTCAGAATTCAGGCTTTACTACGAGGCATAAATCCAGCCGTGTCTCTGTGGTTAATGTCAGCAGGTGAAAGGTCAGCGTCGGGGTCGTTTTGTGACTTAATGAGCAGTGAAATATGAGTGTGCGGAGCGGACAGAGGCGCGCAGCTGTGAGGCGAAAGTCATGAAGCTGATTAGAGTGAAGGAGTAATGCCATTAGCCAAGCAGTCGGTCAATGGAGAGTCAATCCACCACAAACACAAACGCAAACACTGAGACGAAAGACTGAAGGCAAATTAAGTATAATACAGGGTAGAGCTGGGCAGTATCATGATTTCCCATTTCTCTATTTAATTCATCTGTTTGTTAAAATACAGACATTTATTTCCAATCTACTTCAGAGTTGCCAAGTTCGTTTCTTTTTAATGAATTTGTGCGTCTGTTTTTAATAGTTTTATGAATTTTGAAGCTCATGTGTTGAGGTCTTTTATGTTGCAGCTTCAAGTCAAGTTTGATTTTCAAAAATATACTTATTTATGAATGAAACATGGATTTTAGCATATTTTCAAAAGCTGTTATTAGTGTTAGAAAAGCCAAAATTTTATTCTCACACAATGTTCTAATTAATTGATTCTTTGAATAAATGTATTTATGGGCTGAGGTTGCAAAGAACAAAACAGTCCCTCTTTAGTCAGAAAAACTACCCTGTCCCCAGGTTTGTGTTCACACAGCAACAGTTTAGGAAAGTGAGTCTAACTGGCTTTAGCTTTAGTATCTGTGAAGTCTGTAACATTTAAATAACTAATTAAGTGGTGTTAGGAAAACAAAAGTTGTCTTTTTTTAATTTCACATAAAACTATGATCTACAAAACCTGAAAATGTCACTGAAAAATAACATTCATTTTCTACCACTTATTCCCTGTCGAGATGATTGGAGCTTAACCTAGTGACTTTGGGCCTTAGGCAGGGGAACATCCTGGACAGTGGCCAACTCGTCGCAGAGTTAGACAGACAAACATTCACTCTCTCATACACTCACAGGGAAATTTACAGTGATGCCTAATTAACCTAAACATGCGTGTTTTTGGAGGTGGGAGGAAACCCACAGTGACACGGGGAGAACATGCAAACTCCACCCAGAGAGATCGTGAAATGTTGATATGGTCCGACCCGAGAGTTAAACCCACCTCGTTTTTGGGAAGCCAGAGTTCTAACCACTCTGCTACCGTGCACCTCTGGCTAAAAAAAAAATAATAAAACAAAATTACAGTATTCGCTGTAATTCCACCATTTACAAAAAGAACATATTTTGGTGCTATTGCTTTTAAAACATTTTTCTTAAGGATGAGGAAAGTTTATTCAAATGTGAGAAAGTATAAAACATGTTTCCAATAAAGGGACAGTAACTAACAAAAGTAATAGGAACTGGGAAAATAAAATAAAGGGGTACAGGTGCAAGTGTGTGTAAAGGTGCATCGACGCGTGAAATGTTTGTTGACCACTGTTTTTTCACAATATTTTCATCTTTTACAATTGTCTCCTGTATCTAGTCCTGCATATTCTCTTTCTGCTGCATCGTTGATAGTTCAGTAGTGTCAAAGTGCGACTCAAAGCTACAAAACCATTTTTCTTTGGAATGAAACTGTAACATTAGTTTAAAATTAGACTGCTCATCTATTTGGCAACTAAAGATAAACAGTCTGACAAGTTCACAAGACAACTTAATTAACTTATAAATCATGTTGATAAAGAAACACATTAATTTTTCATCACAGAATTGTCAACCACACCTTTACACAGACGGAATACTATGAAATCTACAAACACTACCACATGAAAACAGACACTCCCTTCTCCTTCAGCGCAGACTCAAAACAACCGGACTCAGCAGCAGCAGCAGAAACACAGAGAACCAGCTGCACATGTGGATCTGTGACGTCTGTCATTACAGCGCCTGAGGTCTCACTCACAGAGAAAACGGTTTCAGTCAGACCACATGAACAGCTCCGTGTGCCTCGAGGATTACAGATGATTTCAAGGAGAGTGAGACGATGATGTTTGACCAGCTGAAAACTGTTTACGCTGAATAAATGTGGATTTGAGCATCTACAAGCAAAATTAGATTTACCAGCTTGTGCACATGGCAAGAGTACTGTATTATGATTGAATTACTACAGCATTTTCAACATAGTTTTCATCAGGGTCAGATTATTCAGAGGGACATGGGCTCTGGGCTGGTTTTGCACAATACGTCACTTTTTTTTTACCAAATCTGATCCTGCACCAGACATCCACAGCATTAGATCTGTTTCAGTAACATAATAACTACTGATGTAGTCTAGGTTTGATTTATTCGGCTCTACAACATCCAAAAGTTTTGCAAAGCAGCTCTGAACTAGAATTAAGCAAGAACTAGACCAGTCCTAACAAAATCTGAAAAGTTTGGCATTAAACCAGGACCAAACAAGATCTAAAGCAGAACTTAACCAGGTCTAAACACGGTCTAAAGAAGAATTAAACTAGGTCCAAACAAGGAACTAAACCAGGACCAAAACAAGGTCTAAAGGAGAATTAAACCAGGACCAAACAAGGTCTAAAGGAGAATTAAACCAGGACCAAACAAGGAACTAAACCAGGACCAAAACAAGGTCTAAAGGAGAATTAAACCAGGACCAAACAAGGTCTAAAGGAGAATTAAACCAGGACCAAACAAGGAACTAAACCAGGACCAAAACAAGGTCTAAAGGAGAATTAAACCAGGACCAAAACAAGGTCTAAAGGAGAATTAAACTAGGACCAAACAAGGTCTAAAGCAGAAATCAACCAGGACCAAAAATGATCTAAAGAATTAAACCAGGACCAAACAAGGTCTAAACCAGGACCAAACATGGTCTAAACCAGGACCAAACACGGTCTAATGCAGAATTAAACCAGGACCAAACAAGGTCTAATCCAGAACTAAATCAGGACCAAACAAGGTCTAAACCAGGACCAAACACGGTCTAAAGCAGACTTAAATCAGGTCCAAACACGGTCTAAAGCAGACTTAAATCAGGTCCAAACAAGGCCTAAATCAGGACTAAACCAGGACCAAATCAAGTCTAAGTTGAATAGGCCTACATTACTACACACAGCGTTGTTTTTTCAATAGAAGAGTGGAGAAGCATCAGTCGTGTCCCGTTGAGCTTTTGAAGTGTCAGAGGCTCTATAAGAATCTCCCCGAGGGGCCAAACCTGCACTTTTAGAGAGAATGAGCTGCTCCGGTGAAATAAGCAGAGGTTTAAAGTCCTGGGGCTGGACTTTCACAAAAAGACTCAAACACAGATGTGGAGGAGCCAGCTTGGTCTGGGTTAAAATGGGTTTGATTCGGACAGCACACAGTGGTCTAATTTTCTCACAAAGTCCTGCATTTCTAGCATACTTTAAAGTGGAAAAGACAAAGTTTACTAATTTAAAACTAGATCATTTAGCTACGCCAACTTTAAATAGAGAAATGTGAAAAGATGATGTGATAATTTTTATCAAAAAAGCAGGTCACACAGTTGGATTTTTATCACAATATTGCCCAGCCCTACTTCAGAACACTACAAAGCTTGTTTAACATCATGCATCAGTCAAAATCAGAGAAAATTAATGCAGTGCAAATACTCTTATGCACAAAGCAAACTTGTTAAGTAATTGTGTTAAATCTGTTCACAATACAAAATTTGTTGACTTATGTTTAACAGCAGCCACGTCGAGGTTTGGCTGCACTTATTATTCACTGAACTTATCAAAACACAAGTCACCACAGAAAAAGAAACACAATATTGTGAAACTGTTGCCCAACACTTCTTCTACTTTTTAATCGGAACATTTTTGAAGCAATAACCGGCAGAAGAGAGGATGTCACGTGATCCGCTTTGGCTGCAAAACACATCAACAGAGATAAAAGCCTCGAGACTGGAGTTCTGCAGGTCTGAACTAGAGAAGTGAGGGATGAAGTGAAGTCTGCTCTGGTTCAGCTCCGTTAAAAACACAACCGCGACATGGGTCTTGGCGTAAACAATAGATTGAGATGAATCGGTGAATGTAAAAGCGAGAATAGCTCTGCACGGCTGGAGACGGTGTGACTCAATCAGGATAAATGTGAACATGTCCAAACAGGGAATGTCCAGACTCAACCTGGATTAAGTGTGACATGAAAACTCTGCTGTTTTTTGTGTCAATCTTTACCTGCTCCACAAAGGCAGGTCCACTAATAGTTTCTCACACACTCACGACAGACTAGCAAGTTTGAGTTTGGAGCAGACACCAAGCTCCTAAACAAGATCAGTGAAAAAAAACTATTTACTTTTTTTGGTTTCGAGCTTTTGAGTTTACACACCACTGCAGCTTTGGCCGATTATTGTGTCTCTTTACATTGCGGGACAATTATTCTCATCAACTATTAAAAATGGTTGCGTATTATTGGCAGGGGCGTAGCACCAAATTCTGGGCCCCAAGTACAAACTTTGTTGATGGGCCCCTAATACATAATCGTGTATTTTTATTTAGTCCACTCATGTTCTTTTTTCGACTCACTATAAAACAAGACATTTATTGGCTGTGTCTTTCAACATAAAGACAAGATAAAATGGAATATGTTTTGAACACACGCCAACATTTAGCTTAATTCTTTTAAGCTATAAACTTGTCTAAATTAAGCCAAAAATATATTTAGAAAATCCTTGTGGCATTTCTGACACATTCTGATGTTGCTGGATTGAGAAGTTGTGACATATTGACAGTAAAAAAAAGTTTTTGTGTCAAACCCTGGCTCTTTGTTCACTAAAATCTGCAAACTATGGCTTATAATATTATAATCTCTTGCTGTTATATTTGTTAATAATTTCCCCATTTAAAATTCCTCTTTGTTTTTGTCCAAAGTCAGTTTGCTTTGCTGATATCACAATTAATTACATTTATAGGAAGATAAATGAAATCTATTAAAAGCAAATCTGACATTCTTTTGGGGCCCTTTCCTGCCCTGGGCCCGGGGAAACTAGCACCATTTACCCCCCCAGTCCGACGTCCTTGATTATTGGTATTTCAGCAGATTGTCAGTTGTTTGTAACTCAGGACCAACTATTAGCTTTCCACCACCTGCAAAGTAGCTTGCCAAAGGAATCGTACGATTTGTACTCAAAGTTTATTTACTTTTACATGTCTATATCTATTGTAAATGTATTTTAGGTATCCAGCTGTGTCCACTTCTAAATGAATATATTGTCATCTATCTGTGCCCTAAAGAGGGATGACCGGTGGACGTCACTTAGAGCTGGGCGATATTGACAAAAATGGACATCGATCATTTTTGACATACTATATCTCGATTATGATATTCAGACCATATTATTTCAAACTAAGAAACCTGCATGTCAAATATATTAGTTGGAGTTTAATGATCATAAAATTTGGGCTTGACTCGAGTTGACTTAGGACATTCTTGGTCGACTCAAAATGCATTAGTCGACTAAAAGCAAAACTAGTTTCAGTGTCTCAATGATCTGACCAAATATCTGACCCAAATAAAAAGTTAAAAACAGCTAAATGAGATTTTCATGTACAAAATTCAGAATACAAATGTGAGCGATATCACCATCTAACTTAATTTGTTGTTTTTTTATCAGCCTTTTTGTTGCCTTTTTGCTACAAACGATATACTCGATTTATTTTTGCATATCTTCAAGACAACAACCACAATATTATCTAAAAATCGATATATTGCACACCTCTAACGTCACTTTCCGCTCCACTGCTCATGTCACCTGCAGAAAGAGACACTGTCCATCAGGTTGGCTGGGGAAACCTCTTTGATTAAAACAGTAAAACGAGACAAGAGCAGCTGTTTTGATCAGGTCTGAACCGGTCTCCTGAAGCTTGAGACAGTGTTTTTCTCTGTTTTTTCACTCCCCTGAATTTATCTTTTAAGGGTCGTAGGTCAAATTTCATTCACAAATGTTGAATTAGCAGCAAAACACACAGTGATAAACTCTTGTAGTTAGCTAACAACAGCTCTGGCTCGTCTTTTTGCCACATGTGCATCTCCTGTGTGGATAAACCAATAATCCCTCTATAGGCCCTTTTCGGCTTGGCTAGTTCTGGTCTGAAAATACTTGTGGATAGTTTGTTCTAGTCCCATTCATTCTCTATGAAAAAGTAGCAGAAACGCCCTAAGATAAATAAGTATTTAATTGACAGAAAGCGGACAACAAGTTACAGCCAAAAAATCAATGAAGTAAGTTAAAAACTTAACATACAAGGTAAATATTTCACCAGAGAAAACCCATGTGTTTACAAAAAGTGCTGGTCCTGAAGTGATTATCTATTTATAATCAGCTTGTGACTTTTAAATATTGATTCATTTTTAGCGCATCTCGGCAAATTCCCCATAAGTAATGAATGGAACAAGCTGGAAGTATCCACAGGCAAACCAGAACTAGCTGCAGCGTGAAAAGGGCTTATTTAACTGTCTAATGGTAGTAGCTCAATATCAGATTTCTTTTGCAAAAGCAGCTCTAGTGGGGAAAAAAGTTGGAGACCAATGCCTAATGTGTAAAACAGATGACATGTCATTCAAACTTTATTCCAAAGTGAGGATGCTTAGGAGCATGTTTGAAGAACGGGAACAACACAAATAAAGAATGATATTTGCCCGTTAAGAGAGTAGTGGTTAAAGAGGTTTGTCTGAGTGTTTTGGTGACTTTACTCTTTAAGTGACGCTCCCACAGTGGCTCCATCGGTGGCTTCAGCTAATCACAGATTGTGTCATAATTACTGTGATGATGTGTTTGTGCTGCGACAGACCTCCCACTCTCTGTCTACGATCTGCAGTCAAAACAAACTTTCCCTTTGTGCTCCTGATGGAAAAACATACAAGAGTCTGACGTGACTCGAAAGACGATGAAAACATAAACAAACTAAACTATTACAGCTTAAACTTTCTTACAGTCGTCACATCTTTTCTCATTTATCCAATGCGTCCCATGTTTTTTCACCAGAGTGAGTTTAGAAGTGTTTTTAACAACTTTCAGGAACCAGCTCGAGTTAAGCTGTGTCAGTGTAATAACAGAAGCTAGCTGCTAAAACATTATTAAGCACATTAAGGAAAAACCAGTCTTTATTATGATGAGACGCTGGATTAGAATAGGTATGCTAAAGGAGCAGCTTTTCCATGGAACCATGCAAAAGGAGACTCTTCTAGGCTAAAAAAAACGTTTTGTAGTCATGCAAGCTTGCTCAAAGTAAAAACACAAATTTTATTATTGTTTTAACGCAATAAAATCAATGGGGTGCACAGGAGCAGAGTGGTTAGGGCTCTGGCTTCCCAATAAGGAGGTCGTGGGCTCGACTCCCGGGTCGGACCATATCAACATCTCACAATCTCTCTGGGTGGAGTTTGCATGTTCTCCCTGTGTCAGTGTGGGTTTTCTCCAGGTACATCGGTTTCCTCCCATCTCCAAAAACATACATGCTTAGGTTAATTGGGCATCACTGTAAATTTTCCCCGTGAGTGAATGAGAGAGTGAATAGTTGTCAGTCTAACTCTGAGATGAGTTGGCCACTGTCCAGGGTGTTCCCCCACTTAAGGCTCAAAGTTACTGAGATAGGCTCCAGTCACCCGCGACCCCTAACGGAATTAAGCAAATGAATTAAAAATGAATGAATAAAAACAATTAAATGATAAACGCAGGCTTTTATTCAAGTTTGTTTTGGGTGCACCTTTAATGTCTTGTGCAAGCATTTTCTAAAAGTCATCTCAGTTTAACAATCTTTTAGGATTACATTTACTTCCTCATAACAAATGACTCTAGGAAGTTGCCCTAGCAACCATGTTGTACACTTCATAGACATTATGTTAGTAGACGCAGTCAGCAGCTCTGCTCTGTTGCTACAAGACGAACAGCGCTGCACAATGCAAATCAACTGAACTCAATGGCAAAAGTTGCACTTTTATGGATGTAACGAGCTAAACGAGTGATTTCAGCAAAACCAGAAGCAAAACTGACTGAAATGTGTCTAATGAAGCTTTGTTTAACAACACTGGAAATGTTTTATTGTGTTTCCTAAACTGTTACATTCGTAGGCAGAAAATACTATTCAAACCCCCATCACTCGACGATGTGACCTGGACGCTCTTTCACAGAAAAATGAAGCTACATGTACAACTTTTATTTGGTGATGTTTATGACATTTTTCTGCTGTTTGAACAAAATACATTAGCCTATAACCCTCAAACAAGCAAATAAATTACAGAAATCTTAATCATGTTCACCGTGTTTGCTTAAAAATGCGGCCCAACCTGTCGTACGCTCTTTAACGTCTGGCAAACAAACACGACACAACAGAAATAACACTTAAACGTTCAAACAAACACCTGGGAGTCAACCGCTGAGTGATACGACCATTAGCTTTTGATTGAGAGATTTTATGGCCGTCGCAGAGGCACAAATAGCTGCTGGGACAAGAAACTACAGACCGGAGATTGTTCCTTTGAAGCAGAGACACAGAGAGAGAGAGAGAGAAAAACAGCACCTGAAGGATTTGTCCCGACACGTGTGCTCCTTCCCTCTCTGGCCTTTTGCTTCTGCTCTTTCACGTTGCACAATAGCGCGGCGGAGTTGAATGGTGGGTTCGTTTGCGCGCAGAGAAAGTCCATTGATCTGCGTGAGGCGCTCAGACACATGGCAGGAGTCCAGAGTCCTTTTAGCGGGACGTTTTAAAGAATTCTCAGACACTGCAGCAGGCGTTTGAGTGCTATTCAACTCAAAAAAGCACCAGTTTAGAAGGATGGCAAGTCACAGAAATCACAACTTTCTTAGAGCCAGGACACAATTTAGATTTGATCACCGCTAACAGACGTCTGTGGGGGAAGTATAGCATGAACAACAGCTTTATCACTCAACAACTGCAACAGCAAATGTGGACGTAAGGAAATAGATTACGAAGACATAGAGATGAATAAAGTGATCCGACTGTGTTTTCTTTTTACATCGACAGAAGTTTGTTTACTTTCTCAGATAACTCCACATCAGTGACCTCCGTTTAAACCCGGTTGTGACTTTAGTTAGACAAATAGACCATTTTCGCACATGAAAGTACCAAGAACTAGTCCCAACATTCCTTCAGTCCCTGTTTACTTAGAAGAACTACCCTGTCCCCATGTTTGTGTTCGCACAGCAAACGTTTCTGAAAGTGGGTCTAACTAGCTTTAGCATTAGCATCTGTAAAGTCTGGAACATTTAAGTAAGTCATTTTGTGGTGTTAGGAAGACAAAAGTTGTATATTTTTGATTCCACATAAAACTATAGCGTGCAAACCTTAAAAATATCACTGAAATGAACAGTTAAACTAAATTATTCACTGTAATACCTACTTAGTAATAGTATTATAGAGGGATTTCTTGTTTATCAACACGGGCGATGCGCACGCACCCCGCCTCCAGAAAGACACACCACTCACCATAAACACAAACAGCGGAAACAAGTTGAAAAAGCTCCGTTGTCAGCAAACTACAAGAGTTTATCACTGTGAGAAAACAAAAGTTATGCTGCTAATTCAACATTTGTGAATGAAATTTGACCCTACGACCTTAAAAGTTACATTCAGGTGAAAAAACGGCGAGAAAAACTTTGTCTCAAGCTTCAAGAGACAGACGTCTGTCAGACCGGTCAATGATTAAAACAGCTGCTGTCATCTTGTTTCGTTGTTTTATTCAAAGAAGTTTCAACAGCTAAGAAGATGGACAGCGGCGCTGTCTGCATAACGCATGCACAGTAGGGCGGAATGTGACATCATCCAAAAATCCCTCTATTTGTAATTTCACAAAATATTATAACTTATAACACTTGTTAAACTGTGTCAGTTGTGTTTAAATCATCTTTGCATTTTGGTGCTTTTTGACGACACGCGTAGAGAGATTCTTTTTTATTGAGCTCAAATTATTTCCTGTAGTTTTCAACTTTTATTTGTAATTTACTTCATTATAATTAGGGTAACAATATTTGTCAGTTATAAATGGGTAAACTTTGTGTTTTCTACTGAAATGTCTGTGGTAAATGAAGCCCTTTCAGAAAAAAAACACAGAGACCACTGTGTACTGTCTGAATTGAATAATACAGAATTTTAGTTCAGGAGCTGAATGCTGCGCTCTGATTGGCTGAGCTTGGGTGGTCCTCTCCAGTAAAAAGGTTTTTTTAAACCATATTTGCAACCAAAATTGATACATATTAGCCACGTGTTGAAGGATTTAGGAGAGGAACTTGCCGGGTTTAAAACCTAAAGCGTGTTTGCAAAATAAAAATCGGCTACTCCATCTTTAATTGAAACTTAACAGCTGCAAAACTATATAAATCAACCAAAAGTACTATCACACCAAACTAATTCCAAATAAACAAATACAATATTCTGTCATGTGGACTGTAAGCATAATTTCTCGTGTCGATCTCTAGATTCATGTTTGCATAAAACATGTGGACGATCGCACAGTTAGGCCGCTCTTAAATATGACTGATAACCGCAGTGACAAGTTTGCATTTATATTGCTGAGGCCATCCAGCGCTAAGTGGAGAATTGACAGAGGGCAGTAAACACAGTGACATTTGCATGCTCACCGAACATTCAAAGGGCACGGCTGAAGGAGTGGCCTTGCAGTGCAGCTCCATGTCGGGCTGAAATACAACATCCACTGTCGTCTGCTGTGGACGGATCACACTCTGGAGATCTGAGCTGCACCACTGTGTCATACTCCAGTTTTATGAATAAATATTTCCTAATTAATTTTTAATTTAACCCAAAATTTTCTAGCTTCTACTGTAATTCATTTTGGGCGGCCAAGGAAAAAAAAAATTGTGATTCCCTGGACAGTGTTGGCAGATTTTTGTAGTACAACATGCAACTAAGATCAAAACAGGTGACCTCAGCCCTTCAATAAAAAGCTAATAAAATAATCAATTGGCTAATCATTATGTGTCAACGCAGGACAAGCGCTAATGATGTAATTTAAAGTTGCACTGAGGTGAAAAGTCAGCTACTCAATTCTATAGAAATTGAAGTTACAATCACTTTGTCACTTTGACAGATATGTTTTGTGGCAAAATGTGAGAAAAATATAGCTAAAAGAACTTCTTAACCCTGGAAAGATACAAGAGGAGGCCCTTCCCTTTGGCCAAATATTAGTCTTTAGTTTTTTTTGGAACCGTGCAAGTGTTTACTTAAATAAAAATACAAATTTTTACAATGTATTTAATGCATCACAAACATCTAAATAACAAAAACATGCTTTTTTCCAAATTTATTTTTGTCAAAAAGCTACACTGTGGAGCTATAAAGCATTCATTCATTTTTCATTCATTTTCTACCTCTTGTTCACGATTCTTAGACTATTTTCTGTTGCCTTTGAGGTAAATAAAATCATCTGCTTTTGCAGAAAGTTTCCACTTCACTATGATTGGCTTTAGCTGTCACTCACAGAAGGACAAAGGCTGACCAGTGTTGCCAGATTTTCAGAGGAACAAGCAAATAAGCTTTAAAAAAAACTTCCCAAAAGAAACGACCCCTGCACTTCAATAACATTTAAAATCTAATAATTTTAACATTGTGTGTTGCCTCTAAACAAGTATTTATTTATTTTTGCCATATTTTCTTTTTTCTTCTGACATTCATAACCACTTTTAGACATGAAAAATCCATGTTTTAGTCATAAATGTATATACTTTTGTGAATCACACCTGAACATTTTTAAAAATGAATCTCTTTTACAACACAAAATCCATAAGAGATTTTAAAAAAAGAGGTAGGTTGCAAAAACATAAGCTGTATTTGAACAGACAGATAATCACGATATGATGATTTCACCAAAAAAGCAGTTTGTCACAAAGATAAGCTCACAATTTGATTTTTATCACGATATTGCCCTGGCCTAATGATAATACAACATTTCTAACGTAGTAGACTGCAGTACACAATCCTTTTGGGACAAACACTACTAATAATTCATCACAAACAGCCGCCTGCTTCTGAGAAATTCCTTGCGATGGCGCGAAGCAGAGGTCAGCCCTGGTGCCTCCTCCTCCATCTTTCACTTTCCTGGCACTGACCACGATAAACATGTGACCAGCAGCAGCAGCAGCACGACGACAACAACGCCACACTCCCCAACGCGAACAGACGATCGCGTTACAGACGTGTGTGCCAGCTCTACCTGTCCACACCGGCTCCTCTTACGCCTCTTCCAAAAAACACAACAGTCTTACGCCAGGGGTCAGATTAAACACGCTCGGGGTCACGCGAAGGGTCGGCTCTTACATAATGGCAAGTCTTGAGCAAAATAATCACCTGGAATAAGTCGTCATGGCAGAGCGAGGATGTGGCGGTCGCTGTAGTAACGTTTGTGAAAGGAAGTGAGGTTCAGATTACACAGTGGTCGATGAGGGTCAGACGACTTCAAATGTCTGGACGAGGGAAGAAAAGCAGCCGTTTCAAGCTCAGAAATAAGAGTTAATGCCTTTTTAATGCCGAAAGTCTTGTTTTTCAATGACACAAAACTATAGAAACTATCGTATTGGGTCGCAGAAAGACGCAACTGCGACTAAATGGTGACGAGGGTAAAGATAAAAAGAAGTAACTTATTGCAAACATCAATCAAAAATGTGATTGGCATTTAAACAAACAAAACAATAAGTGAGTTACCTAAATAGGCTCAATTTCAGTAAAATCAACATTAAAAATGATTCTGGGTGTTCCAGCGGCTGATCTGTGTTTTATCTCACACAAGTCACGTTTGTAAAATTTTTTTAACTTAAAAGTAACTAAAGAGTATTTTGCTAGTACTGTAACTGTAATTTAATTTCACAGTAACTAATTTACTCAGAAATGTAATCTAATTTACACCCAACACTGCATAAGAGCGATCAATTTACCAAAATATCACCATCTGACGTTATTTGAACATTTACAATGTAAATTTCTTGATTTTTTTTTTTTTTCAACAGCCTTTTCTGTTTTTGTTATAAACGATATATTCTGTATTCAGTTTTTAGAGATGTTCAAAACAACAATCACAATATTATTTAAAGTTCAACATATTGCTCACGTCTAGCCAAATGCTGCGTCCCAGGAAACTGGAACTGTGATATTTCCCAGTTGACAAATACCAGTTTCATGTTCAGAGCGTTCCAACTGAATCAACTCTGATGTAAACATTATGGCTAATGCTAAACAAAAGTAACATTAAATAACCTGTAAACACTGTTTACGTTGTTTTTGTGGCAGTTAAACTCCTCAGATTCACTCTTTGTGGTGATTGTTGATCTCATAAGTGACTTGGGACTTCCTCGACCAGCTCCCAGTTCACAAGTGGGATTTACCAGTTCGGGTGGCCAACTCATTTTCACAAGTGGGAAGTGGGAAATATCCCAGTTTCAGGCCAAAAGAGTCCAGACATTTGTTTGTGCTCCAAATGTTTTACAAACAGTTTCAGTTTGATTCTAGACCATTTAGTCGAGTTAATAAAGGGTTCAACCTCAGAGTTCTGTCTCTCTTTCAATAGGCATTACCTAAACTCAACATTTACACCAAACATGAATCAGAGCTGGAGTTGTGGAGCCTCTGAGCTGAACATGAGACTTGTTCTTATCTGAAAATGTGTGTTTTGGCGCTTTGATTAGAGTTCTCTGTTTTAAAACTACAAAAGTACAGACTACACACTCTGTATTCAACAAAACACTTACCTAGCATTAACAAAAATAACAATTATGCCGTCATTCAAAAATCGCAGTTTAAATGAGGGCAAAACACTAAAGCTTTCACATTTTTCTGAAGCAACAAGTAATCGATTAATCAAATATTCTAACTTAATAATCTAATAATTGCTTACTAGTCTTTCTTTTGGCTTTAAAACATGATACAAGTTAAGAAAAACGTCCCATTCAATAGCAATGACTTGAAAACAGTAGAATTTTACTTGTCAATCAAAAAAACACCAAAATAATTGTTAGTTGCAGCTCCTCCAATGTCATGTTTTTAAATGTATGCAGTTGTCAGTTCAAAATGTGAACACTGAATCGAATTTTTACAACATAAAATCAGAAAATATGCAATCAGCCATGTTTCCCAGAGCTTGCATCCTTTCTCCCTTTTGTCAACACTGCAGTAAAGATCACATAATAATCCTTAATTTGTATTTGTTTTGGAGCGTAGAGCCACGGTGTAATGACCTCTTGTACCAGCACCAATCTTCCAAATACTCAATTATTTACTTGTGCCTCGTCCGCTGCCAAAAGCGGAGTTTCAGACCGGCCAGTGTAACAGAAACATCAATAATATGCTTTTTTCTACATTCAACAGTGTTTAGAACTACACCAGAATCACGGCTTTGACAAAACGGCTGCACAGCAAGTCTAAATGTGATGCTACACAACTAAACTCCACCCACAGACACATTTCAAACAGAAAGCAAGCTGCATGAAAAGCCAAAGAATTTTTTAATTATCATAAATAAATACAGACAAGTGGGCGGAGATAGGTGGTAGGTGAGGGCAGAACTTTTCTGAGCACTCAATCATCAGCTGCAAGATTGGTAACTAACTTTTTTAGTTGTACATTAGTAAACTTTATGCTTTCCACGAAAAGGTCTATGATAAATGCAGCAACACTGTGAAAATATGAGACAACTGAGCTAAACGCAGCTCTCTGATTGGCTGAGCTTGGGATGAGCTTGGGATGGTCCCTTCAGTTTCACTTTGTTTGTAAAAAGATCGTTTGTTTATAAGCTATATTCGCAACTAATGAATACATGTCGATATTAAACATGTGTCGAAGGAAGGAGAGGAAGTTGTCAGACTTAAAACCTAAATCGTGTTTGCAGTGTGAAAATCAGCTACTTCACCTTTAACATTATTTTATATCGTAACAAAACGATTCAGGAGAAATAAGGCTGCGTAGCCCAAACAAAGACATGAGGTTAAATATGTCAGTGAACAGACAAATAATAAACTGCAGAAGTAACATATTTAATACAGAAAACAGCAGAATATGAAAGAAAAGGTGCAGCTTTTACCAATTCCATTCATTAAAGCATCGGTCTGCAACCTGCGGCTCTTTAACGACATCAGTGTGGCTCTTTGAGATTTGATTTTGAGGAACCAGACTATAATCGTTAAACAACATTCATTAATATTCTATTATGTGTTTCTTTCAGTTGTTTTAATGCAGTGTTTTGAGTTACGACACACTGTTTTTCTCAGATTTTCTAGTTTTAATGGCACACCAAAAACAAAATTATTTAATATTGTTAATCTTAAAATTTGGAAGTTGTGATAGTTTGGTTTCCAGTTTACTTTTTTAGTCAAAAGGGTATTCTGGATACACCAAAGTGACAAATTATTTGCTGATTCTTATTTCATAAAGTGATTTTTTTTTAAACAAATTCATTTTTTCAAGGCACGTCTGGTAGTATCTCAAGAAACACCAGTGTTCTTTGGCACACTGGTTGAAAATTACTGGTTTAATGTGTGTATACTGGTTATCTTATCATTTTAAAATGTATCGACGACCGTAACTGAAGTTCAACTATCTTTCAAAACAAACGCTAGTGAAACAAACTCTTTCGTCTCACCATCAAAAACATTTGTGAATTTACATGTTTTCAGTGTTTTAGCTAAATATTGAGTAAATTCACTTAAAGCTGGGGTAGATGATTTTCAAACTGCAAACACAACATAGGTTTTATATCTGACAACTTCCGCTCTTAAATTCTTCAACACATGATTGATATATCAACATGTATTCATTTTTTGTGGCAGTTATGGCTTAAAAATCCTTGCCTGGCATCCATTCTAATCTCCTAGTATTTATTTATCAATACTGTCGATTAGTCTGGAAGTGCCGCCAGGTGATTTCATTTCAAAAAGGCGGGACTAGCAAACGCCGAGTTAACCAATCAGAAGAATAGCGGACGTGACGACAGCATCGCGTCAAGGAGCGAAACATGAACGAAAACAGCCGAGAATGGAGTTACGCACGGTAATTTTAACGATATATCCAAGTATTTTAAAACCGAGGAGAGTGCAGCATGAAATAGTTTGTCTGATGCGGACGCCATATTGCTTGTTATGAGTAGCCTCGGGCGGCGCACGGGATGTGACGTTTTCCCCAGAACGGCTCTGATTGGACCGTTTGCCTCAAAATCGTGGAAGGAGGTGGCTATCAGGATTTGCCCATACCCACTTTCTTTCAAAATCGAAAGAAGTGTGGGAATGGCTGGCCAGGCAATAAAAATCCCTCTTTACAAACAGCAAAGTGAAACTGGAGAGGACCACTCAAGCTCAGCCAATCAGAGCGCTGCATTCAGCTCCTGATTAGAACTAACATTCTTCATTATTCAGTTCAAACAGTACTCAAAGGTCTAATTTTTTCACAAAGTGCTGCATTTATCAGATACCTTTTGATGAAAAACACAAAGTTTACAAATTTAGATATAAAAAGTTAGCTACCCCAACTTTAACTGTCTAAACATTTTCTTAGACTAAACACAGTTGCGGCTCTTTCTGACTTTGATTTGGTTTGATTTGGGCAAATGTGGCTCTTTTGCTGTTAAAGGCGGCAGACCCTTTCATTAAAGTTTTGATTAAAGCTGGGGTGACTAACTTTTTTAGTTGTAAATTAGTAAAGTTTGTGTTTTCCGATAAAAAGTATGAGATAAATGCAACACTGTGTGAAAAAATTAGATCTCTGAGTACTGTCTAAATTGAATAATAAAGAGTTTTAGTTCTAATCAGGAGCTGAATGCTGCGCTCTGATTGGCTGAGGTTGTCCTCTCCAATTTCAATTTGCTGTTTGTAAAAAGAAGTTTTTAGGCCGTAATTTCAACCAAAATTAACACGTGTCAATATTAACCATGTGTAGAAGGATTTTTGAGAGGAAGTAAATCGTCTTTGCTGTGTGAAAATCAACTACATAACCTTTAATTGTGGCATCCTAGAGTAAGCCAGTGAAAAGCTTGGTAACCGTGGCAACCTAAGCTCCAGATGGGGTCCTAAATATGTGCTTGACTCACCTTGAAGACCTCTGAGAAGAAGCCGGCTCCGATCTTCTCGCAGGTGAAGTCGTCTATGCGGGCCAGCGTGTTGACGGCGCTGCGCAGGCCCGGTACGAGGACGGCCTGATCCTGTGTGGGCCCTGGACACTGTGTGTGAGAGGCAACGCTCCCGCCTCCTCCTCCTCAGTCCCGTTCACCTCCATCACGGACGTCCCAGGTGGAGACAGGCGAGGACAGGCGCGGTAAACTTTTAAAATCTAGTCCGGCTACTGTTTACGTTTCCCATGTCCACTGGGAGGCCAGAACCTCCCTGGAAACCGAATGTCGACGATGCTAATAATCCATAATGCCTCTGCCTGGGTTTTGGCACACACTCCTGCCTCCTGCACAGGGCGGCTGGGGTGCCCCTCTCCTCTGCCCTCCACCAATGGGATGTCCAGAGCGGCGCAGCAGCAGCCAGGGGAAAGAGACAGAGAGAGAAGACAAGAGGGGGCGGAAACAGTGTCAGGCATAAGGCATGTGAACAGACCAATCTAACACTATGAAAACACACAATCCAATGCACACATGCGGATAACACTTCTACTGCTGCGACTGTTCCACTAATTATACAGCTAAATCAAGATTAAAACACACCAGAATCAGAATTTAATAGACTCACATGCAATATAATCTGGTTTATGTGTTTTGGAAAGCACTTATTGTTAGATATTTATTGCACTTAAGTTTTGCAGCAAAATGTGGGAGATTCATTTTTTTAAAGAATGTAAAGTTAAACTACAGAACATGATGTAGCACTGTTATATTCCGTCCTTGATCCTTTCTCAGGTGGGTAAAAATTGGCGCTGAGAGTAGGCGAGGTGCAGTGAGGTTTGAGTAAGAAGCCACATAAATCCAGTGAACGGCTGCACTTACACACTGTTTGTCTGTCTGTGGTGCCGTGCCGTGATAAGGCAGGAATAAAGCCCCGTATCTCCAGCACAATGCACTTTGCACACACAGCTGATCCGATCTGTTGGGCTGCATTCACGGCTGTAACGCTACACAGCTCGGGGCTCGTCTCGCCCACTGCGGCTCGTCAATAATGGATGCTAAACTGAGCTCGAGTTTGGGGCTCGTCATGACGGAGACGCGCTCTCTCTCACGAAGCTGTGAGATCAAAGTGAAAATGCTGACGCACAGCAGCAGCAGCAGCAGCAGCGTGAGCAGAGGCTGTCCGTGTAGTGGCACACTTACAGACCCACAGTGGCACACTTACCTACTGCGTGTTTCTCTGGAGCCCGGGATGTCCACATGCGCCGCGCTGTGATGCCGCAGCAGTGTTCCTGGTTCCTCTGATCCACAGCTCTACTCACCGCTTCAGCCTGAAGTCTGAGCTCACAGGAGGAAGGAGAGCGGTGACTTTCACACTGCTTTATAGACACGACGTAGTGGGGCGTGTTCACACGTGATCACCGCAAAATCCACCTGTGGGGGCGCGCGAGCTGACCCACTTCTCACCCATCAATCACGAGCGAGTCCAAACATGATGAAGATTCACACCACGAGGCTGGAGCAGGTTTAGTGCAGACGGAGCAGGCGCACAACAGCACAGAGTCAAAACGACTCAAATTAACCTTTTCAAGTGATTGACACATTACATTTGTCAAAGATGAACTACACTTTAATACTCTGCAGTGAAAAGAGAATAACTCCTACTTTCTTAAATGTAATCTGTATAATTTGATGTTCTCTTAATCTTAAGCATAATTTTACCCCTCATAACAGCCTATGATGGAACAATCTATTTGTAAATAGAAAATCTATTTATGTGCACGATTTTTTTCTAAAAAGGTTTTGCTCATCTTAAGGATGAGGAAGGGTATATGTTGGGACATTTGTAGCAAAAGTAATTTTAATCAAGTTGTAAAATCGATCTCATTACCATTGAAGAACCACATGATACTCAAATACCTTCCCTAGACTGAGACAACTCATAATAGATGGTATCCAATTTTCTGATAATAACACATTTTCATTAGTAAGTCATTGCTTTTTGCAAATTTAGTTAGAAGTTATATAGGCTTATTAAAAGATTTCAGAAAGGAAGATATTAAAAAGCTTAGATCTGAAATTATTGCATCCCAAATAATGGCAAAGCTAAAGAAATACAATTAAAAATCTTGAATAAGATTTACCCTAATTAAAACATTTTTTAATAACAAATTCAAATTTGAAACTGATTATTGTGCTTTTTATGAAATAGAAGATGAAGACTTAGATCATCAATTTGCTTTATGTAATACTGTACAAAGGTTGTGATTATGTTTGGGTGCAAACAGGGAAGATTCACATTGCCATTTTTACCTTGAATAATACTGTATATTATACAGTGTGTTTATCAAAGAAAAGTAAGTTAGTTATGGTGTTTATATTTTATAGCTCTTAGGTTTTTATACATAAATGTACTTTTTTTTAACCAAGTCAACCTTAACACACTGAAACAACGACCTTAAACTGTTTGCAAAATCACTTGTTTTGCTTAAAAAGAAAGAAGATTGATATTTTCTTTACTTTCTGGAAGTTTTTGATTTAACAAATTCATTTTTGGCCATCCTTTTAATTTATTTAGTATATTGTATTTTTAGTAGGCTATTTTTCAGTATAGCCCTATCTACTGTTTGTTTGTAATTTTCCTTTTGTTTAATTAGATATGACATTGTGCTTGTTTGTTTGCATCTGTAGCAAAAAAACAACCACTTATGGTTCTCTTTAAGAATTCTTTATTAATCCTTTAGGCACCAGTATTTTGTGTTTTTCTTTTATATGAATTGTTGTCGAGTAAATGTGGAGAGTAAGCTTCATCCTATAGAGATCAAACTGATATCTCTTAGTGATATTTTAGAGAACCAAGCTCCTGAAACTCTAAGAAACTAAGGGTCTGGAGACTAGAGAATGGCTTAAGGTGCAGAATTGCTACTTTGGCACCTTAAACCATGACACTAGGTGGAACAAATCATCTCGTGTCCAGTGCAAAGTGTGTCTGTGTGTGAGTCTCAGAAGTACAGTCCTGCTTGCATCATTTCACAGTCTTCACAGCTTCTTGTGAGAATGTGTTTGGGAGCAGCCCGGGGACACAGCAGCCATAAAAAACTGTGTCTTACATCTCACACCTCCCAGAGACATGCTCAGGCCTGCGTGATTTATCCGACTCAAGGTGGACATTAGCGCGACAAAACTGGTTCAAATTGTGTGTTTTGAACATTTACAGGTGAAATAAGGCTGAAGTTGCATTGACTTGACTTAAAGCGCATATTACAGGTAGATTATAATATCTTGTAACCACGACCGCACACAGGATTTTTAAAACTCTGAGGTCCATTTAAAGGTGCACTGCGTAACTTTTTGGCCAAAAATAAACTTGAATAAATGCACAATTTTGTCACTTAAATGTTTTTGTTACACCAAATAATTAATAAAAATCTGTGTTTTTACTTTGAGTGGGCTTGCATGGCCACAAAATGGACTATTATTTGGCTTGGAGGAGGGCTCGAACACATTTGTTTCTATGGAAATGTGGTTCCTTTAGCAGATTTTTTTTCCTATCATAGCTTAAAATGTATTTATCTCCATTCAGAAAGTTCTAAAGAATAGTTTTAACTTTCTAATTCTACTGAATGGTGTAGATGACTTTTCACCTCCAGAAAGTTACACAATGCACCTTTAACGTGACTTGAAAAAATAGTCAAATACCACTGCCGTCATAAGTGTTTAACTTTAAAGAGTCTATTAAAGTGTTATAAGTTACAATACTTTGTCAAATTGTCACTCCGGTGTTATTTATGTTGATTTTGGCCCAGATTTGTGAAGTGGTTGCTAGGTAACAGTTGTGGATTACGCTGTACATTTAAATACAGTCGGCAAGGCGTCATATATGGGGGCGTGGCCTGCTGAGGGGGAAAGTCTCTCAATAATAGTGGGCTAAATTGTTTTAAGATTAACATCTGTATAATCTGGAACATTTAAATAAGTCATTTGTTGGTGTTAGGAAAACAAAAGTTGTTTTTTTTCCTTTTACTGTAAATAAAACTACGATGTACAAAAACTAAAATCATCAATGAAATCAACAATAAAACATAACGATTCACTATTATTCCTAGTAACAGTTACTGTTTACAAATTTAAACATTTATTTTGGGAGCTACTGCATTTAAGGCTACAGTAATTTTTCTTTGGGATAAGGAAAGTTTGTCTGAATATTAGAAAATATAAAACATGTTTATAAACAAAGTCAGTCTTGTATGTGCTTGTGTCATCTAAAAAGTTCCTGGTCTGACTGCAGGAGCTAGTATAGTCCCTAAAGTGTGGTCCCAGTCCATAGTTCCTGCTCTGTGTGAAGGACTGGAACTAAAAAAATACAAAAAAATTTAAAGTATAGGAAGCTAAACTGTTTACTTTTATCAAGTCGTTTTCTGGCAAATAAAGTGTATTTTTAGCACAACTAATTCAAGTCGAGTCACAACCACATAAATGGAGGTTGATCTGTCAGAAAAGTATTACGTTTCTTTGTCACTTTTATCAGAATTTGCACATTTAAAACTACGATAAATATTGACCACAAAGACTATCACACCAAACTAAGTCAAAATTATGCTTTAATGCACTGTAACAATGCACCAAACTGTTATTATAATATTGTTTTGCACCTTTATACAGTTGTTTCTATCTCGTTAGTGTTTGCGAGCCCTTTGACCTAATCCTCTCCTCAGGCGGGACAGGGTCGTGGAGGGGGGGGGGGGGGGTGTCAGGCTGGGGTGGCTGGACAGTGTGTAATTGGGAGATTTTGAGCAGCTGTTTCATGGATTCGCTCTGCACAGTCCCAGGAGGTGCAGGGGAGGGTGGAACGGGCACGCACCTGGGACGCCTCTTCAATTTCTCATCAGGGATAACGGCGTCCCAAGAGGCAAACGTAGAGGTTCTTTTAATCATCCCAAAAAGGAACAGAAGTACACACAGAGCTGCAACGATGAGCTTGGAAAATAAAAAAAAGAACAGAGCCAAAATGTGTAACTGTAACTTAGAAAATTTAGTGCTTTTGTGTTTGGTGTTGTTGTATACAATTATCAAATATTAATGATGAAAGCAAACTGTTTATGATACAGTGATGATGTTAATTTTGTTCCGAGGGCCCTCACTTTTTTCTTAATAAATTCCTTTTTGTTCAATATACAGTATGATGAAAACAAACTATGAAACTCCTGGAAATGTTTGCGATAAAAAGAATCAGACTACTACTCTAGACTTACAAATAAAATTAAAAAAGAAGAGAGAGAGAGAGAAGGAGAGAGAAGGAGAGAGAGAAGGAGAGAGAGAGAAGGAGAGAGAGGAGAGAGAGGGAGACAAAGAGAGAGAGAGAGAGAGGGGGGGGGAGAGAGAAGGAGAGAGAGGGAGACAAAGAGAGAGAGAGAGAGAGAGAGAGAGGGAGAGGGAGAGAGAGAAGGAGAGAGGGAGACAAAGAGAGAGAGAGAGAAAAAGAGAGAGAGAGAAGGAGAGAGAGGAGAGAGAGAGAAGGAGAAAGAAGAGAGAGAGGGAGACAAAGAGAGAGGGGGAGAGAGAGAGAGAGAAGGAGAGAGGGAGACAAAGAGAGAGAGAGAGAAAAAGAGAGAAGGAGACAAAGAGAGAGAGAGAAAAAAAGAGAGAGAGAAGGAGAGAGAAGAGAGAGAGAAGAGAGAGAGAAGAGAGAGAGAGGGACACGGCCTCCTATTTACATGTAAGAAAGTTATTTCTCATTTATGATCAAAGCCTCTTAGTATCAGAAGCTAAAACTACAGACAGTGCGTTTACATGATCAGGGACATCAGACTAGACTAGAAAACCGGACTCTATTTGGTTTTCCAGTTTTGCTTCTGTTTACATGTGAGAGAGTAAACCGATTACTCTGGAGAGACTGGTCCTGCTGTGTCAGATTCACTGCTCCATGATTCAGACTGTAATACGTTGATTTACTTGTTGTGAAGTTTCAAACTTTCTTTTCTTCTGAACACACAGATTTAATGGATTATACACAAATCTTCAACACCCAGAGAGAATTTGGAAGAGTTACTTTGCGTGTCTCCGCCTCTACAACGCAGGTAAGAAAGAGCTGGACACCGTTTTGCTGTTTAACTTTTTTGGAAAGAAAGGTGCTTTGACCAAAAGACACAAACACTTGAACAGATTAGACGGTTTGTTGTTGCCACATCTTCAGAGGAAAGTAAACCACAAATACATAAGGAGCCAGAAATACACAGGGTTTGTTAGTCTTTTGCACTTTCATAGCGTTATAATCTATTCAGTGTTAACACACGAAAACAAACCCTCATAAGCGACCCGGTGTTGTCTCTCCGTGCTCATGTTTTCCTTGTTTCTTTCGACAGTTTGTGTTTAGTCGAAGCTAGGAGCACATCTGCGAGGAGTCCTGATTCTTTTAGTTACATCAGAATATTCGGATTAGCATTTACATAAGCAGTTATTCTTAATTTTTACTAAACGGAGTATTTTCATTTTTTTTGCTGCTATTGCTAATGGTTTATTAGCTGCGTGTAAACGTGATGATAGACATGTCTGTGGTTTCTGTGATGCAAATTTATGGATACAGGTGCATTAATATTTAACGGCAAACTTGTGGAACTACAAACAGACGCTTGGATCGCTGATTGGATGATCATTTTTCAATCGGATTCAAGCATAAACAAACGCTGAAACTCCTGACCTAGTTGCTGGAGTGAAATGAAATGGAGCAGAGGCACTAGGTGGTGTAAGCCTGGCTAAGGGAAAATAGGCCCAAATGATAAAAGGGTAATTGGATTGATCACTACTGATTATTGCTGTTGGCTACCTAGGTTCATGTAAAGAGAAAAATGTGGTTTTGCTTAAGGTTGATTAACAAATAATAAAAATAAAATAAATCACACTGTTCATATAACTTCAGTTTAAGGTTTGCTCATAAGTTTAAAGTGTGGATTTTCTGACTTTTTGAAATCCTAATCCTAATATAGGTAATCCGACTAGAATGATTTGTGTGCAGAGAGAGAGAGAGAGCGTTGGTTTAAATGATCCCACGATGAGAGCGATAGGAAAGAGGATGAAAAAGGATCTCACAGCCTTAAGCCTTCCTCTGCTGAACGTTTGTGACGGAGCCGGCAGCACCAAACGCTTCTGTAAAACATGATGTAGCACATGTTAGCGCCGCTGTGAGTCAAGAACAAGGGTCAAAGCTCAGCAGCGGTTCATTCATGTACTGTGTGGAGGTTTGTACATGTGCCACTGCAAAACACACATCTTATTCTCGTTCATTTGTCTTATTTATATCTCTGTAAATCTAGTTAAGCTTGTTATTAAGACTAGTTTATCTCAGGTCAGTTCAATAAGATGAAAAATACATCTTCAAAATGAGTCAAATGAAAATAAAATAATACTTTCTTAACATATATCTATTATACCTGGACTAAACTATAACTAGACCAGGACTTAAACTGGACTAAACCAGTAGTAGATCAGGATGTAAACCAGACTGTAAGTGCACTAAAGAGGAGGACTAAACCAGGACTAGAAAAGGACTAAAATTTGACTAAAACCAGAACTAAAAAAGGACAAACACTGGACTAATACAAGACTAGAAAAGGGCTAAAACAGGACTAAAACAGGACTAAAACTGGACTAAACCAGGGCTAGACCAGGACTAAACCAGGATTGAACTAGGACTAGAAAAGGACTAAACCATGACTAAAACTAAGACTAGAAAAGGACTAAAACGGGATTAAACCATGACTAAAACTGGACTACACTAGGACTAGGAAAAGACTTAAACTGCACTTAACACGACTACTAGACCAAGATTAGAATCGGATTGAAACTGGACTAGACCAGGAGTAAAATTGAACTAAGTCAGGATTAGAAAAAAAAACTAAAACTGGACTAAATCAGGACTGGACCAGGACTGGACCAAAGCAGGACTAGAAAAAAATAAATAAAACTGGACTAAACCAAGACGAAAATTGGACAGAACCAGGACTAGATCACAACTAAACCAGGACTAGAAAAGGTCTAAAACTGGATTAAATCAGGACTAAAAGTGGACGAAACCAGGACAAAAACTGGACTATTAGGACTAAAGCTGATCTGAACAGTGTCTTAAGACAAGAACATAGGTATGTTTATAAACTTGTTTTCAGTCTGAAATGATGAATATTACACTTTTTTTCTTATTTCAAACTTTGTCTAAAAGTCTTATTCTATAAATCTTAAATAAGACAAAATGTGCTTGTTTCATTGACATTTGTTTTCACTTATTTCTAGTAGATTTCAAATAGCGTTGGTATTTTTTTTGCCTTGTTTAAAGTCATTTTATCCAGTGTGAAGGATAACAGACTTGAATAATAGAGTTTTCTTTATTCATCTGAAGCAGCATTTATCAGAGAACTAAAGTCTGACTTGTGCACACAGCCCTGTTCCGTCCTAATCCCTGTACAAACCTCCTGCTTCTGTTCTGCCTCCTGTTCCTACACGCCTGACTCTCCAGTGCACCGGTGGGACAGGTGTCGGCTTACAGGTGAGGAATGATCCAGGGGCCTCTCTCTGACGGCTGGAGCTGCATCCTTCACTCACATGCACTTTATGTGACACTTCCTGAAGAAACAAACACACGTGTGGTCAAAGGCCACAGTCCACAGAAGACCAATTGTGTATTAAGTAATAAACTATAATATGTCGATCAGTAATTTACATTTTGTTCATTGTAAAACATCAAATGTATCTATTCTAAAACAACTAAGAAATAGAAACAGATTCATTAAAGTGCCCATGACAGGTTGAACTACTCATGTCACAAAGACATAGCTAAGATCATTATATTTAAGGTTTTACTCAATATTTTTCAAATTTCATTCCAGTTTGGCTATTTTTTAGCATTCAAAATGTACTTCCTGTTTATAAATGATGACATCACGCTAGGTAGTTGCCTGGCGACCACGTAATAGGCCCTTTTCACGCTGCGGCTTGCTAGTTCCGGTCTGATTATACCAGCGGTTTGTTGTTTCCGGTTAATTCATTCCCTCGGAAGGCTAGCTCAAATGCCGTAAACTAATTAAAATAACTAATTGACACAAACTGGACAACAAGTGACAGCCAGACAATCATTTGCAGCGAGTTCAGAGCTTCACATACGAGGTAAAAACTTAACCATGTGTTTATAAAATGTGCCGTTTTGTCTTTGAAGCTAATGCTAACCTGTATTTAATGTATTTATTGATTTAAAAATAACTCTACAAACTGAACAAGCTTTATAAAAAAACACTCAGCCTAGGATGTCATGTATTTTTATCAAATTGTCTGCTTTATATTTTCGCTATTTTATTTGTTAGCATTTAGCAATGCGCCAAACTTACTCACTTTTATAAACACAGTCTTTCTCAGATGACGTTTTTAACCTCGTATGTGAAGCTCTGAACTCTCTGCCAGTGGTTATTTAGTTGAAATTCGCTCAGTGCTTAGAATTTTTTAAATATGAATTAATATTAGCGCATCTCAGCAAATTCCCCATAAGGAATGAACGGGACAAGAAGGAACTACCGTATCCACAGGTATCTCGCAAACCGGAGCTAGCATAGCCGCAGTGTGAAAAGGGCCTATAAATTGGGCCAAAACTTTAGTTACCTTTTTTTTAACTTAAAACTTAAGCTAAGCCATAAAAATACACTAGAACTTACTTTTTTTGTTAAATGTGTGTTTACAGGGCCATCAAAATATGTTGGAAATATCCTCATCTCCCTATTGTGATGTCATCAGTTTAGAACTTTGCTCTACTTCCTGCTATTTTCAACATGTTTTCACATTTTTCTGGAGTCGACAAACTTGTTCTTGATTAACGTAAAACTGTCATTTATGATTACAAAAGGTAATAATATACCAAATAAACATAAATTTGAAAAAAAAACCCCAAACCATTGTCACTTTCCAACAATAATAATTTGTTATTTAAAATCTGTTGCTTTTTACAGTTACATTTTAAAATGAAGAGGCGGGGCTTATTAGTTCTGCAGTTTTGAACAGGAAGTCAGAAGAGCTGGTCCTATTTTTAAGTTGTTTTAGATCAACTTTGTGTTTTACAATGAACAAAAGGTAAATTACTGATCTACATATGTTCTAGTTTCATACTAAATATATGAAAAAAACACAATAGGACCCCTTTAACGTTAACTTGCTATATTACATTTTTTACAATAACATAACTTCAAATTAATTTCCTCCTTTACACAAATATCTTGTTATATTGTCTATTTATGTGAACATTAAGTTAGTTTGCAGTGACCAGTTAACGTCTGATGTCCCGTTTCACCAAATTCCGTTAAGTTTGTTGTTGTTGCTAGCATTGTGGCTAACTGCTGTCACACCGGTTGTGAAAATAATTTTAAAACGCATCGTGATGAACAATTTTGAGGCTGCATTAGGTAAGTGAGCAAAACATGTAGACTGCTAGGAAGTTTTCTGTTAGCACTTTTAGCTAAAAATAACCCTTGCTTATGGTTGGAAAATGGTTAACTAACGTTAGTTACATATCTCTAACGTTAACGTTACGTGTTTCATTAGCTATCTGAGTAAACTTTTGAGTAATCATAAGTAAATACAGACAGGTGGGCGGGGATAGGTGTTACGGTAAAACACCGTGGTGAAGTTAGTTTCACGTTGGACGTTGGATATTCGGCTCCGCAACTATAGCGGGAACTTCCCCCGATTGTAGCCCGGCTGTGTGCACTTTGTGTGGGGAGCTCGTCCGTGACGTGCCGCTCGGTGCACTGCTTAGGGACCGTCAACAAATTACTCACGCTTTATTGAAAACTTTGACTAAATGAAAAATGTAACAAATAAATAGCCTAAAAAAATTGTATTAGAAGAATAACTACTGTGGAAAACCTTGCATGGCTAAAAAATAAATTAACCCTTTATGTAATTTTAAAAAATTAACCCTTTGGGGGGTTTTAAGTACATTTTCTTCAATAGCTTCTAAGTCAGATGTCTCAGAGTGTCCAATCCAACTTATTACAATAGTCCTAGGTCCCAGGTAGCATGCACACCTTTTGGTTTTCAAAATTAACCCTTTCAGCATTTTTCAGGAATTTCTTTCTTCAAAAATAACACCTTTTTTTCAATAGCTTTTAAGTCAGGTGTCTCAGAGGATCCAATCCAACTTAATACAATAGTCCTAGGTCCCAGGTATCATGCACACCTTTTGGTTTTTCAAATTAACCCTTTCAGGATTTTTCAGGAATTTTTTTCTTCAAAAATAAAACCTTTTTTTCAAAAGCTTCTAAGTGAGGACACTCAGAGGGACCAATCCAACTTATTACAATAGTCCTAGGTCCCAGGTATCACGCACAACTTTTGGTTTTCAAAATTAACCCTTTCATCATTTTTCAGGAATTTTTGTCTTCAACAATAACACCTTTCTTTCAATAGCTTCTAAGTGAGGACACTCAGAGGGACCAATCCAACTTATTACAATAGTCCTAGGTCCCAGGTATCATGCACACCTTTTTGTTTTTCAATTTAACCCTTTCAGCATTTTTCAGGAAGTTTTTTCTTCAAAAATAAAACCTTTTTTCAATAGCTTCTAAGTGAGGACACTCAGAGGGACCAATCCAACTTATTACAATAGTCCTAGGTCCCAGGTATCATGCACACCTTTTGGTTTTTCAAATTAACCCTTTCAGCATTTTTCAGGAATTTTTTTCTTAAAAAATAACACCTTTTTTTCAATAGCTTCAGAGTCAGTGTCTCAGAGGGTCCAATCCAACTTATTACAATAGTCCTACGTCCCAGGTAGCATGCACACCTTTTGCTTTTCAAAATGAACCCTTTCAGGATTTTTCAGGATTTAAAAAAGAAAAAAAAAACACCTTTTTTTCAATAGCTTTTAAGTTAGGTGTCTCAGAGGATCCAATCCAACTTATTACAATAGTCCTACGTCCCAGGTAGCATGCACACCTTTTGGTTTTCAAAATTAACCCTTTCAGCATTTTTCAGGATTTTTTTTCTTCAAAAATAACACCTTTTTTTCAATAGCTTTTAAGTCAGGTGTCTCAGAGGATCCAATCCAACTTAATACAATAGGCCTAGGTCCCAGGTATCATGCACACTTTTTGGTTTTTCAAATTAAACCTTTCATAATTTTTCAGGAATTAAAAAAAAATCCTGAAAAATACTGAAAGGGTTAATTTGAAAAACCAAAAGGTGTGCATGATACCTGGGACCTAGGACTATTGTAATAAGTTGGATTGGACCCTCTGAGACACCTGACTTTGTAGCTATTGAAAAAAAAATTTAATTTTTGAAGAAAAAAATTCCTGAAAAATGCTGAAAGGGTTAAATTGAAAAACCAAAAGGTGTGCATGATACCTGGGACGTAGGACTATTGTTATAAGTTGGATTGGTCCCTCTGAGTGTCCTCACTTAGAAGCTATTGAAAAAAAGGTTTTATTTTTGAAGAAAAAAATTCCTGAAAAATCCTGAAAGGGTTAATTTGAAAAACCAAAAGGTGTGCATGATACCTGGGACCTAGGACTATTGTAATAAGTTGGATTGGACCCTCTGAGACACCTGACTCTGAAGCTATTGAAAAAAAGGTGTTATTTTTAAGAAAAAAATTCCTGAAAAATGTTGAAAGGGTTAAATTGAAAAACCAAAAGGTGTGCATGATACCTGGGTCCTAGGACTATTGTAACAAGTTTAATTGGACCCTCTGAGACACCTGACTTGGAAGCTATTGAAAAAAAGGTGTTATTTTTAAGAAAAAAATTCATGAAAAATGATGAAAGGGTTAATTTGAAAAACCAAAAGGTGTGCATGCTACCTGGGACCTAGGACTATTGTAATAAGTTGGATTGGTCCCTCTGAGTGTCCTCACTTAGAAGCTATTGAAAAAAAGGTTTTATTTTTGAAGAAAAAAATTCCTGAAAAATGTTGAAAGGGTTAAATTGAAAAACCAAAAGGTGTGCATGATACCTGGGTCCTAGGACTATTGTAACAAGTTTAATTGGACCCTCTGAGACACCTGACTTGGAAGCCATTGAAAAAAAGGTTTTATTTTTGAAGAAAAAACTTCCTGAAAAATGCTGAAAGGGTTAAATTGAAAAACAAAAAGGTGTGCATGATACCTGGGACCTAGGACTATTGTAATAAGTTGGATTGGTCCCTCTGAGTGTCCTCACTTAGAAGCTATTGAAAGAAAGGTGTTATTGTTGAAGAAAAAAATTCCTGAAAAATGATGAAAGGGTTAATTTGAAAAACCAAAAGGTGTGCATGATACCTGGGACCTAGGACTATTGTAATAAGTTGGATTGGACCCTCTGAGTGTCCTCACTTAGAAGCTATTGAAAAAAAATTGTTATTTTTGAAGAAAAAAATTCCTGAAAAATGCTGAAAGGGTTAAATTGAAAAACCAAAAGGTGTGCATGATACCTGGGATCTAGGACTATTGTAATAAGTTGGATTGGTCCCTCTGAGTGTCCTCACTTAGAAGCTATTGAAAAAAAGGTTTTATTTTTGAAGAAAAAAATTCCTGAAAAATGCTGAAAGGGTTAATTTTGAAAACCAAAAGGTGTGCGTGATACCTGGGACCTAGGACTATTGTAATAAGTTGGATTGGTCCCTCTGAGTGTCCTCGCTTAGAAGCTATTGAAAAAAAGGTGTTATTTTTAAGAAAAAAATTCCTGAAAAATGCTGAAAGGGTTAATTTGAAAAACCAAAAGGTGTGCATGATACCTGGGACCTAGGACTATTGTAATAAGTTGGATTGGTCCCTCTGAGTGTCCTCACTTAGAAGCTATTGAAAAAAAGGTTTTATTTTTTAAGAAAAAACTTCCTGAAAAATGCTGAAAGGGTTAAATTGAAAAACAAAAAGGTGTGCATGATACCTGGGACCTAGGACTATTGTAATAAGTTGGATTGGTCCCTCTGAGTGTCCTCACTTAGAAGCTATTGAAAGAAAGATGTTATTGTTGAAGACAAAAATTCCTGAAAAATGATGAAAGGGTTAATTTTGAAAACCAAAAGTTGTGCGTGATACCTGGGACCTAGGACTATTGTAATAAGTTGGATTGGTCCCTCTGAGTGTCCTCACTTAGAAGCTTTTGAAAAAAAGGTTTTATTTTTGAAGAAAAAAATTCCTGAAAAATCCTGAAAGGGTTAATTTGAAAAACCAAAAGGTGTGCATGATACCTGGGACCTAGGACTATTGTATTAAGTTGGATTGGATCCTCTGAGACACCTGACTTAAAAGCTATTGAAAAAAATGTGTTATTTTTGAAGAAAGAAATTCCTGAAAAATGCTGAAAGGGTTAATTTTGAAAACCAAAAGGTGTGCATGCTACCTGGGACCTAGGACTATTGTAATAAGTTAGATTGGACACTCTGAGACATCTGACTTAGAAGCTATTGAAGAAAATGTACTTAAAACCCCCCAAAGGGTTAATTTTTTAAAATTACATAAAGGGTTAATTTATTTTTTAGCCATGCAAGGTTTTCCACAGTAGTTATTCTTCTAATACAATTTTTTTAGGCTATTTATTTGTTACATTTTTCATTTAGTCAAAGTTTTCAATAAAGCGTGAGTAATTTGTTGACGGTCCCTAAGCAGTGCACCGAGCGGCACGTCACGGACGAGCTCCCCACACAAAGTGCACACAGCCGGGCTACATTCAGGGGAAGTTCCCGCTATAGTTGCGGAGCCGAATATCCAACGTCCAACGTGAAACTAACTTCACCACGGTGGTGAAAACAGGGATTTTGTGAAGCATCAACCAGGACAATTATCTAGGCTTGGTAGCTAGTCTAAAGTTAAACCATGGAGATTTTAAAATGCTAAATACCGAAAATATCGTTAATTAATTCATATTCTGACACTATAGTGATAGATACATTTACCAGTACTGAGCCAGCAGTTTATTGGACTATTCCACGGCTGTTTAGTTTACTTTATTTAATCGTTTTGTCTAATGTATTCCTATGGAAGTTCTGCTAACTGACAATAAACATGGCGGATTTGCCATTATTTCCATGGTAACCACGGATGCTTCCCGAGCCTAATACAAGATTACTCGGTAACATATGCACGAATCAACACAACTTTGAGTAAATGCTGAGAAAACATTGGTGTAACATGACTAAAGCTATGAAAAGTTGTCCCTGTTAAACCTAAAAAAATAATATTTTACATTTAACATAAAAATATAGTCAAGTGTAGATCCAAGCCTCTGTAATGTGCACACTCACTGTATATGTTTAACCTACATTAGCCCACTGACCTGCATTGCAGAGGCTGCTCACAGAGGCTTGTCCTATAGCGCCCTCTGCAGTTGTTCCTGTGAAAGCTGCACCTGGATGAGCCTCAGGAGGCGCGCCCTGATCGGACAAAACACGAGTGACCATACAAGGCTGCAGCACAAACATGGCGCAGAGGTTCGTGGATCTGCTCTTCAGAGCGGTAACAGCAGGCCTGCTGTGGCTGTTCGGTCTGCTCACACCAAAGAGCCGAGTGTCCGGGAAGAAGCTGCCGCCTGTCCGCCACCCGCTGCTGCTGGAGTCCGCCACGCAGCTGGCGAGGAAGATCCGGAGGAGAGAGGTAAAAGTTCCTGTCACACTGACAAACAAGCACACTACGCACTTTTACTTTCAGACGTGACATTACTTTAATCACCACACATGGCCTCAGGACATTGATCACAGGCACAGTAAAGACTAATTTTCTGATAATCTTGTCGTGCAACAAAGTTGAGTGAGTTGGTGAATTTGTGCAGAGTGAAGTTAGTCCCTTTATCCTGCAGAAGACCTGTGGGAAAACACTCTTTACCTGTGTAACTGGGACAGAGTGTTTTATTGTTTGTGTTTAGATTAAGTTACACGTGCTCTGTGTTGAAGGTGTCTAGTGTGGAGGTGGTGCAGACTTACATCGACAGAATCCAGGAGGTTAACCCTCTGATCAACGCCGTGGTGCAGGACAGGTCAGAAAACATGACAGAATAAACTCATATGCAGAAGTAAAGTGTTTATTATTTGTGTGTTTGTGCAGGTTCTCTGCTGCGCTGCAGGAGGCCGCTCAGGTGGACAAACTGATAGAGGAGGAGACTGGAGGAGAGGATGTGCTGGAGGACCGTCTGCCTCTGCTCGGAGTCCCGCTCTCTGTCAAAGAGAGCTTTGCTCTGCAAGGTACACAGTTAAAGGAGCCTCACCAAACCAGAAAACTAAGGAATATGCAGATTTTTATTTAAAGAAAGTTTGCATTTCATTGGCTCAGACTTTAGAAACTTTTAGGAATGTGGTGTTGTCAGTATTACATTGTGTAAAGGTGGACAATAATACATAACTTATCTGCAGTGTTGTTTTACAACTGCCTTGTGTAAATATTGTAAGTATATGTTGTTGTTTTTTTTACATTCAAATGCAGAACTGCAGAGGTTTTATAAAAGCGTTCAACAAAAGCTTATGAAACCAGTTTAATCCTCTTGCAGCTCTGCAGCCTTTGGCCTGATCAGTTGTTTATAAACCACATTCAAAGTGAAATCGTTGTTTTCTTGCAGGAATGCCTCACACTGCAGGGTCAGTGTCTAGAAAAGGCACTTTGGCTCCAGTAGATACACCGTCTGTGGCTCTGTTGAAAAGAGCTGGAGCGATCCCGATCGGCGTCACTAACGTCCCAGAGCAGTGCATGTGGATCGAGTCCCACAACCACGTGTACGGCATGACCAGGAACCCGTACGATCTGGACCGGATCGCAGGAGGAAGCTCAGGTTTGTGTGTAAAACATCCAATCAGACAGTTACTGTAGTTACAGTCTGGTGTTAAAAGTACAAGTCACAACATGCATCAGTCACAAACAGGTTTTTGAGCTGGTTTCATGTTCACTGTAGCAGACATACATTTATGATCAGAAACATTCATAGAAATATTATTCTTGCAGCATATTTAACCATTTGAGTAACGCTTCCACTGAAGTAAACAGGGTTTTTTCCATTTTTTTTTTTTTTCAAAACATAAGACATTTGGTCATTATAGTGTTATGTAACTATTATCTATAGTGCAAGTGACAACTTAATCCGAATAAAAAGTCTTAACATTATGAGATGTTCTCGATTAACTTCAGATAGTAAATTAGTCTCATTTTGTCCAATTAAAGGCACAACTATGACATCGGCTGAACCGCAAAATTTCCTGGGTCCCAGTATTGGATTGGTGCAGCCCTAGTTATTTGGTCGATAGATTAGCTCACATGTGTCAAACACAAGGCCCGGGGCCAGATACGGCTCTCCACCTCATTTCATGCGGTTCTCAAGGTCTTATAAGGTTTACTTTCATTTTATATTAGCACCAGGAGTAATCAGGTTGTCTTAACCTAATGAAATGATTCGTCTGAAATTTAAAGAGTAAGTAATTTTTCAGACTAATGCAGATGTTTATTAAGTAATTGTCACTTTAATAAATATTAAAAAAACAAATACAGAAACTATTTTTTGTAGTATGTAAAAGATTAGTGAGGTTAGTTTTACTTACAACCGGCCCTTCGAGAACAACCCTGATGCCAATGTGGCCCTTTGTCAAAATTAGTTTGACACCCCTGGATTAGGTGGAATGCTCATTTATTGTATAAATTGCATTCTGTTTTGGTAATTCAAACAATTTTTCATAATCGTAGCAAAATATAAAATTATATCTTAAGAAGCTGTCTGGAAAAGAAGTGGCTCTGTGAAATATTACAGGTCACACCTCACAAATAAGTCTTAATTTGTATGTTTTGTAATCTTAAAAAGTCTTAATTGGACCTCTTGATTCAAATAAATGAAAGCTGTGTCTCTTGGTTGTCTTTCAGGCGGCGAGGGCAGTATTTTGGGAGGAGCTGGGTCGGTCATTGGCGTCGGGTCAGACATCGGTGGCAGCATTCGACTTCCTTCTTTCTTCTGTGGCGTCTTTGGCCACAAAACCACTCCAGGTTTGAACTGTTGCCTGCACTCTTTGGATGGGACGAGACACAAGACTAAGACGAGATTTTGACAGAATCTATAATACTTTTTTCTCAATCACTTTGACACACTTGTTCATTCTAAAAGTCAATTTGCAAAACGTTTCACGCAGAATCACAAACTAAGCTTCAGCTTTTCAAAACTAAATTTGGGCTCAGGCAAAATTAAGTTTAATTTTATTTATGTTACATTTTTCTGTCAAAAGCAAGTTTTACTGTCAAACCTCTCACACATTCTTCAGGTGTTTTCTCATTCATTTGATTTCACAGCTCAGAAGCTTTAGTTTTGCTTCAGAGACAAAGAGTGTTTTATCTATAATCTGCCCTATTTGCATAAAGAAAAAAAACATGAATATACATTTACATTTTATATAGTTTATCCAAATATGTAGTTTAGTTGAGAGAAAGCATCCACATCAACACTTTTAAAGCATCCGTGATTGAAAAACCATTTACATCAACATCACACTGTAAATGTACGGTACTTAGTTTTTATTTATACATTCCAATAGTCTGTTTTTCACTCACAGCATTGGGCATCATTTATGAAAATTTTCTTAAAAATAGTAACTTCCACTTTAAAGCGAACCCTGGATATAATCACATGTTTATCCTAAAACACTTATAATATCATCACTTATATAAATACAGGACAAATACCTTGGAAGTATTTGTAGTTTTATTAAAACAGTGTTATGAAGAAATGACATGGAGGCTGCCATTTTGCTGAGGTTATAACATAAAATAGTGTTGTCAAGGTAACAGGCAGTAACAAGTAACTAAGCAACATGAATTCCTGGGTTAAACCCTGTCAGTTTGAGCCGGAGCAAAGCCAAATACAGAACGATTATGTGGATCTAGTAAAACTGAAGATAATCAAAAGGAAGAGGCAAGAACTGGACACTGTCAGTGGTGTTTTTGTGGCAACTGTTCACAGATTAAATTGTGGGAGTAACCATAGAAACACTATTTTATGTCATCAACCAAAATGGCGGCTCCCAGTGGCTTGAAAACAACATAAACAAGGACAATTTTATAAAAAATAGTAAGCAGTTATATGTTTGATTGTAATTTATTTTAATAAGCATGACCAGTACTAGTGTTTTAGCCACATTTGTCTTCATATCCAGGGCTCTCTTTAAGAAGCTGCTGTGAAAACTCTACGTCAGATTCGTAAGGAGCCAAATTCCTTCTTAACAGCCTTTAGACCAAATCCACCAAACTCCAGCTATGAACAGTTATTTACATAAAAATAAACAAACAAACAAACAAACACATACATAAATAAATACATACATAAATAAATATGCATTAAGGAATCTGGGCCGGCCGCAGGACTTCTCCCAAAGAACTTCTCTCGGAGATAAGAGGAAATGAGAAGAAAGTGCTGCAGTGTGTCTCTTAAATGTCACTAATTCAAAACTGCAGCTTCTTTTTGAAATGTCCAAACACATGACTGGCTTTTGCTGTTTATATCGTGTTTCGCATCGCGGTACAAGCGCGTGCAGGTGTGTGGGAGAGGCGCTCTGGTACTGGGGTGACACAGGAGGTCCTGAGTCCTGTGGGGGTTAGAACACATAGACTTCTCAGGGTCTATTAAAGGAGTCTTTTTTTTAGCATAAGTGGTGACTTTTTGTTTCTAAAATGTTTTTTTTATATACAATAATTTGCAGAAAAAAACACACATAACTTACAGTCATGCAGGTTACAGTTTTGACTGAATTATATAAGAAATACATTCTGAAACTGCTTATTATTTTGTTCTAACGAGTTCTGTTCTAATGAGTGTTCTTAGGGTTTGTTCTTACAGACAAACATTTTCAGTTAAAAACAAATTTTGTAAATGCCAATAAATAGCCCTTAAGATAAGGCTTTTGCTGTGGTGTGAGTTTGGATTTTTGCCATAACAGTCCTTTATCATGTGTGAACAGGACTGTAGTGTTGGAAAAACAAACTAAACTAAACTAAATGAGAGCTGTGTGAGCTGTTCTGAGAAAGAGCCTGAAACTGTGAATGAATGAAAATTGTTGCAAATGTTCTGACCACCACAGCCTTTATTCAAATACAAGTTTGAAGCAAGTGATCAAAATTAACCAAGTTTAAAGTGTGTCAAAGCGATTGAGGAACAACTGTAAACTGTGGAAAACACTTTTAGTGTTCCAAAAAGCAGAGGTGGGAGACTCGAGTCACATGACTTGACTCGAGTCGCACTTTTCATGACTTGTGACTAAATTTGCCGTATGATCCCCAAAGACTTGACTTGTGACTTGAACATTAGTGACTTGAGACTTGACTTGACAAACATAAAACATGAGTGTTTACGCGCTCACGTTCCTGCCATTCTCTACATGGAGCTGCAGTTTGTGCAGATGGCACCAAGAAGAGAGGTCTGTTGTACTGACAGAGGGACAGACACGAGTCTGAGCTCCGCATACGTTTTTAAATCATCCCAAAAGAACCAGTAATCACAGAGATATGTCCCGTTAAAGTCTTTAAACCGAGAGTGACGCTGACACCTAATTAAATATGCACACGGAGAATCAGCCTCAATCAGCGGCGATGCACGAAACTTTTCATTTGTGTTTGTGATGTTTACTTTGAAAAGTTTGAAAACAGGATTGTTTTACTTCCCACAGTGTATTTAGTGAGCAGTGAGCTGGTTTTAACCAGGACTTGGATATACAAATAAACAAGATGAAATAACATTTTGATGCTATAAATATCCAAACGTATGAACACTGGTAATGCATTTATTTAATTGGCTTCATAGTTTATTAATTGAACTAGAAAATAGACCATTTTAAATCTATCATTTGGTTCTAAAATTATTATCTATTTATTACAGGGTGGGGGCATAGATATTTTTTTCCATTCCAAGATGGGTATAGCAAAAAAAAGTTTGAAAAGCACTGCTTTAGCTGTATTTTTTGACACTGCAAAAAATATTCATTCTCATCCAGAATGTCCTAAAGTATGCTTTTAACTTTCTATTTTTACAAAATTGTGTAGTTGACTTTGTAGTTGAAGGCGAAAAGTTTCATTTTAAAATGCACCAAAGTCATTTAGTTGAATAGCCATTAAAATCATTAAAATTTGGCTTAAAAAAATTGTATGACTTGCCATGACTTGATGCCAAGGTGATGACTTGACTTGACTTACTTGACCCTGATTACCCGCTGACTTGGACTTACTTGTGACTTGGACGTGATGACTTGTGACTTACTTGTGACTTGCATCTAAGTGACTTACTCCCACCTCTGCCAAAAAGCAACGCTAAAATCCAGCTCTTCCTCTTCCTTTTTCGACAGCTCCCTTGGTGGAACAACAATAAAACACAATCTAAAATGTATTTTATTGGTTTATTGCTGCTGTCATTGGTTTTTGGAACAGAGCTTCTTCCAAATGCAGTCTCACAAGATGATTTCCTACATGTGTGCACAACCTCTCAAGTGGTTGATATGTCATTATATTGTTGTGATGGTGATGGGCAAATGTTTCTTTCAGGGATCGTCTCGAATGACTTGCAGCTGCCTCCTTTTTCGAGCCGTCAAGAGGAGATCCTGAGCACTGGGCCCATGTGTCGTTACGCAGAAGACCTGCTGCCGATGCTCAAGATCATGGCCGGACCCAACGCTGACAAGTGAGAGCAGCACAAATGATCTGATAACAACTCATTTCACTAAAACAAAGTTAGTCAAGTTATTTTATATTTTACTAAACATTTTTCAATTTAATCCCAGTTTAGCCGCTTTTTAGGTTAATGCTAGAATGTCAGGTCGGTAGGGAGGGTTACGTTTTAGGCAATGGGTAACAAGTGGTTTTAAAAAGGTATTACAATCACAGATGAACTTGGGTTATCACCAGAGAGTGAAATGGCCATTATATTGACGATTAAATGCTGCTGACCAATCAGGAACAACATTTGCTATGAACCATGGGAAATAACATGATGACTTTCTTAGACACCGGACTCTTTGTCATGTCACCTAAACCCAGTGTAAAGCAGTAGAAACGCTCACCATCATTAACATAAGTGTCCCAAACCGCTCCAAAGTGAACCGGTGTGAGGGACCCAGGATAATAGAAACGTGGCTTGTCTGTTTATAAGTTACTTTTATTGATTTGTTTTGGCTCCAGGTTGTCTCTGGATACAAAAGTCGACCTGAAGAAGCTGCGTTTCTTCACACTTCCAGACTGTGGAGGCGCTCCGCTCATAAATCCAGTCAGCGAGGAACTGAAGCAGGCTCAGAGAAAGGTCTGTGGAGCAACATGGACTCAGTATTGTCAGTGTTTGATGTTTGGACTGACAGAATTGTGTTTTTGGAGGTGGTGGAGCGGCTGGAGGCGGACCTCGGGGTGACGGTTGAAGAGGTGCACTTTCCAGAGCTGAAACACTCTTATGACATGTTTTTTGTCTGCATGAATCTCCCTGACAACGAGGGCAAGGTGAGGTCACTCTAGAGCTGCTTTGTGCTCAGTCTAATGCTGTTTATGACGCTAGATTTGCATTGAAGTGATAACCAAAGTCGGACTAATTATGGAGGCTGACTTGTGGGACTTTGAGAGAAAAAACGCTACAAAGTCAAGCCAAATTTAGAGAGACCATTTACCTTTATTAAAGCAAGAAAGCAGGTTTGCCAGATTTTTAGAGAGCAACAAGCGACCAAGCCTTTGAAAAAAAACAAGCAAAACTTTTTTCAAATGAAAAAGTATTAATGAAAATAGTCAATTATTTAAACAATAAGTGTCACAGCAAAACAATGATAATTATAATTAATAATGTAGTCGCATATTTAAATATTATTTTGTCTTCAACTAAGGCTTTAAGACATGAAAGTCCAAATTTCTGTCATTGGTGGGTACATTTTTGTGAATCAAATCTGAACAAAATCACTGTGTTAACGACGTCAAAATGCCGCTCAAGAGCAAGCCCAAAAAAACACAACCCACGTCCTGGGGAAGGGGAGGGTAGAGGCATAAATGGACATGTGTTTAGTGGTACAGAAAACCGGAGTACACAGAACATGCAAACTCCACATTAAAAGGCCCGGATCGTCAAAGAAGTTTCCCCAGTTAAGCAGATGGCTTTTTGCATGGAGCATGCGAAGTAGGGTGGAAAATTACATCGACTGAAAATCCCTCTATAGGCCAGAGCACTAACCACTCCACCACTGTGTCGAACATGGCAGTGTATTATTCACGTAGTAGAACTCGAGACCGGTCTTTTTTTTAAGGTCTTGGTCTTGTTTTGGACACTGAGAGCACGTAGCTACCAACAAACGCTGCTAAACTTGTGCTAGGAGTGCAAAGACCTATCCCAGGCACAGTCTGCTATAATCCTTTCTTGCATACGAGTCACAAAAGTGTACGCCAAATAACCCCTCTTGGTGCCCTCATAATATGCTCTATGTACTCTGACTGCATGCTGGTGGCTTCTGTTACCCCTTGTAGTTCCAGTGAATGTCAATAGGTGGCACTGCAGTCTGCATAGCCCATGCTAGGAGGTCATGCTTGGAGATTCCAAAATGGTTCCTCTCACCAGAAAGTGGAAAGTTCTAACAAATGATGAAAATTATCTATGATATCAATGTTTTTTATTACAATAACATATTGCACGCATTGTACATTTGAGAAAGATGCAGGACATGTTAAATATTTGAGTAAAATCTAATTTGATACATTGCCTACATGGGTTTATATTTGGCAGTCACAAAAGTGCTTATCATGCACACAGGTGTACTTCAGCGCATTTTCTGTCTGTTACTAAAGTGTACAGTATGCAACTTTAGAGGATTAATACCGTGCACTCCTATGTTTACTTTATGTACAAATTATTGGTTTTCCTTCCACTATATTGGCTTCTTTTTGTATATTTTGCAGGTCTGAAGCCATATTTACTGTCTAATACCTGAGGGGAGATTATGGCGTACACTATTGTTACCAATATGCATTTACAGAACAATCATGAAAAAGTTTTTAAAATTTTTTATTGGAACCTTCTGCATCATCAATATGCACATGGGTATTTAATTGTGAAAAGATCTTTCTCAGAGATAGCCAGATCTTTCTTCAGATTTCACAATAAGTTGTAGGCATTTGGTACCATGATTAAAGAACCCAGGTCTAACAACCAGAAGCTCCTACTGAAAACATTAATACATTCTGTTGTGTAATTGAAAATAGCTGTTTGATGCAGAAGGTTCCAATAAAAACTCCTAATAACTAATTAACATTTGTCCTGTAAATGCATATTGGTAACCTTAGTGTACACCCTCAGGTATTCGTAACTGCATAGTGGTTACAAAAGTGTACAACTTTTTTCTCCAAACTGTGACATTTTTTTCAAAAACTGATTATGTCATGTTGATTATGTTTCTAATGAGCTTATCTGACTTCAATTTGATAATCCTGTCATAAGTGAAACATAGGTTATGCAATAAAGGGATAAGTCTGCCCAAACATCTCTGACTGTTGAAGTTTGATCCTTCAAAACAGTTTTTTCTCCCACAATGCATTGCTTTCAGTTAGAAAAAATGGGGGGAAAACACAGAATATAAGAAACAAACTAGTTATTGTAAAACTACAGACAAAAGTCAATACAGACAGAACTGTTAAAACACATGAAAACACCAAAATGGACAAAATCTGTCAAATTATACAGGAAACATTGTAGTTTATTAACGATAATTTTCAATTGTATACAATTGGTACAACTATTATTATTTTGATTGTTTAACTTAATAATCTTGACATCTCTAAGTCTTAGCAGTTTGTTTAGTTTCCTCTTGTAACACTATAGTATAATGCAAACTTTCTCACCAAACAGGAGCCCACCAGTTTTGCGACGGTGCTTGGTGAACCAGGACCACCCATTTGGCCGTTCTGGGAGCTTCTCAAAGCCGCCGTGGGAAAATCCAACCACACACTCCCTGCAATCGGTGAGTGTCTCTTCAGATGAACACGCAGTCTGTAAAATACAAATATATAATGCAACAAATGTCCCTGTCTTCAGTCTTTGCCATAATGTCCAAACTGACCAAGCCTCCGTTCTCCGTTCTGAAGATAAAGGAGAAACTGCAGCAGGACGTGGTGGAGCTTCTGGGCTCTGATGGAGTTCTGCTGTATCCCACTTTCACCAGAGTCGCCCCCAAACACCACCACCCCCTCCTCTTCTTTAACGACATCATCTACACTGGTATGTTTAGTTATTCAGATTTATTCTTGACCAGTGGCAAGGCAAGGAAAGGCAGATTTATTTGTGTAGAACAATTCATACACAAAGCAATTCAAAGTGCTTTACAAGACAGGAAAATATGCATCAAAATTACAATACAAAACAAACAAAACAACATTTTTAAAAAATATAAATAATCATCATAAAATTTACTAAAGAAACAAAGAGTGCAGATAAAAATGTTTTTAGTCATATGCACAGATAAACAAAATCGTTTTGGGCAAAGATATAAACATTGTCACAGTCAAGGCCTGTCTTACATCTTCAGGAAGACTGTTCCAGATTTGAGCTGCATAAAACTGAAACGCTGATTTTCCATGTTTAGTCCTAACTCTGGTGTAATGAAAAAGAGAGATGGTACGCACAGCAAATATAGCTCCCATAAGCAAATATGGGAGGTTAAGCAAATAAATGACTATGGGAGCTATATTTGCTGTGAGGACCATCTCTCTTTTTCATTACACTATTGCCTTCTGTGTCCTGCACGCTTTTTAGAATTTGGATGTGCGTGTTTTTCTGCTATTTTCTAGTCCTGACTCTGGTCCACGTTTAGTCCTGACTCTGGTCCACCTTTAGTCCTGACTCTGGTCCACGTTTAGTCCTGACTCTGGGCACCAGCAGGAGGCCGGACCCTGAGGTCATCAGAGTCCTTGATAGTTCATAACATGTCAGAGATGTACTTTGGTGCTAGTCCATAGAGAGACTTAAACACGAGGAGAGTCTATTCTCTGAGCCACTGGAGCCAGTGCAAAGACTTGAGCACAGGACTAATGTGATCGCACATGCTGGTTAAGGTCAGGACTTATTGTCATTCTACGTCACAACTTCTCAATCCAGCAACATGTATCCAAAATGTCACTAGGAAGGGTCTTAATTTAAATAAGTTTATCGCTTAAAACAAGTTAACTAAAATGCAAAAGGAGTATGTCTTTATGTGAGTAAATGCATTGGTTCCAACCCAATAGTTCTGACACAAAAACAAAAAACACATACATTTATTTTTTGTAGTCTGTTTATGGCAAAAATATCCTGAAAGTTGCATTATAGAGCATTCAATTTGTGTTGAATGTAGAAATTACATCGATTGGCTATATATGAAATAAAACCCAAGTGAATAGAAAAACAATGAGAGCAGACTAAATAATTAAAACATGAGCTTATGTTTTAAGAGCTGTTGAATGTGATGCATGTTCTTATTCTAAAGGTGGCTAAGATTCAAAAGGTTTAACTTGATAAGTTTATTCCACCTAGCAATATTTCTAAACAAAGGTCGAGTCAACTTTCCCTGATAGCTTCCATTATACAAGTCTTATGCCAGGCGTAGTGTGAGAAAATCTGACCGCTTGCCTGTCCCTCGGCCCAAAACAAATTCAAAATGAATATGCAAATGTATGATGTTCATGTGGTTCCTCCCAGTTTCTCATATTTCGTCCTGCATCTCTGGAGCCGGCCATGACTCCCTCTTCCTCAGAGATGTCTCGGGTCCTCTCCAGAGGTCACAAAGGTTAACCTGTAGACAAAACAGATATCCTGCGTTTCTCCCTAACATAGCTGCAGCTATAACAGATAATTATTATGCCAAACAAATTCTGAACCTATGTGAGACTTTCCAGGTCAACTTTATTTCAGTTAAAGAATACAAAAGAAGTATCTAATATAACAAGCAAATGGCTTCAATGATTATATAATCAAATATTAACACAATTGAAACCTTCATTATATGTATATGCAAATGTGTGCGAGCAACTGAAAAGTTTTATTTATGAAGTATTTTTTGAAACTATCTTCAGGGCCCATCAACAAAGTTTGTACCTGGGGCCTAGAATTTGGTGCTGCGCCCCTGGATTTGGTTGCATTTTTTTTCTTTGTAAATAGTAAGGGCAGTTTGGGTCAGATAATTGGTCAGACCATTGAGACACTCACTAGTTTTGAGAAAGGAGGACCTTTTGATTAATTGATTGATAGCACTTGTCTTAAGTCGACCAACAATGTCTTTAGTCAATAACAACAACCTGATTTTTGTGCTTGAACATTTTCTAATTGGTTTAAAATAATATCGTCTGAATATTGTAATACTCAGCCATCTTCAACGTCCTGGCTCTGCCGGTGACTCAGTGTCCTCTGGGTCTGAATGAGGAGGGTTTGCCGCTGGGGCTGCAGGTGGTGGCTGGACCGCTGCAGGACCACCTGACCATCCAGACCGCCCTGTATCTGGAGAAGGCTTTTGGAGGCTGGACTGACCCTGGGGCCAAATAATCTAACACTTGTTCTACTAAAGATATATTTTTATGAAAGATACTTTGTATATTCGCCTACAGTCGATCAGACTTTTTATCTGTCAGTGTAAACAGACCGTATCAGATTATTTTTTTAAAAATAAATACTTTCATACATTAAACTCGTGTGGTGTGAAATACTGTATGTGTGATACAAATGTCTTTAAAGTGACACTGTGTAACTTTCTGAGAGAGGAATATCAAATGCATATTCCCATTGAAAGTAAGCATGAGTTTAATGTCTCACTGTAAAATATTGTAGCTAAAGAAACAAGATTTACATAAAAATTGTGTTCACTTTTGCTTGCTTCACTTTAAAGAGAGCAGTTTGCGCGGCCATAAAATTTAAGCATTATTTAGCGTGGATGAGTCTGCAACCTGCGACCCTTCTGGTGTAATTCGGTAGAACTACACCAGAACTAATAAGGACCAAATCAGATTTAAGGTACACCTAAAACTAACTCTGCAAACAAGAAAAAAAAAAAAAAAGTTCATTTGCCATATTTGGAAGATGAGTTGAGGGCCAGATCAGATCTTTGAACATAGACCCACAAGTATTTAAAGAGATTCAACAGTTTGTCTGATATTCCAAGACTTTAAAAAATAAAGGATTATTTTGGCTGTTTATGTCATCGTATTATTGTTTAATGCAGTTGTGGCTCTTTCTGACTAAGATTTGTTTTGAATCAGGCTCTTTTGTTGTAAAAGGTTGCAAAACCCTGACTTTAAAGGAGGGCCTGCTTCTGTATGTTTCCATTTTAGCTTTTCGCTAATGTGTATTTGCGTTGTGTTTTAGAAGTATGGATATTTACAGCATCATTTAATGCCACAGATGAGCCACCGAAGCTAATGTCTGGCTTCTTCCCATTCATAATATAATACACGTGTCAAACTCAAGGCCCGGGGGCCAGATGCGGCCCTCCACCTCATTTCATGTGGCCCTCATGGTCTTATAAGGCTTACTTTAATGGTATATTAGCGAGTGATAAGAGTAATGTAGTTGTTAACTTAATGAAATGATTTGTCTGAAAGTAAGTCATTTTCCAGACTAATGCAGACATATATTCAGCAATTGTCACTTCAATAAAAAATACAATAATCAAATACAACTATTATTTGTAGTATGTCTAAAATTGGTACGGTTAATTGGTTACAATTTTGGTTGCTCTTCGAGGACAACCATGACGCCTACGTGGCCCTTTGTCACAATGAGTTTGACACGGTATGACACTCCTGAAAATACATCCATGTTCCCATTAGATTCAATGGTAGCGTCACTGCCGTAATCGCGGCTGCAGCAAATTTAGTCACGTGGGTGCAAGAGATAGCTCGATTTTTTTTTTTTACAATAACAACTTCAAATCAATTTCCTCCCTGACCCTAGCACAAATATATATATAGGTGTAGCACCCGTATCGCCACTCTATGTGTTGTGTAGTTGAGAATGGTGGGTGCTTGGGTTCGTTTTAAGTTCAGGTGGATACCACTAAGGTGCACCTAATAATAAATTACTTACACTGTGTTAACTTATTTAAGAAAATTGAGACCCAGAGAGAATGTAAAGTTTAGCCAAAAATAATAAAAGGCGTAGTTTAATGAAAAAATAGTAATTTGGTAAATTAAACAATAAATATCCCCAACAAAACACAAATATCTAATTAGGCAAAAATGTACCAAAAATAAAAAACAAAAAATATCCCCAAAAATATACTGCAATCCCCTTGTTTTTCACAGAAACCATTGTTTCAAGTAGACAGTCTCACCGTAATACACTTTGCAATAGTAAATATTTTCTCAACAGTCCGTGTTTCAAGTAGACAGTCTTACCGCTTTACGTTGCCATAGTAACGGTTTTTCCAAGAGTTAGTGTTTCCCACCCAAACTGTTTGTCCCAAAAATGTTTACTGGCCAGCAAAAAAAACAACACACAATCTTCGAGCTCACGATGCGATGAATGGGGCACGCCCGGCGTGGTGCTTCTGGCTCCCTCGCTCCTCTCTGCTCCCGCTCCGCAGGCCCCGCTCCGGCCGGCGGGAACCCGGCGTCGAAGGTTTCACAGTGGCTACGAAACTTCACCGCACACACGACCGGCGCTCACAACCAGGACTCACGACACACGAGTCCGCTGTCTTTCTGCTTGCTCCTCCGCCGAAATCAACCGAGTTCCGGGCTCTTTTCTCAGCCTTTTCGAGAGTTATGTCTTAGACAGTGCGTGGCGTCCTCACTCCGTGCGAGTCCGGCGAGAGAGAGAGAATTCCTAGAGGCCTCGAACTTTTTCCTCTACGTCTCTCACGCAAGGTCACGTGTACTCACGCAATGCGTAACAACGGCCAATCACAATCGACTATACAGAGTGAATACAGAAAGGACCAATGAAACGTAATATTATAACAAATTAAAAGTAAACAGAGCCTAGGCAAAAACAAAAACCTCTAAAGATATTATTTAAACTAAATAATATAACTTGAGCTTTTACATCTAAATCCAAAAATACATATCTTGGATAAATAGTGCAATATAATGTGTCACTGTTGCTTGCTAAAGTAAATAAACGTTTACTTATATTATTTTGTGTGACTTACTTGTGTGTAATGAAAAGTTAAACAAACCTATCATCACTTGTTACCGGGTAATACTCAAATTTACCACTGGGCTACATAGGCTATTGTCTATTTATATCAACATTAGTCTGGAGTGCCCGGTTAACGTCTGATAATGTCCCAAATCCGTTAGCATAGCATTGTGGCTAACTGCTGTCACGGCACGTCTCTCTTCCACCGGTTGTGAAAAAAGCTCAAAACGCATCGTGATGAACAATTTTTTCAGGCTGCATTAGGTAAGTGAGCAAAACGTGTAGACTGATATGGGAAGTTTTAAATTATTTCTTTCTGTTTACGTTTTTAAAAAAGCAAAAATGGAGTAAAGCACCTTTAGCTAAATATGTGTGCCTATTATTGGAAAATGGTTTCATGACACTTGTTAACTCTATGTGTTTCATTATCTATCTGAGTAAACTTTTGAGTTCTGCTAAACTGACAAAAAACATGCGTATTAGCCATTTCCATGGTAACCACAGATGCTTACCGAACCTAACACAAGATTACTCAAATATGCACGAATCAACACAACACAGCCTTTTTCATTTCTGCTTTTGTCTCCAGGTAAAGGGAGACTAGAGGTAAAAGTTTTGTGTCAAAACCAGTTGTTGTGTCGCTCCTTTGTTCCAGCGCCAACGCTGCATGGCCAGAAAGTGAAAGTGAAACTTAACTTGCTCCATGTGGTAGTCCACGTGAGGAACAGCGGATTAATTTGCATGCGCTTTGTTTTGACTCATAACTGAACAGTATTGTTAAAAGCCGAAAAAATATATTTTGGGCTTATAATTAACATTTGAAAAAAAAAAAAAAGAACCGAAAGAAGAAACGTTAAGGAACCGGACTTGAAAAGCAAGTATCGTTACCGAAAAAAACCCTCAAAAAGTCCAATGTAGATAATCTAAGCCTCTAATGTGCACACTCACTGTATATGTTTACCCTACATTAGCCCATTGACCTGCATTGCAGAGGCTGCTCACAGAAGCTTGTCCTATAGGTCCCTCTGCAGTTGTTCCTGTGAAAGCTGCACCTGGATGAGCCTCAGGAGGCGCGCCCTGATCGGACAAAACACGAGTGACCATACAAGGCTGCAGCACAAACATGGCGCAGAGGTTCGTGGATCTGCTCTTCAGAGCGGTAACAGGAGGCCTGCTGTGGCTGTTCGGTCTGCTCACACCAAAGAGCCGAGTGTCCGGGAAGAAGCTGCCGCCTGTCCGCCACCCGCTGCTGCTGGAGTCCGCCACGCAGCTGGCGAGGAAGATCCGGAGGAGAGAGGTAAAAGCTCCTGACAAACAAACACACTACGCACTTTTACTTTCCAGACGTGGTTTTACTTTAATCCCCACACATGGCCTCAGGGCATTTATGATCACAGGCACAGTAAAGACTTGTAATTTTCTGATAAACTTACGCAACAAAGTTAAGTGAGTTGGTGAATTTGTGCAGAGTGAAGTTAGTCCCTTTATCCTGCAGAAGACCTGTGGGAAAACACTCTTTACCTGTGTAACTGGGACAGAGTGTTTTATTGTTTGTGATTAGATTAAGTTACACGTGCTCTGTGTTGAAGGTGTCTAGTGTGGAGGTGGTGCAGACTTACATCGACAGAATCCAGGAGGTTAACCCTCTGATCAACGCCGTGGTGCAGGACAGGTCAGAAAACAACATGACAGATTAAACACACAAATGGAGAAGTAAAGTGTTTATTATTTGTGTGTTTGTGCAGGTTCTCTGCGGCACTGCAGGAGGCCGCTCAGGTGGACAAACTGATAGAAGTGGAGACTGGAGGAGAGGATGTGCTGGAGGACCGTCTGCCTCTGCTCGGAGTCCCGCTCTCTGTCAAAGAGAGCTTTGCTCTGCAAGGTACACAGTTAAAGAAGAAAACTAAGGAAATTATGATTTTTATTTAAAGAAAGTTTGCATTTCATAGGCTCCAGATTAGAACCCTTTATTAAAGTGTCTTGCGTAATTGGCATTGTCAGTGTTATCACAAGAGGCGTTTTAATGGCAGTGTGTAAAGGTGGACTTTGGTGTCATTGAATTATACAATAATACATAACTTATCTGCAGTGTTGTTTTACTACCGCCTTGTGTAAATATTTTAAAGTACGGTATATGTTTTTTTTTTACATTCAAATGCAGAACTGTTTTATAAAAGCGTTCACCAAAAACTTATGAAACCAGTTTAATCCTCTTGCAGCTCTGCAGCCTTTGGCCTGATCAGTTGTTCATAAACCACATTCAAAGTGAACTCGTTGTTTTCTTGCAGGAATGCCTCACACTGCAGGGTCAGTGTCTAGAAAAGGCACTTTGGCTCCAGTAGATGCTCCGGCTGTGGCTCTGTTGAAAAGAGCTGGAGCGATCCCGCTCGGCGTCACTAACGTCCCAGAGCAGTGCATGTGGATCGAGTCCCACAACCACGTGTACGGCATGACCAGGAACCCGTACGATCTGGACCGGATCTCAGGAGGAAGCTCAGGTTTGTGAGCAAAACATCCAATCAGACAGTTACAGTTACCGTTACAGTCTGGTGTTAAAAGTACAAGTTACAACATGCATCAGTCACAAACAGGTTTTTGAGCTGGTTTCATGTTCACTGTAGCAGACATACATTTATGATCAGAAACATTCATAGAAATATTATTCTTGCAGCATATTTAACCATTTGAGTAACGCTTCCACTGAAGTAAACAGGGTTTTTTCCATTTTTTTTTTTTTTAAAACATCAGACATTTGGTCATTATAGTGTTATGTAACTATTATCTATAGTGCAAGTGACAACTTAATCCGAATAAAAAGTCTTAACATTATGAGATGTTCTCGATTAACTTCAGATAGTAAATTAGTCTCATTTTGTCCAATTAAAGGCACAACTATGACATCGGCTGAACCGCAAAATTTCCTGGGTCCCAGTATTGGATTGGTGCAGCCCTAGTTATTTGGTCGATAGATTAGCTCACATGTGTCAAACACAAGGCCCGGGGGCCAGATACGGCCCTCCACCTCATTTCATGCGGTTCTCAAGGTCTTATAAGGTTTACTTTCATTTTATATTAGCACCAGGAGTAATCAGGTTGTCTTAACCTAATGAAATGATTTGTCTGAAATTTAAAGAGTAAGTAATTTTTCAGACTAATGCAGATGTTTATTAAGTAATTGTCACTTTAATAAATATTAAAAAAACAAATACAGAAACTATTTTTTGTAGTATGTAAAAGATTAGTGAGGTTAGTTTTACTTACAACCGGCCCTTCGAGAACAACCCTGATGCCAATGTGGCCCTTTGTCAAAATTAGTTTGACACCCCTGGATTAGGTGGAATGCTCATTTATTGTATAAGTTGCATTCTGTTTTGGTAATTCAAACAATTTTTCATAATTGTAGCAAAATATAAAATTAAGAATCTTAAGAAGCTGTCTGAAAAAGAAGTGGCTCTTTGAAATATTACAGGTCACAGCTCGCAAATAAGTCTTAATTTGTATGTTTTGTAATCTTAAAAAGTCTTAATTTTGACCTCTTGATTCAAATAAATGAAAGCTGTGTCTCTTGGTTGTCTTTCAGGCGGCGAGGGCAGTATTTTGGGAGGAGCTGGGTCGGTCATTGGCGTCGGGTCAGACATCGGTGGCAGCATTCGACTTCCTTCTTTCTTCTGTGGCGTCTTTGGCCACAAAACTACTCCAGGTTTGAACTGTTGCCTGCACTCTTTGGATGGGACGAGACACAAGACTAAGACGAGATTTTGACAGAATCTATAATACTTATTTCTCAATCACTTTGACACACTTGTTCATTCTAAAAGTCAATTTGCAAAACGTTTCACGCAGAATCACAAACTAAGCTTCAGCTTTTCAAAACTAAATTTGGGCTCAGGCAAAATTAAGTTTAATTTCATTTACAGTATGTTACATTTTTCTGTCAAAAGCAAGTTTTACTGTCAAACCTCTCGCACATTCTTCAGGTGTTTTCTCATTCATTTGATTTCACAGCTCAGAAGCTTTAGTTTTGCTTGTGTGTTTTATCTATAATCTGCCATATTTGCATAAAGAAAAAGAACTTGAATACACCATTACATCAACATCACACTGGAAATGTATCGTAATTTCTGGCCTATAAGCCGCTACTTTTTTCTCAAGCTTTAAACACTGCGGCTTATACGGCAGTGCAGCAAAATTATAGATTCCCATAGACTTACTATTATCAAGTGCGGCTTATATATGTATTTGATCATTTTTCTTACCTAAATCTAGTGGGTGTGGCTTATATTCAGGTGCGCTCAATAGGACAGAAATTACAGTACTTAGTTTTTCGCTCAGACCATTTGGCATCATTCATGAAAATGTTCTTAAAAAAAAACTTCCACTGCTGCGAAAACTCTACGTCAGATTCGTAAGGAGCCAAATTCCTTCTTAACAGCCTTTAGACCAAATCCACCAAACTCCAGCTAAGAACAGTTATTTACATAAAAATAAATAATGCATTAAGGAAGGCAAATCTGGGCCGGCCGCAGGACTTCTCCCAAAGAACTTCTCCCAAAGAACTTCTCTCGGAGCTAAGAGGAAATGAGAAGGAAGTGCAGCAGTGTGTCTCTTAAATGTCACTAATTCAAAACTGCAGCTTCTTTTTGAAATGTCCAAACACATGACTGGCTTTTGCTGTTTATATCGTGTTTCGCATCGCGGTACAAGCGCGTGCAGGTGTGTGTGGGAGGGGGGGTCCTGAGTCTTGTGGGGGCTGGAACACAGAGGCTGCTGCAGGTCTGTTAAAGGAGTCATTTTTTAGCATGAGTGGTGACTTTTTGTTTCTAAAATGTTTATACAATAATTTGCAGAAAAAACAAACAAACAAAAAAACATAACTTACAGTCATGCAGGTTACAGTTTTGACTGAATTATATAAGAAATACATTCTGAAACTACGCTTGGTAAATTCATTCTGTCTAACTTTGATTATAATCGTATGTTTTTGCTCTGATAAGACAGTTGTAATAAGCTGTAAGCTCGTACCTGACAGTTTCGGCGGCAGGACGTCCGCCCTCGTATGTCTTATCAGAGAAAAAACATACGATTACATTCTGAAACTGCTGATTATTTTGTTCTAACGAGTGCTCTTAAGTGTTCTTAGGGTTTGTTCTTACAGACAAACATTTTCAGTTAAGAACAAATTTTGTAAATGCAAAAAAAAAACAGCCCTTAAGATAAGGCTTTTGCTGTGGTGTGAGTTTGGATTTTTGCCATAACAGTCCTTTATCAAGTGTGAACAGGACTGTAGTGTTGGAAAAACAAACTAAACTAAACTAAATGAGAGCTGTGTGAGCTGTTCTGAGAAAGAGCCTGAAACTGTGAATGAATGAAAATTGTTGCAAATGTTCTGACCACCACAGCCTTTATTCAGATAAAAGTTTGAAGCAAGTGAACAAAATTAACCAAGTTTAAAGTGTGTCAAAGCGATTGAGGAACAACTGTAAACTGTGGAAAACACTTTTAGTGTTCCAAAAAGCAGAGGTGGGAGACTCAAGTCACATGACTTGACTCGAGTCGCACTTTTCATGACTTGTGACTAAATTTGCCGTATGATCCCCAAAGACTTGACTTGTGACTTGAACATTAGTGACTTGAGACTTGACTTGACAAACATAAACCACAGTTTACGCGCTCACGTTCCTGCCATTCTCTACATGGAGCTGCAGTTTGTGCAGATGACACCAAGAAGAGAAGTCTGTTGTACTGACAGAGGGACAGACACGAGTCTGAGCTCCGCATGGGTTTTTAAATCGTCCAAAAAGACTCTGTAATCACAGAGATAAGGCCAGTTAAAGTCTTTAAACCGAGAGTGACGCTGACACCTAATTAAATATGCACACGGAGAATCAGCCTCAATCAGCGGCGATGCACGAAACTTTTCATTTGTGTTTGTGATGTTTACTTTGAAAAGTTTGAAAACAGGATTGTTTTACTTCCCACAGTGTATTTAGTGAGCAGTGAGCTGGTTTTAACCAGGACTTGGATATACAAATGAACAAGATGAAATAACATTTTAATGCTATAAATATCCAAACTTATGAACACTGGTAATGCATTTATGTAATTGGCTTCATAGTTTATTAATTGAACTAGAAAATAGACCATTTTAAATCTATCATTTGGTTCTAAAATTATTATCTATTTATTACAGGGTGGGGGCATAGATATTTTTTTCCATTCCAAGATGGGTATGGCAAAAAAAAGTTTGAAAAGCACTGCTTTAGCTGTATTTTTTGACACTGCAAAAAATATTCATTCTCATCCAGAATGTCCTAAAGCAGGGGTCTCAAACTCAAATGGAGCTGGGGCCGAAATGATCGGAGGAAAATTGGTCGAGGGCCGCATTTTTAAAAATTCTGACCTGCTATGATATTAATAAGATTATCCGGTTGTAAAACCTCTAAAACAAAATGCAGCCTGCAATAAATTCACATTAAGTATTTTGTATTGCATTTTACACTACTGTCTTCAATGTAATGAAAAAAAAGTAAATAAAAGAGTGTAACCAGGGTCATACTGTCCTCCCTAAGGAATTTTTGGCTAAATTGCAGGTAGTTTGCTGTATTCTGGTGCATTTTAGAAGTTTTATTGTCACATCTCAACAAAATAAACCTTTATATTCATAGTTTTATTTTCCAGTCTGGTTTAGGCTGTGTGTTTCCTCTTGTGCTCTTCACACAAATTAACTTTCTGTCTGTTTCACAAACACCACAGGCCTTTATCTGGACGTCTGAACACAGGTTTAGGCTCTACTATGGCGATTAGATATTTATGGAGCCGCGGATGCTACGTCGTGTGTGTTTTGCCGCGTGTGTCGTCGTGCGCGTGTTGCCGCGTGCGTTTCGCCGCACTCGCGGAGCTGGTTCAAATCGCTAAAACGTCTTTTTCAGAGTTTATGCACGTTTCTCCGCGGACATTAGATCAATTTTCGTCAAATAAAAAGTGGTGTGTAGCTTTACACATGAAGCACTTCATTATGACATCGAACGTCAGGGAAGCTCACCTGTCTCCATGAAAAGATGAACCAACATCTGTGCATTTCTGTTGTAAAGGAGCAGCTTGTTTACACTGTGACAGTCTCTCCTCTCGTGTCTGAAGCTTCTGCTCATCATAATCCTTCTGTGCTCTGTCCATTTCTTTGTAGAGGAAAGTTTAAAAGTGACTCTTCAGTTCTCATTCATCTCTCTGTTGTGTTTGTGTTTAGCTGCTGCTGCACGGGGAAGCGGGAAGGAGCTGAGGCTGCGCTACGCTGCAGTGCATTGTGGGACCTGTAGTTCAAATAGTTACTTGCGGGCCGCATTCAATATTAATCTGAAATCACGCCGCGGGCCGCATTAAATCATCTCGGGGCCGCATTTGGCCCCCGGGCCGCGAGTTTGAGACCCCTGTCCTAAAGTATGCTTTTAACTTTCTATTTTTACAAAATTGTGTAGTCGACTTTGTAGTTGGAGGCGAAAAGTTTCATTTTAAAATGCACCAAAGTCATTTAGTTGAATAGGTGTTAAAATCATTAAAATTTGGCTTTAAAAAAAATGTATGACTTGCCATGACTTGATGCCAAGGTGATGACTTGACTTGACTTACTTGACCCTGATTACCTGCTGACTTGGACTTACTTGTGACTTGGACGTGATGACTTGTGACTTACTTGTGACTTTCATCTAAGTGACTTACTCCCACCTCTGCCAAAAAACAACGCTAAAATCCAGCTCTTCCTCTTCCTTTTCTTCCTCCCTTGATGGAACAACAAAAACACAATCTAAAATGTATTTTATTGGTTTATTGTTGCTGTCATTGGTTTTTGGAACAGAGCTTCTTCCAAATGCAGTCTCACAAGATGCTTTTCTACATGTGTGCACAACCTCTCAAGTGGTTGATATGTCATTATATTGTTGTGATGGTGATGGGCAAATGTTTCTTTCAGGGATCGTCTCGAATGACTTGCAGCTGCCTCCTTTTTCGAGCCGTCAAGAGGAGATCCTGAGCACTGGGCCCATGTGTCGTTACGCAGAAGACCTGCTGCCGATGCTCAAGATCATGGCCGGACCCAACGCTGACAAGTGAGAGCAGCACTAATGATCTGATAACAACTCCTTTCACTAAAACAAAGTTAGTCAAGTTATTTTATATTTTACTCAACATTTTTCAATTTAATCCCAGTTTAGCCGTTTTTTAGGTTAATTCTAGAATGTCAGGTCGGTAGGGCTGGTTACGTTTTAGGCAATGGGTAACAAGTGGTTTTAAAAAGGTATTACAATCACAGATGAACTTGGGTTATCACCAGAGAGTGAAATGGCCATTATATTGACGATTAAATGCTGCTGACCAATCAGGAACAACATTTGCTATGAACACCGGACTCTTTGTCATGTGTGTTCCCAAGACAATTCTATATGTAGCCCACCTAAGGTCTTGTGCTGTTTCCACTGCACAAAGCGAGTCGTTCTGCCCCGTTTGCTTGGTGCTTTTGGCCCTGCTTTTACCCTGGACCCTGAAGCAGACCTCACAGCTTTTCCTTTCAGGCTCGATGATTGGACAAAGAAAACACAGGCTCAGGCAAAAACCAGACGGAAAAGAGCAGATAGAAACATGAAATAATGTTCCTCACCAAACGCCGACTTGATTCTGTGACAAACCGCTGCATTTTCAGTAATAAAATCCTCAAAGCATAGAATAAAACAGGATTAAATGCAGTATAGAGTCGCAGAGGCTTTGCAAAAAAGTAAAATAAATTAAAAAAAGGTGACGGTTTATCATCACCTTTTATTAACACCAGCGTGTTTACACCAGCCTGACCCTTGTGTTACAGCCACAGACATCAAATTATTACACGTCTTTTAAGTGAATCATTCAGATTGACGCCAGGAGTAAAAAAGTATAATTGAGGTTTATTTTCTCATTTGTTTTTTAAAGAAAACATGTGTAATGTGTGAGTGACGTAGCAGACCCTCGGGAGCCTGGACCTGCAGTGGAAACGCTCACTATCATTAACATAAGTGTCCCAAACCGCTCCAAAGTGAACCGGTCTGAGGGACCCAGGCTAATAGAAACGTGGCTTATCTTTGAAACTATAAAAAAATAATAGGGCTGGGACAATTAACGCGTTAACGCAGTGCGATATTTTTTCTTTTAATCGCGTCAAATAATTGACGCATCGATTGATTGCACTCGCTTATCCTGCGCAGCTGCGCACATCTCAGCGCCAGAGGACTTCTGCCTTTTCTTTCCTTCTGTACATGTGCTTTTGTGGCATATGTGGTCGTGCGCCCCGTTCTGAGTCACCATCGCTGCGATCCACCTTGCAGCATGCTCTCTCCTGTCCTAAACTCTCCTGTGCTCTCTCCTGTTGCGTTCTCACGTGCTGCGTTCTTCTCTGACACTCTCCCCTCTCATGCCGCGCTCTTCTGTTCTGTGCCACTGCTCTGTGCCACGCATATCAGTTTGTTTTTATCTGAATGATCTCTCATTCATATAAATGAGTCAAATCCAACATGAGACAGACAAGCCTCTGACAAAGGCTCCAGGTGAAAGAGCTGCTCTCATTTAAATTAGCTGGACTTCATTAAAGGACCTGTGTATTATTTTCAATTGACCGTTTGCACGTGTTGTCAAGCTCTTCGAGGGAACGCCCACTTCTTCATGATGGAGGACAAAAGCGCTGTCTGTATTGCTGAAAACTTGTCTGTTTATAAGTTACTTTTATTGATTTGTTTTGGCTCCAGGTTGTCTCTGGACACAAAAGTCGACCTGAAGAAGCTGCGTTTCTTCACACTTCCAGACTGTGGAGGCGCTCCGCTCACAAATCCAGTCAGCGAGGAACTGAAGCAGGCTCAGAGGAAGGTTTGTGGAGCGACATGGACTCAGCATTGTCAGCTTTTGATGTTTGGTCTGACAGAATCATGTTTTTGGAGGTGGTGGAGCGGCTGGAGGCGGACCTCGGGGTGACGGTTGAAGAGGTGCACTTTCCCGAGCTGAAACACTCTTACGACATGTTAATTGTCTGCATGAATCTCCCTGACAACGAGGGCAAGGTGAGGTCACTCTAGAGCTGCTTTGTGCTCAGTCTAATGCTGTTTATGACGCTAGATTTGCATTGAAGTGATAACCAAAGTAGGACTGATTATGGAGGCTGACTCTTGGGACTTTGAGAGACAAACGCTACAAAGTCAAGCCGTTGAACTAAAGTCTGTAAGAAATTTAGAGAGACTATTGACCTTTATTTAAGCAAGAAAGCAGGGTTGCCAGATTTTTAGAGAGCAACAAGCGACCAAGCTTTTGGGAAAAAAAGCCCAAAACAAGCAAAACATTTTTCGGATAAAGAAAAGTAATAAAATAGTCAATTAATCAAACAGTATGTGTCACAGCAAAACAATGATTAATGGTATATTGACATAAATTTTTTTTGTCTTTAATTAAGGCTTTAAGACATGAAAGTCCAAATTCCTGTCATTGGTGGGTACATTTTCAGGAATCAAATCTGAACAAACACATAAGATCACCTTGTTTATGACATCAAAATACTGCTCAGGAGCAAGCCCAAAAAAACCACAACCCTCGTCCTGGGAGAGTGGAGGCATTAATGAACATGCTTTTAGTGGTAGAGAAAACCGGAGTACACATGCAAACTCCACATTCAAAGACCCGGATTGTCTTTGATTTGAACCCAGGACCTTGTTGCTACAGAATGATTTTTTGTTTATCAACATTGCACCCGGCCTCCGCATATAGACACAAACAGTGGAAACAAGTCGAAAAAGCACCGTTGTCAGCTAACTACAAGAGTTTATCACTGTGCAAAAACAAAAGTTATGCAGCTAAATCAACATTTGTGAATGAAATTTGACCCTACGACCTTAAAAGTTACATTCAGGTGAGTGAAAAAACTGCGAGAAAAACAATGTCTCACAAGCTTAAGAAGACAGACGTCTGTCAGACCTGTTCATATTTGATTTAAACAGCTGCTCTTGTCCTGTTTGTTGTTGTATTCAAAGAAGTTTCCTCAGCTAAGCAGATGGAGAGCTGCTCTTTCTGCATTTCTGCATTCGCGGTAGAGCGGAAAGTGACGTTCACCGAAAATCCATCTATAGGCCAGAGCACTGACCACTGACCACTGCACCACCGTGTCGAACATGACAGTGTATTATTCATTAGTGTAGTAGAACTCGAGACTGGTCTTGAGACTGCTTTTTTTAAGGTCTTGGTCTTGTTTTGGACACCGATAGCACACTTAACTACCAACAAACGCTGCTAAACTTGCACAAGGAGTACAAAGACCTGTCCCAGGCAGAGTCTGCTATAAGTCTGCTCTTCTGTCCAAACAGACTGATTCTGTCTCTTCTGACACAATGCATTGCTTTCGGTTAGAAAATGCGTGAAAAAAAAAACATAGAATATAAGAAACAAATCAGTTACTGTAAAATTACTGAGAAAAGTCAATACAGACAGAACTGTTAAAACACATGAAAACACCAAAATGGACAAAATCTGTCAAATTATACAAGAAACATTTCATTTTAATAACGGATCTTTTTAATTGTATACAATTGACCTTTCGCCGAGCCCCGTCCCAAAACGGCTCTTGTCCAATCAAACAACTATTATTATCTTGATTTATGAACTTAATAATCTTGACATCTCTAAGTCTTAGCAGTTTGTTTAGTTCAGGGCTTAAAGTTCTCAGTCACTGTGACGGATTTCAGTCATGTTAAAAAAATATAGGAAAATTTCCATTAGTGAATGTTTTCTTAAACTTTCATCTGATAAGTGGCAACTGTATCCAATCGCCCGTCAGGCGTTCTGTCGATTTATTCACATTAAAAAGTGTATTCTTTGTTCAAATCCAACCAGGTAATAATAGTAACATATCATATACTATGGCCAAGAACTGCACCCGTAAAAAGCACAAAATTCCTCCAAAATCTACCAAAATGTAGGAAATTACTTCTGTTTTCAGCAAAAGTTTCCGGGGGAGGACCCAGTCCCCCCTTTTATACAAGAGTTTAGCCTATATACATTTCTCACCTCAACTCAAAAATTCTTATCACAAGTTTCTCCTCATCACATTGATCTCAGTTATTATAGCTAAGCTGTAAATGTATTATCACAAGATCAGACCTATTTCTTTAAAACATAGATGTCACTGTAATATTATGAATAAAACGCTATTAAAATCTTGACTGCAAAAAAATTTCAGTCAAATCATATTTTTTTGCTTTAACCCCTGGTTTAGTTTCCTCTTGTAACACTATAGTATAATGCAAACTTTCTCACCAAACAGGAGCCCACCAGTTTTGCGACAGTGCTTGGTGAACCAGGACCACCCATTTGGCCGTTCTGGGAGCTTCTCAAAGCCGCCGTGGGAAAATCCAACCACACACTCCCTGCAATCGGTGAGTGTCTCCTCAGATGAACACGCACAGTCTGTAAAATACAAATAAATAATGCATCAAATGTCCCTGTCCTCAGTCTTTGCCATAATGTCCAAACTGACCAAGCCCCCACTCTCCGTTCTGAAGATAAAGGAGAAACTACAGCAGGACGTGGTGGAGCTTCTGGGCTCTGATGGAATTCTGCTGTATCCCACTTTCACCAGAGTCGCCCCCAAACACCACCACCCCCTCCTCTTCATTAACGACATCATCTACACTGGTACGTTTAGTTATTCAGATTTATTTTTAACCAGTGGCAAGGCAAGTTTGGGGCAGTTTGGGTCAGATAATTGGTCAGACCATTGAGACACTCACTAGTTTTGAGAAATAATATCGCCTGAATATGGTAATTATTCTTTCTCCATTCTTTGTGTTTTCAGCCATCTTCAACGTCCTGGCTCTGCCGGTGACTCAGTGTCCTCTGGGTCTGAATGAGGAGGGTTTGCCGCTGGGGCTGCAGGTGGTGGCCGGACCGCTGCAGGACCACCTGACCATCCAGACCGCCCTGTATCTGGAGAAGGCTTTTGGAGGCTGGACTGACCCTGGGGCCAAATAATCTTGTTCTACTAAAGATATTCTACTAAAGGTACTTTGTATATTCGCCTACAGTCGAGCAGACTTTTTATCTGTCAGTGTAAACAGACCGTATCAGATTTTTTTTTTTTTAATAAATACTTTCATACATTAAACTCGTGTGGTGTGGAATATGTGTGATACAAATATTTTAAAGTGACACTGCGTAACCTTCTGAGAGAGGAATATCAAATGCATATTCCCATTGAAAGTAAACCTTAGTTTGGGGCCTTCATTGATTTTCATAAGTTTAATGTCTCACTGTAAAATATTGTAGCTAAAGCAACAAGATTTACATAAAAATTGTGTTCACTTTTGCTTGCTTCACTTTAAAGAGAGCAGTTTGCGCGGCCATAAAATTTAAGCATTATTTAGCGTGGATGAGTCTGCAACCTGTGACCCTTCTGGTGTATTTCGGTAGAACTACACCAGAACTAATAAGGACCAAATCAGATTTAAGGTACACCTAAAACTAACTCTGCAAACAAGAAAAAAAACTGCATTTGCAATATTAGGAAGATGAGTTGAGGGCCAGATCAGATCTTTGAGCATAGACCCACAAGTATTTAAAGAGATTCAACAGTTTGTCTGATATTCCTAGACTTTTAAAATTATTATTTGGCTGTTTATGTCATCGTATTATTGTTTAATGCAGTTGTGGCTCTTTCTGACTAAGATTTGTTTTGAATCAGGCTCTTTTGCTGTAAAAGGTTGCAAAACCCTGGCTTTAAAGGAGGGCCTGCTTCTGTATGTTTCCATTTTAGCTTTTCGCTAATGTGTATTTGCGTTGTGTTTTAGAAGTATGGATATTTACAGCATAATTTAATGCCACAGATGAGCCAACGAAGCTAATGTCTGGCTTCTTCCCATTCATAATATAATACACGTGTCAAACTCAAGGCCCGGGGCCAGATGTGGCTCTCCACCTCATTTCAGAGTAATGTAGGTGTTAACTTAATGAAATGATTTGTCTGAAAGTAAGTCATTTTCCAAACTAATACAAACATATATTCAGCAATTGTCACTTTAATAAAAATACAATAATCAAGTACAACCATTATTTGTAGTAGCCTATGTCAAAAATTGGTACGGTTAATTGGTTACAATTTTGGTTGCTCTTCGAGGACAACCATGACGCCAACGTGGCCCTTTGTCACAATGAGTTTGACACGGTATGACACCCCTGAAAATACATCCATGTTCCCATTAGATTCAATGGTAGCGTCACTGCCGTAATGGCGGCTGCAGCAAATTTAGTCACGTGGGTGCAGGAGATTACGGAAGCTCAGTACAGCCAATCTCTACTTTATTTTTTTTTTCCAGCTGTATCACGAAATTTCATGATAACTATCAGGTAATAACGTGATACTATCAGGTAATAACGTGATATGAAAAAAAAATAATAATTATCAGGTAAAAACGTGATACTATCACGTAATTACAAGATACAAGATCTTTTTTTTTTTTTTTCATATCACGTTATTACCTGATAGTATCACGTTATTACCTGATAGTTATCATGAAATTTCGTGATACAGCTGGAAAAAAAAATAAAGCAGAAATTGGCAGTAGCCTACTGAGCTTCCGTAGCAGAGTCTATTATTATTATGAACATTAGTCTGGAGTGCCCGGTTAACGTCTGATAATGTCCCAAATCCGTTAGCATAGCATTGTGGCTAACTGCTGTCACGGCACGTCTCTCTTCCACCGGTTGTGAAAAAAGCTTAAAACGCATCATGATGAACAATTTTTTCAGGCTGCATTAGGTAAGTGAGCAAAACGTGTAGACTGATATGGGAAGTTTTAAATTATTTCTTTCTGTTTACGTTTTAAAAAAGCAAAAATGGAGTAAAGCACCTTTAGCTAAATATGTGTGCCTATTATTGGAAAATGGTTTCATGACAGTTGTTAACTCTATGTGTTTCATTATCTATCTGAGTAAACTTTTGAGTTCTGCTAAACTGACAACAAACATTGCTATTAGCCATTTCCATGGTAACCACAGAGGCTTACCGAACCTAATACAAGATTACTCAAATATGCACGAATCAACACAACACAGCCTTCTTCATTTCTGCTTTTGTCTCCAGGTAAAGGGAGACTAGAGGTAAAAGCTTTGTGTCAAAACCAGTTGTTGTGTCGCTCCTTTGTTCCAGCGCCAACGCTGGGTGGCCAGAAAGTGAAAGTGAAACTTAACTTGCTCCATGTGGCAGTCCACGTGAGGAACAGCTGATTAATTTGCATGCGCTTTGTTTTGACTCATAACTGAACAGACTATACGTGTGGTATTATAGTTTGACAAATGTATTGTTAAAAGCTGAAAAAATATATTTTGGGCTTTTAATTAACATTTGAAAAAAAAAAGCAAGAACCGAAAGAAGGAACCGGTCTTGAAATGCTAGTCCTGTTACAAGTATGTAGATGCCTCTAATGTGCACACTCACTGAATAGGTTTACCCTACATTAGCCCATTGACCTGCATTGCAGAGGCTGCTCACAGAAGCTTGTCCTATAGCGCCCTCTGCAGTTGTTCCTGTGAAAGCTGCAGCTGGATGAGCTCCAAGAGGCATGGCCTGATCGGACAAAACACGAGTGACCATACAAGGCTGCAGCACAAACATGGCGCAGAGGTTCGTGGATCTGCTCTTCAGAGCGGTAACAGGAGGCCTGCTGTGGCTGTTCGGTCTGCTCACACCAAAGAGCCCAGTGTCCGGGAAGAAGCTGCCGCCTGTCCGCCACCCGCTGCTGCTGGAGTCCGCCACGCAGCTGGCGCGGAAGATCCGGAGGAGAGAGGTAAAAGCTCCTGACAAACAAACACACTAGTACGCACTTTTACTTTCCAGACGTGGTTTTACTTTCATCCCCACACATGGCCTCAGGGCATTTATGATCACATGACTTGTAATTTTCTGATAAACTTACGCAACAAAGTTGAGTGAGTTGGTGAATTTGTGCAGAGTGAAGTTAGTCCCTTTATCCTGCAGAAGACCTGTGGGAAAACTCTCTTTACCTGTGTAACTGGGACAGAGTGTTTTATTGTTTGTGATTAGATTAAGTTACACGTGCTCTGTGTTGAAGGTGTCTAGTGTGGAGGTGGTGCAGACTTACATCGACAGAATCCAGGAGGTTAACCCTCTGATCAACGCCGTGGTGCAGGACAGGTCAGAAAACAACATGACAGATTAAACACACAAATGGAGAAGTAAAGTGTTTATTATTTGTGTGTTTGTGCAGGTTCTCTGCGGCGCTGCAGGAGGCCGCTCAGGTGGACAAACTGATAGAGGAGGAGACTGGAGGAGAGGATGTGCTGGAGGACCGTCTGCCTCTGCTCGGAGTCCCGCTCTCTGTCAAAGAGAGCTTTGCTCTGCAAGGTACACAGTTACAGAAGAAAACTAAGGAAATGATGATTTTTATTTAAAGAAAGTTTGCATTTCATAGGCTCAAGACTAGAACCCTTTATTAAAGTGTCTTGCGTAATTGGCATTGCCAGTGTTATCACAAGAGGCGTTGTAAGTATGGCAGTGTGTAAAGGTGGACTTTGGTCTCATTGCATTATACAATAATACATAACTTATCTGCAGTGTTGTTTTACTACCGCCTTGTGTAAATATTTTAAAGTACGGTATATGTTTTTTTTTACATTCAAATGCAGAACTGCAGAGTTTTTTTTTTTAAAGCGTTCACCAAAAGCTTATGAAACCAGTTTAATCCTCTTGCAGCTCTGCAGCCTTTGGCCTGATCAGTTGTTCATAAACCACATTCAAAGTGAACCTGTTGTTTTCCTGCAGGAATGCCTCACACTGCAGGATCAGTGTCTAGAAAAGGCACTTTGGCTCCAGTAGATGCTCCGGCTGTGGCTCTGTTGAAAAGAGCTGGAGCGATCCCGCTCGGCGTCACTAACGTCCCAGAGCAGTGCATGTGGATCGAGTCCCACAACCACGTGTACGGCATGACCAGGAACCCGTACGATCTGGACCGGATCTCAGGAGGAAGCTCAGGTTTGTGTGTAAAACATCCAATCAGACAGTTACAGTTACAGTTACAGTTACAGTCTGGTGTTAAAAGTACAAGTCTCAACATGCATCTGTCACAAACAGGTTTATGAGCTGGTTTCATGTTCACTGTAGCAGACACACATTTATGATCAGAAACATTCATAGAAATATTATTCTTGCAGCATATTTAACCATTTGAGTAACGCTTTGGCTGAAGTAAACAGGGTTTCTGCAGGGACAAAGAGAAGTCTTAAAAAGTCTTAAATAGAAATGTTTGAAATGAATTTTTTTTTTTCGTTTAGAATTTGGATGTGCGTGTTTTTCGGCTATTTTCTTAATCGTTTTAGATCTTAAGTAATAATAAAGGCTTACCCAGCTCATTTTGAATGTAGAAATTTCTGTCAGATTTTCTGATGTTTTTTGCACTGCTGCAGCTTTGTCTGAATATTCTCAATAATATGAGATAAGTGGAGAGTTTCTTCTACTGTTATTTCTAGTGATGCATCGATTCAGCTTTTTCTGTTCCGATACTGATTCCGATACTTTGGCTTTAAGTATCTCTATACCCAATATCAACTAGTGTAAGGACTGAAATACCTTATTTTTCTTATCAAAACATTAGATATTTGGTCGTATAGTGTTATGTAAGTTGTAACTATTATTTAAAGTGCAAGTGACAACTTAATCTGAATAAAATGTCAAACATGAGATATCGGCTGAACCGATATCATGAAGCTGATACTCGATCCAGGTAAATTTTCTGGATTGGCACTGATATCCCATTATAGTATCGGATTGGTGCATCCCTAGTTTTTTGGTCAATGAATTAGCTCACGTGTCAAACACAAGGCCCGGGGGCCAGATGCGGCCCCTAGGCTTTGTGAAATATTACAAATCACAGCTCACGAACAGATCTTAACTTGTATGTTTGGTAATCTTAAAAAGTCTTAATTTTGACCTCTTGATTCAAATAAATAAAAGCTGTGTCTCTTGGTTGTCTTTCAGGCGGCGAGGGCAGTATTTTGGGAGGAGCCGGGTCTGTCATTGGCGTCGGGTCAGACATCGGTGGCAGCATTCGACTTCCTTCTTTCTTTTGTGGCGTCTTCGGCCACAAAACCACTCCAGGTTTGGATCTTTTTACAGTTTTTCAAAATGGCTTTGACGCATTTGTCCATTCTTAAAGTCAATTTGCAAAACAGCTCATTAGGATTGTAGTCGTTAAGTCGATTATCCGGTCGATGGTGTCTTATTCGACCATGTTTTTATTAGTCGACTAATTTCTTTTGTTAGATTACATTGAACAACAAAAAATCTGAACAAAAAATACTTCTTAGCTTCAGATCTTTTTAGTCACGCCCCCTTTTAAGTCAAGTCTAACATGTATTTTATTTGTTTATTGTTTCTATCATGTGTAATATGTTTCTTTCAGGGGTCGTCTCGAATGACTTGCAGCTGCCTCCTTTTACTGGCCGCGAAGAGGAGATCCTGAGCACTGGGCCCATGTGTCGTTACGCAGAAGACCTGCTGCCGGTGCTCAAGATCATGGCCGGACCCAACGCTGACAAGTGAGAGCAGCACTAATGATCTGATAACAACTCATTTCACTAAAACAAAGTTAATATCATGATAGTTTATAATTTACTAAACATTTTTCAAATTTAATCCCAGTTTAGACGATTTTTAGAAGGATAAAGCTAGAACGTCTGGTCGGGAGGGACGGTGATTTCGTTTAAGGGAATGGGTAAGTTAAAGGAACCGTCTGTAAGATGCACAACTAGTGTTTTTAAAAGGTATTGCCATCACAGATTAACTTGGATTGCCATATTTTGAAAATTAGAAGCTACTGATCAATCAACATGGTTTGCTATGAATCATGGGAAATAACATGATAGCCTCTTCGGTGGAGCCTGATGAGAACTGTGTAGAAACAAGTATCACTGTCAGTTCAAACTCAAACATATTCCTGATTTAAGAAACAAAAACTGGCAATGCGAAGGAGAGAGTCATGTGAGGCTCATTCTGCTTTCTGATTGGATAATCCTTTTGAGAAGCAAAACGCCAAATGTGAACATTCACAAATGAACATCATGTCCATTGAGTTTTTTTTTTTAAGTAGGGATAACTCTATATCTTCATTTACTTTGACTTTCAGTAAAAATAATATTACATTTTTACATGTTTACCTTGTATCTGTGATATGTTTATGAAATCTCAAATCAAAGTCTTAAATACGATTTCTGAAATACGAAAAGGGATTAGGTAAAGATTATGATAAGTATGGCATATTCTATTTTGTTTGTCCTCGTAGGTGTTGCTGTTGTCAAACACTAAAGTTTATGCGCCTGCGCAGAAGCTTCTGGACATGAGCACGTTGACTTTTGACTCAAATTCGGCACTGACTCTGATTGGGGAGTGACGAGGGACCCCAGAATTGGCAGTAGGGCATTGGCCCCATGATAAAAAATAATACTATTAGTAATGATTTCAATATGCAAACCCATTTAAAACTGGGTTTAATTGTATTTAATTTAGTAGTTTTTTTATTTGTATGACAAAAATATCACTGCAGTCTACTGTTTCATACAGAGTAATATTTGCAACACTACATCTTGATATCAACCCCAGATTTTGCTTCGAGACCCCCACTTTGGGAACCACTGGCTTAAGAAACATGTCACAAAGTGGGCCAAAATGTAACTGACTTTTTAACTTGATTAATACAGGTACAATAGAACACTTTTCCTAAATTAATTACAAGGCCATAAAATGTTAGAAAATGTAAACTATCTTTGTTTCTCTAGTGCAGGGGTGTCATCAGTTCCTGTTACTGTATATTCAACATGGTTTTAAACTTTTCTTTACTCGTGTTGATTCATGTAAAACTATTACGATAATCTATTAAATTAAATTAAATTAAAACTGAAATCATGTTATGTCATTTGCCCCTTTAAAGTGTTAGAGAAGTCATGAAATATTTTGTCCAATTACAGTTTGTTTATTTGGTTTGGCTCCAGGTTGTCTCTGGACACAAAAGTCGACCTGAAGAAGCTGCGTTTCTTCACACTTCCAGACTGTGGAGGCGCTCCGCTCACAAATCCAGTCAGCGAGGAACTGAAGCAGGCTCAGAGGAAGGTCTGTAGAGCGACATGGACTCAGTATTGTCAGAGTTTGATGTTTGGTCTGACAGAATTGTGTTTTTGGAGGTGGTGGAGCGGCTGGAGGCAGACCTCGGGGTGAAGGTTGAAGAGGTGCACTTTCCCGAGCTGAAACACGCCTACGACATGTGGTTCGTCTGCATGAATCTCCCTAACGACGAGGGCAAGGTGAGGTCACTCTAGAGCTGCTTTGTGCTCAGTCTAATGCTGTTTATGACGCTAGATTTGCATTGAAGTAATAACCAAAGTAGGACTGATTATGGAGGCTGACTCTTGGGACTTTGAGAGACAAACGCTACAAAGTCAAGCCGTTGAACTAAAGTCTGTAAGAAATTTGGAGAAATTATTGACCTTTATTTAAGCAAGAAAGCCCCACTAAGATTCAGAATCTCTTTTGCAGGGTGTCTTGGGGGAGGGGAGACATTAATGGACATGCTTTTAGTGTTAAGGAAAACTTAAGCACCCCTACACAGAGAGAGCATGAAAACACAATGAAAGGCCCGACTCGTTGAATTGACAGTGTATTATCTATTAGTGTAGTCTACACTGAGTAGACTCGAGATCAGTCTTGGTCTTGAAATAGCTTTTTTAAAGTCTTGGTCTTGTCCTGGACTCGAGTACATTTGGACTTGGTCTTGTCTTGGACTTGGTCTTGATTTGAACACAGATAGAGCACAGTAAACAGGAAGAGTGAGTGCATCAATGGGTCAATATATGTGAAGAAGTCAGGTGCTGTGTCAGGATCTAGGCAGTAAAAGTAACGGATAAAAACAGAAGAATAAGAAGAATCCGAGGCACACTGACTTACTGACTCAATAAAAGTCCATTATTGTGGCAGAAGGGACATGCGCACGCATTTCAACCAACGTGGTCTTCCTCAGGTCATACAAAGATTAAAAGCAGCCAGGTGGCCTTAAATACTGTGAGATTACATGGAGGGGTCATGTGAGTGACAAATAACAAATTCTTCCACAATAAAGGACTTTTACTGAGACAGAGAGAGCACATTTAGTTACAACCAAACGCTGCTAAGCTTGCACCAGGAGTGCGGTGACTTGTCAATGGCACAGTTTGCAATAAGCACTGCACAAGATCATGTAGACACACAAACGCCACTACTGGTAAATGTATAAAACTTCAAAGGTGGGCTTAATTTGGTCTTGATGGACCTCGGTCTTGGTCTTGTCTCGATATTGGAAAGATCTTGGTTTTGATTAATGCGATCTTGACTACTACACTATTGTCCATCCCTACTTTGAAATGAACACAAATATATGTATAGGCTATAATATATATTGCTTCTACAATTGGTACAACTAATAAAGGGATTATTTGTTCATCAACACAGGCAATGCGCGTGCCGCCAATTAGCAGAAAGACCTGTCGCTGATTGACATTAGCTGTAGCAACAGCACGAACTAGATCTGTTGTACGCTAACTACAAGAGTTTATCACTGTGTGGAAAAAAAAGTTATTTTCTAAATCAACATTTGTGAATGAAATTCAACCCAACGACTCATACACGTAACATTCAGGTGAGTGAAAAAACGGCGAGAAAAACACTGTCTCAGGCTTCTGACGTCTGTCATACCAGTTGCTCTTGTCCTGTTTTGTTGTTTTAAAGAAGTTTCCCCAGCTAACAAGACAGACAGCATATCTCTCTGCATGGAGCATGTGCAGTAATCCCTCTATAAATAATTTGATCTGAAGATATTACTCTGTTTTAAATAGTCACAAAGATTAAACCTAATCTTGACATAAGTCTGTATTTGTCACTTAAAGAACAGTTTTTAGTGTCCTCCTGTAACAATATGGTCTAAATGAAGTATTTCTCACCAAACAGGGGCCCACCAGTTTTGCGAAGCTGCTTGGTGAACCAGGACCACCCATTTGGCCGTTCTGGGAGCTTCTCAAAGCCGCCGTGGGAAAATCCAACCACACACTCCCTGCAATCAGTGAGTGTCTCTTCAGATGAACACGCAGTCTGTAAAATACAAATATATAATTCATCAAATGTCCCTGTCCTCAGTCTTTGCCATAATGTCCAAACTGACCAAGCCTCCGTTCTCCGTTCTGAAGATAAAGGAGAAACTGCAGCAGGACGTGGTGGAGCTTCTGGGCTCTGATGGCGTTCTGCTGTATCCCACTTTCACCAGAGTCGCCCCCAAACACCACCACCCCCTCCTTATGTTCAACGACCTAATCTACACTGGTACGTTTAGTTATTTGGATTTATTCTTAACCAGTGGCAAGGCAAGGCAGATTTATTTGTACAGCACAATTCATACACAAAGCAATTCAAAGTGCTTAACAAGACAGGAAAAGATGCATCAAAATTACATTACAAATATTTTTTGTGATTAATTGTTTCGAGATATTTTAGTTACAGTTGTAAGTTCTGCTTCCACTCTACATTTTTTTTCATTCATTACTCATGTTTTAGCTTCTGCAGAGCCTCCACAGTCTGGGCTTATGTTGCTGTTGTTCAAGGTTTTAAAGTGATTTGACAAAACGCAATTAAATCACAATATTCTTAATTTAATTTCTTTTCCACATTAATATTGTGATATATGATATACAATATGATATTGCCCAGCACACATCATTACTCCGCATTAACTGACCTAATGGCAGCATGTCGAGATTGAGCAGAAGGGGTCCCAAGATTGACCCCTGGGGAACACCACAGGTCAAGGCCATGTGTTCAGACATGCAATTTACAATTTCAACAAAATATTTTGTGTCTTCTAGATAGGACTTAAACCACTTCAGGGCAAAGCCAGAGATGCCCACTCAGTCCTCTAGTCTGTGAAAAAGAATGTCATGATCCACAGTGTCAAAATCAGCACTCTGATACAACATTGCTGGGGTAACTTACTTTTTTAGGAGTAACAAGTAGAGCTGGGGCATAAATTGAGTTTTAGAAAATATCGCGATCGTTTTGAAGAATGTCTTTTACAATTAAAAAAAATTCCTCAAAAAGAGTCGTTTACAAATACATACAGTATGATGACAGCTACAACAATGTAAATGTTCAAATAAGGGTAGAAGGTGATATTTTAGTCAACTAACCACCAAATATTTCTATTAGTTAAAAAGTACATTGCAAATTTATTCTGAATAATACTACAGTAGTTTTCCCGGGACCCCTCCAAAACTTGTCATTTTTGTCTGTGAGGAAAATAGTCTTTCTAAATATAATTTTGTGTGATATCAGAGCGCTTCATCTCTCTTTTAAAACGTAACAAATGGACTTTGGCCAAAGATAATTACTGAACAAAGAGGAATATTAACTGGTCAAATTATTAACAAATATCATAGCTAGAAATTTTTATACAAGCAAGAGTTTGCAGATTTCAGTGAACAAGCAACATGTATCATAAGTGTCACAATGAAGTGTCCTAATTTAGACAAATTTATCGCTTAAACCAAGTTAGCTAAAATGCAAAAGATTATGTTAAAACTCTTCTTTTTTCTTTTTGTCTTTATGTGAGTAAATGCATTGTTTCCAACCGAATAGTTCTGATACAAAAAAAAACATAAATGTCTTCTTTTGTAGTCTGTTTATGGCATAAAGATCCTGAAAGTTGCATTATAGAGCATTCAGTTTGTGTGGAATGTAGAAATTATATCAATTAGCTATATATGAAATAATGAATAGAAAAATAATGAGAGCAGGCGAAATAATTAAAACATGAGCTTATGTATTAGGGGCCCATCAACAAAGTTTATGGGGCCCAGAATTTGGTGCTACGCCCCTGGATTTAGCTGCATTTTTTCTTTTTGAATAGTAGTTTAGCATGCCTCTGAGTTTGTGGTTTTGTGAGGGCCGTTTGGGTCAAATATTTGGTCAGAACATTGAGACACTTGGTAGTTTTTAGAAAGGTGGGCCTTTACCTTGACTACTGTAATTGATTGATGGCACTTGTCGACCAAAAATGTCTTTAGTCAACAACAACTTATACATTTAAAGATGTGCTTGAAGATTTGAACATTGGTTTAAAATAATATCGTCTGAATATTGTAATTATTCTTTGTAATTCTCCATTCTTTGTGTTTTCAGCCATCTTCAACGTCCTGGCTCTGCCGGTGACTCAGTGTCCTCTGGGTCTGAACGAGGAGGGTTTGCCTCTGGGGCTGCAGGTGGTGGCTGGACCGCTGCAGGACCACCTGACCATCCAGACCGCCCTGTATCTGGAGAAGGCTTTTGGAGGCTGGACTGACCCTGGGGCCAAATAATCTAACACTTGTTCTACTAAAGATATATTTTTATGAAAGGTACTTTGTATATTCACCTACAGTCGATCAGACTTTTTATCTGTCAATGTAAACAGACTGTATCAGATTATCTTTTTAAAATAAATACTTTCATACAATAAACAATAAACTGTGGTGTGGAGTATGTGTGATACAAATGTCTTAAAAGTGACACTGTGTCACTTTCTGGGAGACGAAAATCAAATGCATATACTGAAATTAAACTTCATTGCTTTTCATTAGTCTCACTGTGAAATTGTAGCTAAAGAAAAAAGATTTACAGATTGCTTGCTTCACTTTAAAGAGAGCAGTTTGCACGGCCATAAAATTGAAGCATTATTTACCGCGGAACAGGTCTGCAACCTGCGGCCCTTTCTAAAAAAGGACCAAACAAGGAAAAAAAAAAGTGCATTTGGAATATTAGGAAGATGAGTTGAGGGCCAGATCAGATCTTTGAACATAGACCCACAAATATTTGAAAAGATTCAACAGTTTGTCTGATATTTCAAGACTTTTAAAATGACTATTCTGGCTGTTTATGTCATCGTATTATTGTTTAATGCAGTTGTGGCTCTTTCTGACTTAGATTTGTCTTGAACTCTGCTCTTTTGCTGTAAAAGGATGCAAAACCCTGGCTTAAAGGAAGGCCTGCTTCTGTGTGTTTCTGTTATAGCTTTTCATATTTTAGCATAATACATATACATATTTTTCCCCATTAATAATGTTCCAAAGTATGGTTTTAACTTTGTATTTCACTTGAACTGTGAAGAAACAGTGTCACTTTAAAAACATGAAATAAAGTCCCTTTTTTTGATCATTGGCATTGTGTAACCAAACCATCTTTTCTTAAACGGATCATTAGATTTTGAAGAAAACTGTTTCTTTTCTTGTTGACTTTCCTTCCCATTAATAAAAGAATATAATTACTACTGGTCTATTTTATTTCCTTTACCGTTACTATTTCTGCGTAGTCAACAAGTCCAGCGTGTTGGTTTGCTGTAAGGTGTGGAGCAATTAACGGGTCAAGCCTACTACTCTAACCAAAACTAATAAACATACCAACAAAGATGACCAAAACTCGATATTCTTCGTCTTCAAAGTTTATTTTCCCTATACATTGGTCATCTACGGAGCTCCGGTCGTCCTGGGGCCCTAACAATGTCCATTCTTCGCCGCCTATCTTCCCAGAACGCAACACTGCCCCAAGACGCCGGTAATTTATTTCACATCACACAAGAAAAACATGAATATGCAAATATTTGGGCGGTGTTTTCTTCCTCTTGTAGTCCAGTGCTTTTCCATTATTTTGATAGTCACGGGCGCACTATCAATTGTTATTGTATAACACTCTTTCAAGGTCTGCACCTCCGTGTGCAGACAACTTGGGCCTCTCCTGTATCTCTGAAATGAACAAACTGACATATTTCGCAGACAAGCAACCTCCAGTAGACTTCTGGCGCTAGCAACCGTAACAAAATAAGATAATATAACAGTGAGCAATAATATGAAAGTGAGTATGTGTAAATTAATAAAATCTTCAATGTATAAGTGAGTTTATATAAGTCTATGAATTCTTTAATGTAAAAGTGAATATATTTATAAAATCAATAAACTCTTTAAAGTAGAAATGTGTAAATAAAAATGCATAAACTCTTCAATTCCCCCTTCTGAGGTCGCTTAGAGACCTCACTTCTCCAATTATTTCACTTTATTGAGTTTACCCATTATTCATCCTTTTGGCCATGGCTGGTCTTCCCATTGTAACAATATACACAGAACATTTTCTCAGAATATACTGCTGCTTTTTACCTTCTTATTTTTCACATGGTCCAACAACTCTTTATAAATCCCAATACACCTGTAATCATAAAAGAAGAAAAAACATATCCAAACACTTCATTCATTAATAAAATCATTACCCCACTGGACCTCTCCAATGCCAAGCCTTTCCTTAATTCCATCTCAATTAGAAATTTGTCGCCCCCTTCTGACCAGGGCCTGTTTTGTGGCATTTGGAGACGTTGATAGCAAACTCCGGGCGAAGTGGTATTGATTAGAGCCCTAGACAACATGCTGCGAATCATAGTAATAATACAACAAAAAACAACAAAACACAACAAAGACTTTCGGACAGAAACCAAACTCCTGTCCTTCCTATTATCAACATATTTGAGAAAAAACACTAAAGAGGTAGAGTAAAGTTGTTCAGACAAACATATCATTTTAAGTGATGCCAGGAAGGAGGCTCTGCAATCTATTCCTGACATCCTTCATGAAATTAATGTTTCAGAATTCATTTTAATGGGCGATATAAATTTGGATTGGCTTTCAGATGTTTCAAATGGTTTAAAAAATATTAGTGATTCTTTAAACCTCGCACAACTCATAAATGCTCCAACTATTATAAATTCCAAAATTCAGAATAAATCTTCCATACTTGATCTAATTATAACTAATACTGCTCATAAATAGTATTCAGTTGACATTTATTGTAATGATGTGAGTGACCACTGTGTGATCACCAAAATACCTAAGGCAACGCCTCGAGTTATTTTTTTAAAAGACATTTATTTATTTTTTATTTCTTTAATTTTGAACTGCAAGCTTTTTTACATGAACTTTATCAAAGTGAATTATATATTTTCACCTATTCCTGATGCTGAACTGGCCTGGAATATTTTCATTCAATTTTCTTGCCATTACTAACAAATATGCACCTTTAAAGAAATTTCGAATTAGTGGCAACAATAATCCCTCGTTTTCGGAATACCTCAAAGACCAAAAGTTTAAGAGTATTGTAAAAAGCGTTGTGTTTGAGCATTGCTTATGTTTTTCTTGAGAGAGTTGTTTTTATAATGTAAAAATTGTCAGAATTTTTATTGTATTGATGGTGTTTGCTGCTACCTTGGCCAGGTCTCTCTTATAAAGAGATTCTGAATCTCAATGGGACTTCCTGGTTATATAAAGATAAATAAATAATAATAAATAAAAGTAAAATTTCTCAGTCTTAGTTCATATTAGGAAAACATCCTGAAATTATAGTTTCATTCGGGACACCTCCATTTCCTCTGTAAACTTTATGAACAGGTCACTCATATCATGTCCATTCACTTCTGCAAAAATGACAACATGCAAAAACACATTCATAGAACAAGACAATACTGCTGTGTGAGAGATTCTACACATTATGTAGAGTCAAAAAATGTTATTGTATTTTATTTCATTCCAACCTTGGAAATATGTTTTCATTAAACTTTATTAAATGCCTCCTTTGTTTGTCAATATCTCCTACATTATAGTATAATATCTAAGACCCCTACCAATCCTATAGTAGCTGCAACGACGTTCCCCCTTCTGTTTGGGGGAAACCCCAAACAATCTATAATAACCCTTTAAGCGTGCGTGTGAACTTAACCTTCCAGCAGAACATTCCAGTGGACCATGTACAGGGAGGAGAGACTCCGAGTCTTACACCACACCTGGAGCTTTAAACCTTCTATCGTCACTTGGAACATACAAACTCCACCTACAGAAATGTATAGCCTACAAACAAAGAGAAAAAGAAAACAAAAAAACAAACAAACAAAAACAAAACAAAAACAAACAAACAAAAAACCAACAACACATCAATAAGCAAATAAAGAAAAAATATAAGAGTTTACGTGTCGCAGATCTAGTCTGCGTGAGATGAAGCCACTTCTGTCCTTTGCAATAATTTTTTTTTTTTTTTTTTTTTTATGGACTTGTCCATTGAGATTCCACCCACTTTTGCTTCAGTTCCTTTAAATATTGTTCTCCATCACAAACACATTAATCACCTGTATCACCTGTGACAAAACACTAAACAACACAGCTTTTAGCTTATTCCAATACAGTTCATTAGCCAGTTCAGAATGATCCTCTTCCTGTTGACAGAAATTTTAATCAATTAGTATTTAAGTTAGGTTATTTTTCTCCACAGCTTCCATGTCCCGATCGCTATAATCTGAAACCAAAGCATGAAATATAATCATTTATGAGAGCTATAATATTTTGAGTCAGTGTAGTGTAAGTCAACAGTCACAAATAAACACCTTTAACCTTTGCACCATTCAGTCATGTCTGTGTAGTCAATAGTGATTTCTATACCTGGCTCACGAGCTCTAAAAAGTCTACCTGAGGATATCTTTCTCTGGTCCAACACTAAAATGCTGACATATTTTGCAACTATAACAGAAAACATGAACAATTTTCTTGTATTTCAATCCCACCAGTTAAAATATTCTCATCATTTGTCCTTCTCTCACACGGCCCGGGCCACAAGCCTGCAACACTTCTTCTCTTAATGAATTAAACCCAGTCTACTTACCAAAAAATACACCTCAGCAGTCCGAGCTCAGGGTTTTCCAATCAGTGGTCCTGATCCCAAAGTTTCAACTTACCTGCCTTAACCTCGATCACATCATATCCAGTTTGTAGATTTCCATTTTGTCTTTCCAATAGCATCCATCAGTGAAAACAGTTTCAGTTTTTCTTGATCGTTAAAAGGCTTAGACTTCAATTTGGTCCTTGTAAAAGTGTAGAGTACAGTCATGTCCAGTTGTCTGCTGCATTTACAACTAATAAGAAAACTAAATATATTACTTTATT